>JBBMOE010000029.1:6885267-7031189 GCA_037975065.1 Chaetodon trifasciatus
CTCACTCTATCTCTCTCTTCAGCATTGTTTTATATAAAGTATGCAGTCCTTAATACATGCTGATGAAGGCCAATATTCAACATTGATCAAAATTGGTTTCTCAATACTAGAGAAAAAAAAGGAAGATCAAATAATTTGGCATAGTATAACATGTCTCACCATCTATATCTAAGGCATCACTGAGGAGAGATTTGGTGTCATCATTCGCTCAATAAACAATGTCTGCTGGCGATCACATGAAGGACACCTTAGGGGCTAACCAGATAAAAACACTGCCACCTATATTTGCTAATTTCTGAGGTGAACATGTTACTGCACTGTGCCACATCAGACACACAGACAAACACACATTCAACCATAAATATATATCCATCTGCATCTGCTTGCATGGCTTACTCGAAAACTTAACTTTCCACAGTTCTGTAATTATTCAGTGAAAAGTCTGAAATAATTCTTTGCTACTCTTTTTCTTCACAACACCCATCCCCACCCCCACATCTCTCTTTTCTTTTGCTCATCCCCTCCCTGCACCCAAATTCATCTGTTGTCGATGTGTCGTGACTCTCTGCCAAGTGCAGTAATTACAGTACAGCAGTAGGAGCTGAGCAATAGAGAAGCAGCATATCAAACATGACTGCACAGGGCAATGGGTGTAAAATCTCATTCTTAGGACTACAGGCTGCACATGCCACAGAGCACCTGACCGACAACTAGAACCGTCTTCACTTCTCATGTATTTACTTAAGCATTTATAAATATAATCACACAGCCGTTGATACCAGTTTTACTACATACTGTACACTGTAAAATGAGTCACAGGTTTAATCTCTGACCAGGCCACATCTATTAGATGCCATCCATTGATAAAAAAAAAAAAAAGATGATCACTGTGAACACTTACTGATTCCAGACTCCTACATCCCCACTTTATGTCTAAAAATGCTGAGATCTCACACACTGGCTCACACAGCCTCACTCAAACACAAACACGCACACACTTGTTGATGTATTGCCTATTACACTGCAATGACAGTACTGGCAGTGGGCCCAGAGCAGTGGATAGTTTATGATGTTGGGAATAATAGGCGCGGTTAAAAATAACTTTATTATCAAATGCACCTCAGAGACAATCGTGACGTAGGCAGAGGGGGCAGACTCTCTGACAAGACACGAAGGAGAGGACACACTACTCAGACTGCGTGGGCTGCTGTGGGAGGGGTTACAACATAATGCAGTCTGAGTTGCCAGACATTTAACTGCAACTGTTGCTAAAATTACAAAGGAAACAGCACTGACAACAAAGAGGTTATCTAATACTGAGAGGTGGACCTTATAGAGGCTTATTTAGTGACAGTATGGTTGCAGTTTTGCAGCATCTAGACATTACATGCATCATGGAAAAACTACATAAACTACTATATCTCACACACACACACACACACACACACACATATATATATATATATATATATATATATATATATATATACACACACACAAACAGTGACTTTAAAATTTAGCACATTATATGTTGTTCTGCAATTTTGATCTCCACTATATAAGTATTGGCTATTATATGAAATTTCAGAAAATTTTCAGCTTCAATACCACTGTCAGCCAGTGACCATTGTCAAGGAGTGTGACCTGTGATGCTGATTATAGCCTAATTGACCACTGCAGGGCTTCGATCAGAAAGCACACGTGACATCAGTGGAATTTATGCTGTTTACTATAGAACTGTACAGCCATGCGTACTGGTACAATGCAGTTTCTGAAAATACATCATAAGAAATAAAGGACTGAATTACCACAGTGTACTGCTTTAAATTAAATACAGCAGGCCAAACAACCACTTTACAGTGAACAAATACATTTATCTTAGTGTCAATCACTTAGTATTCATGAATGCTGCTTTAGCTTTTAACCATGTAGCATATACATGTAAACCAAAGTAGTATGAAGGCTAACAGTCATACAAAACTCACTTCAAATCAGTTAGCTTAAAGATGCTAACTCGCGAGTGAAAACGAGTGAAAACGAGTGAAAACGGACATTTTAAAGAGCGCAAATATACACCAGGAGCAACACAACGATATCAGAAAAGGTAAATCACATGTGCACATTCATTTCACATCACTAAGGACTCAACTTACATCGTCAGTGACTGCCATACTACTGTAAACATGTCATTGAAAAACGTGAGGCAGGAAGAGGAATTGCATAAACTGTCTTCATAATAACACGCCTCCTTCAAAATAAAATCATGAATACGAAACATTTCTGACTTGAAGAATTCTTAACAACCATCTCCATGACTTGCACGCAGATCTCTTCATTTTTCTTCTCTTACAACCTCTGATCCAAAGACACCACCTCATCTTGTGTCTCTCATGCTCTCTAACTCTCTCCGCTCCAAGTTCTCAAATTGTAACTACATGAATAGACAGGAATTAAAATCCATACAGCAGCTTTGACTTAACTTAGCTCTGATAGCTGACATTATAGGTTCCCGCTTGTTACAGCAGACTACTGTCAGACCAGCATTAACATCAGTTAAAAGTTAACTTTAACCCAGCCTGATTCTATGTGGAAAAACAACGGCACAGTGAAACAGACTTAACGTTTGTGGTTTGTGAGTTGGGAATTGACAAAGACATACAAAAAACAAACAAAAAGACTATATCAAAATAAAATAAGATCATTTTTAATATCTGTTTTATTTTTCAGTGGAACATTTTCAGTGCCAATATAACTATTTCCAATAGAAGTGTTTCAATGATAACGTTTCCTTTTTCAATGCCAAGTGTTATTTTCAGTGAAAAAAATTTGCAGTCACTGCTCTAGCCCAATACACTCACAGTGCAGGCATGTACAGGCTGTGGTGCAAGTCCACTGATGCTAATTGACTGCTGACAAAATTTGCACTCTTAGAAAGCGACTGATTTGCCACACAAAGCATCCATTGCGTGATAGTGCGATGAAAGTGTGAAAAAATGAAATTACATAGTCAAAATAGGCAGCAAAAACAAACAACCCCCCCCCCCCCCAGTACAATGGTACACCAAAGACACAATAATACATCAATCATAATCACATCAAAAAAGACAGAAAATATTGCCCTCTGAGAAAAAAGTTATAGACATTTGGCATAGGGCATTTTTAATCACAAAAAACATAACTCATAATACATAGACCTAAATTTCAAAGTGCCTCCTTACTTTTGAGACACTAAATAAGTTGGGGTTGAACTGGTTGTTGAATAGTGTCACAGAAGTTAGGAGCATTAAAGCTTAGAGGGGGGTGTTTTTACATTTGCTGGCTCTGTATTGTCTACCTGAGGGCAATTCATATACAGAATATAGAATGTGTGAAAGGTCCTTCAGGATAGGATGCATGTATTACAGTTTATTTGTAGTTACACAATTATAGTTTGCTTTTTGAGATTCACCATTTCTACAAAATGCTATATTAATCCATTACAATGATTTGATGTGTGTGATGATGGGTGCAGGGATAAAAACTGTGCAGTTTCCACCTGTTCTTTCACCAGCACTATGCAGATCACAAGAAACCCCTAGACACTGATATGCACTGGTATGTTTGTTTTCTCTGTAATTCATCCACCCATCCATTGTCTATACCTGACTATCCCTTTCAGGGTTGGGGCAAAAGACAGAGTACACCCTGAACTGGTCACCAGTTGCTTGCAGGGCAACATATAGAGACATACAACCTCACACTCATACCTAAGGACAATTTAGAGTGACCAATTAACCTAATGAGCATGTTTTTGGTCTGTGGGAGGAAGCCGGAGTGCCTGGAGAGAACCCATGCATGCACAGGAAGAACATGCAAACTTCACACAGAAAGGCCCCAACCCGGGGATCGAACCGGCAACCTTCTTGCTGTGAGGCATGCGAACTACCTGCTGTGCCACCGTGCCGCCCTTCTCTGTAATTCTAAAATAAATAAATGAATGAATGAATGAATGAATGAATGAATGAATGAATGAATGAATGAATGAATGAATGAATGACATCTGACCTCCCATTGATGTTACTAAATCATGAGCTTGGTGTAATATGCTTTCTTAAAATCATTATGTCAGATACTATATACAACTATGTTATACTGTTCTGAAGTGTACAATGAAAAATAACCAGAAAATGCTGCAGTGTTTCTGAAGCAACTTTGTATACATCTGAGAACCACTTTGACGTATTAATCTGAAACAGTTAGATGTCCTTTGGGCTGCATTTTCACATTTTGAAATATCCCCACTTCATTACGGAAGGCTGAACACATTCTACTACCTTCAAAAAACTGGAGAACACACAGCTGTTGCCAAGCAGTGGGTAAAATTATAGGTGCACCTGTACTTACAATAGGTTGCACAAGATACATTGTCAGTGTTATGTACATGGAGTCGTACATAGCCAATAGCCTAATAACCCCTGCTGCAGAGTGGCATGCTCATTGGATTTGGCAGATTGTCACATTAGACGTTGGGTGTTGCTTGATTGTATTACTGGCAGGAAATTATAGGCACAGATGAATTTTGAAACTACACCTAGCAAGTATGAAAAATATTGGAAATGATTGAAAAGGTGAAAAAAAGAAGATGCATTTGATCTCAGCTGAAGGAAAATCATGTTTGTAGAGCAGTAGGAAGAAAAAAAAAGTCACAACAACATACAGAAGTTTTGAGCCTTGACCTCCTGATGGCAAACTCTACACTTGGACCGTATCACTAGATAAGACATTGCAAGAGCATTTGGCCCCAAGTACCTTCAGGGACATCAGGTGCAGTTATATGCAGTTATGTCAACACAAAAAGATCAATACGAGTAATTGATAAGGTAAGCTCACTATATTCTCAGGCAAATCAATGCCTGACCCTCTGTGAACTGTGCAATTCATAAATATCTTATGATGAGTAAAGACAATCAGCTATCTTTAGCCTAAGTGGCCACCAATTGCAGTAACAGACAACCCAATAACACTTGTATTTACATTGCAGTGATTAATGCAGGTCATTTTAAAAGAAAATGAAGGCAGGCACTGAAACCAGAATACTGTACAATTCAGAGATCTACGGGCTGACAATGGCAGGCACTTTTCATTAATGGATTGCTTTGGTCTGTCTTTTCTCTTCTCTAACTGGTTACAGAAACTTAAAGGTTATGCCAAACAGATTGAAGCGCTCATTACATACAGAAGCGGCGCTTCTGACGACGTAAAATGCGGCGTTTAATATACATCATTTGTGCGCTGTCACTGTAGCGCCGAAATTAGCGGCGTTTATGACAAATGAAATGGCGTGAAAAACAACGTTTTCATTGAAAATCGTGTGAAAATACAAGTGATCTTTTGCAGTTTGAGCTTCGCACAGCCTTCCGGCGGGAATGGAGGACGCGACTTCACTTGAATTCATTGTGTACGGCGTGCCTGCACCGTCACTGCTGTCGTCACTGAGGTCAGATTGACGGAGCGAAGATGGCGACGGCCTACGAGAGATACAATTTGTAAGTAAATAGACTATAGTTAATCGTGTTTTTAATCCCCCTTCTCCTTTCCACGTCCGATAAAAGGTAAACAAGAGGCCAAGATCGTGACTGAGGTAAAACAGAAGCTGGAGTTCAAAAGCAGCGTTCAGTTTGATGACACAGCGGCTTAAGTTCGCTGACAGGCTTGGGAACGTTACAGCATGAACCAGTCAAGTTTCACGCCACTCTCATTCATTATGAAGAATATATCTTAGCACCATTACGTAGACTTGGCAGGAGGTGTCTAATGTTACGGGTGTCAAATCTTTAATGTCTTTAATCGCCAAAACGGCTTGACGAGGGGTTTTATGGTTATGTGTGAACATGGATGTAGAAAGTTAGTACGCTGAACCTAGCTAGAAGCAAATGGCTATTTATGGTTTTGTCGGCAATTTACCTCACGAACTTGTCAGTTTCATTAAGGGGTGGCAATGTGATAGTTGCTTTAGGACACACGTTTCGTTGAAACGCAAGTCGTTTAGGTTCGACTAACGCTGTTTGTGAACCAGACACTGAAATTTGGTAAAGTGTAACGTTACTTATAGCCGACTACACTTGTTATGAAAGTCGCCACAACTCTCGGTACTTTTCCAGACACACCCTGTTCACCCCATTGAAAGTGCGAGCTACGCAGTCTTACCGGTCTGTCCTCTGATCTGCTCTGTGCCACTGGACCGTTCAGTGTGTTATCAGTGTTACCTTTACAGTTTCAGTCGGTGAAGATGGAGAGTGTCCCTCTGCCACTGCACGTTTTAGACGGAGAATTTAAAGGATTATACCACTGTTTTGCATGTTATATACTCGTCACCGTGACATAAAGTGAGACATGGTGAGATTTTAAGGCTCATTTCTAAGCACCAATATGGTTTTAATAATGGGGTTTTATATTTCTCCACCTGATATATATTAGCTTTGTGGAGAAGGCATTGAAACCATATTTAGACCGTTGTGAAGGGAGATAAAATATGCAGAAAACAGAATTTAATAGTTGAATTAATATAAAATGTGAAGAAAAACTGTGGATTTATGACCTCATTGTTTATCTTAATCTTGTCTACACCTCTGCTTTAAAGCAGGGGTGGGGAACATTTTTCCTATCAAGGGCCGTTTAAATTTTTAGAACATCCTTCAGGGGCCATGCTCTGCAGTGCTCCCAGAAATTTTTCATCAGGGTGGGGTTGGGGTCACTGGTATTGGGCCTGAGAAGCTTATTATACATACACGATGGAGGGGAGGAAGTGCTAGCTTAGGGGGCCAGCTATTTTATCAGGGTGGACTTGGCCCCTCTGACCCCCTTCTTGGCAGATTCACTGGCCATACTAAATTACTGAACACATATATCACACTAACTTCAGACATGAATGGAACTCCTTCTCTTTGGCGAGGTGTCTGATGTCAGATGATAGTGATGATGATGGTAAATCACACGGACACTTGCTACTACTGA
This sequence comes from Chaetodon trifasciatus, assembly GCA_037975065.1. Classification (NCBI taxonomy): domain Eukaryota; kingdom Metazoa; phylum Chordata; class Actinopteri; order Chaetodontiformes; family Chaetodontidae; genus Chaetodon; species Chaetodon trifasciatus. The sequence goes on from JBBMOE010000029.1 coordinate 6,892,261, forward strand.
GTTCCACAACAGGTTTTCCTTCATCTCTGTCAATTTTTCCTGACAAACAGACACTTTGGAACAATTTTTCTTTGTCCAGTGCTAGCAGCTCTTTTTTGTATTTATGAATTGCCTCAGCTCTGAAGCACAATTATTTGAGCTATTAAAATTACTACTGCACTCACGTATTTGACAATTAGATCAATTTGTTAATATCCAGGCAGCCTTTGTCTTCTACTCCTTTTGCTATGGTGTGTTCAGCATTTTCAGAAGTTTTGAAACTTCATTCTTTCCTGTGAGTATCATGTCTAATTTGTTATTTTCAGTCCTATATTATTATTACATCAGGGGTATTTAATCACTTCACATTACGACAACAATAAAATCATGATGTTCACTGTAATGGACCCATCTCAAGCAAGTTTCCAATCTTTCTCAGTTGTTTTTTTGTGCTATACTTAAATGAATGAAAACCAGTGGTTTCTTGAAATGTAGGAAGAACCAATCCAAAAATCTTCAGTATGAATCAGAATCAGAATTCCTTTATTGATCCCTGAGGAGAAATTGTTTTTGTTGCAGGTGCTCCTTACAAGAATAGAATTAGAATGAAATTAGGGAAGAAGGAAAGAGAAAAGAAAATATATATATAAAAAAACAAACTCTTTATACTGAGAATATATATATATAAAACAAAATATATATATACTGAGAAAAAACAAACAGAGTATATACAGAAGGATGCGCAAAATTGAATTCGGTCAAATATGTATCAGTATACAGTATAAAATACAGTACAGTATACAGTACAGTATGCTTCAGATCATGGTCAGCATAGCTGCGATGTAAATTAACACATGGTTTATACTGAACTGGCTTAACCATGCACACAGTCAGGTGGTCCTTAAACAGTCTGCTTCTCAGTTTACTTTGTCTTGGTGTACCACAGACACATTCAGCGTGATGTAGATTATGGATAGCCAACAATAGAGTGTTTGTGTGGTTGTGTCACTACAGCTGCTGAGTTTTTCAATATGTCATTCTGAGCTCCAAACTTAACAGGAGGTCACATTTTTCTTCTGCTGGGATTTAAAGCTGTGTGTTACTCAAGCTGTTGCTAAGATTTCTGGTCAGTTTAAGATACTGAATCAACAGGCTCTATAGAACAGCTGCTGGCATAGCAGGCTTAAGTTTGATAATCAATATCAGAAATCAGAAATCAGAAATATTTCCTCTCAATTAACTTTGTGTTTTGTTTTTTTTTCTCATTCCAGCATTTTCTTTTTGCTTTTACTTTTTCAGATTTATGTTAACTTTCATTCAGTAGTTTGACAATAGAGAGACAGCAAAGGTGGACAAAAAGTAAGAGGATAACATGAAAGAAGGTCCCCCAGTGGAATTATATAGGGGCTGTTATATAGGGGCTGCATACTACTGTACATAGTATGCACCTCTGCCACATTTCACCACTTTCTTGAGTTTGATTGTAAAATCTTACTTCCTAGCAAACTACTAACTGTGTACGGATCCTTTCCATAATGTTGGACACTTAGAATAACCATCTGAGCATGTCAGTGGCAAAAACAAGCACTTTTAGATGTTGTACATTGAAGGTGCACAAATGCCCATATCGTGGCTGAAAGCTGCAAAGCTCTTTTTCAATACTGGACCAGTTAAAACAATTGCCGTCTGCATTAGTGACTTGAACAATGAAATGAAAAACAAAGTGAAAATAGTGTCCATAAACACATTCTTTTCACATTTGTCCCGCCCCCTTGTGGCCCATAAGCTTGAACCTAGGATCTGAAGATGTGCACCAAGATTGGTTACAATTGCTTAAGCCAATTTTGATTGATGACCATTTATCTAAAATTGAACTTAAAGAAACAGAAACTGTGGATCAGCAACGTCTGTTGATGACCCAGACTTAATTTCAGGATAATTGGCCCAATCGTTTCTGTTGAGTTGTCGAAAATGGAGTTTGGAGGTGAAGTTGCAAAAATGTGCCATTTTTACAGCAGAAGACCATATAAGCAATGATGCAGATGAAATGAGAGATTAAAATTATGAAAGAATTTTGACTCTAAGCCAAGCCATTTTCAAGACAATTCCAAAAAGTAAACATGATTATTACACTGTCACCACTGCTACAAAGCAAGTTGAACATAGCCAAGCTTTCTTTGCATGAGGTGGCTTGACAAAACCTAAAACCCCAATTAGACATAATGGGTATCACAACGGTAGTAATTAACTTTCTTTGTTAACTAAGGTTTTCTTCATCAGACTCTGTGCGCATTCCCACTTTTGTTGTGGCATTTGACTCTACACAAAATGGACCAGTCGAATGCCTCCTACTGCAGAAGTAAAGATTGTATCATCAAAGGTAAAAAAAAAAATGATAAGAATGCTAAAATTACAAAGATATTAAATGTCATTTAACAAAATACTTTTAAAAGAAAGAAAACAAATGCTGAAACCAATAATAAAAATCCACAGTTTTTTCTAAAAAAAATTCACAATATACTTAAATATAAATATATTTCCTGATTGAATGTTAGCGCCGACCACTGAGATGTCTCAACTGTTGAAATAAAATAAACATACAACATTCATTTAGGAAAAAGTTACATTTTTAATTAGAATTAATAATTTAATCTGATGTGACATTACACATAAAAAATCTTTTACAACTGAAATTATGTGAAAACAAAATAATATTTTCAGTAAAATATTGCTCTTGAAAAAGCCACCAGCCTTCATTTACAGAAACAGTAGTTTTGTCATTGTAAAACACACTATATTTGGTAATTTTATATCCAACCCATCCAGGATTACCATGGCAATGATGGTACTAGATCAGCATAACCAAATTATCCATTGTCAACATGGAAGTGATGGTCCTGGTTCAACATAAACAAATTATCCAGGGTCAACATGGCAACACTAAGACTGCAATGATGTAAAAAAAAAAAAAGGGCAATAAAAAGGGGATGCTACTATGCTCCTGTTCATTTTTGATAATGAATTATGTGGACCAAAACAAAATTAGGTCTCTTATATCATCCTTACCATTTAAATTTAATGAACAGTACTCTAGCTTATTGCCAAGCTTAGCTTTTAGCATAGCCAATCAAGTTAGCAAGTTAACCCGCCCTCTAATAATAATAATAATGATAATAATAATAATAATAATAATAATAATAATAATAATAATAATAATAATGATAATAATGATGATAACATTGACAAATACAAGAGTTTTCAAGAGTGATGCTGCTTGGACCTCTAAAAATATGTCTTAACTAAAGGCAGTCATAAACGATCTTGGAACTCTGCCCTAAAACTGGCGCTGCTAGGAAAAAATTCTTAGACATGATGATATGCTTGTAGTCGCACCAAAAATGTTAAGGCGGGTGGAATTACCTCTACTCTAATGCATCACGTGATAAATTAAGCATTAGCGTACGCTTTCACAGTATTGATTTCATCAGTACATGTCACACTCATGCCTGGACTTTCTAATGCTGTTAAGGTACTGCCAGTAAAACACAACCCTACAGATTTTTCAAATTAAAGGACTATTAGGAATGCGAGAGATTATGATATTAAGCTGCTTTTAAGGATTTTATTGTGAAACTGTGCAGGAAGTGTTGAGTGTCATTAATCTTAAAAAACATCAAAGTGGAGGCGATAGCAAATAATGAATGAAGACAGTATTTCTTTTAAAAGGACAAAGTGGTTTCAGAGTGGTGACCTTGGCATGACTCTGTTGTTGCACTGAATTATTGAATTAGTGCGGTGGAAAAGTACATTATAGTGAATTTATCAAGACAACAGGTAAGTTTTTAAGTGGTGAAACATTTGTATTGCAAAGCAGAGTGATGAATGCTCCTTGCATCATTTGACCTCTTGCTGTCTTCACTGCTGCCACACTAGCAGTTGACCTTTGTTTTGAAGGAGAACATTAGCACCCAAAGGCCTTATCTGTAACACTTTGGGATGTTTGATGAACCTGACTTAACTTTTCCAAGTTGTAACTTTAACCCTGGATGAAAAACTCAGCTAACTTACCATCTCCCTTGTTCTTGCCCAGGCACACAACCCCAGAGAAGTTCTTCATTGAGGCCTGTGATGAGGGGGCTGATGCTGTGCTGGCAATCGACAGGGTCTCAAATGAGATGACCCTCACAGGTAGAAAGTCTTTGAAAGTTTAACAGCTGTGCATGATGGACACTACAAAGATAAACTAGTTTAAGATACGTTTCAGACCCTCATAGATGCATTTCAGCTCTCGCCACCTTTGAACTATAGGCTTATTTTCAATGTCAACGTGTATCAGCTAGGCATGCATCAGAAAAATAAAAATAAAATGACCGTGCAGCTAACCATCAATTTCCACATGAGTGGTACTAAATGTTCTATAACTAGTAGAGGAACTAAGGCCCTAAAGGTTGAGATACCCCACACCAGAGTTAGAACAAAGTACTACCATATTTTTTCATAACGTTATTTGTATATTTTTAAATAGATGGGTGTCTGAAATATTTTACTGCAAATTTAGTTTATTTGGTTGATGTTTGGATCCTTCCCAAAACCAAAAATAGTGAAAATTTAGGTTTTCCGAAAAGGTATACCTTCTGCCTTATCAAATGTATCTCCGGAAAAAATTAACAGAATGTCACCAAATTTTGACTGCATTGTTGTTGTTGTTTTTGTTTTTTGTGATGGCTGTGGTACCAAACAGCAGTAGCTCTAAGTACACGCTGCCTAAAATAATCTTCAGTTGGGGGCAGTTGAGAGGCAGGCATGTCTGAGGTGGATGCCAGTACATTACTCAACTCACCCAGACTGGTATAAAAGTGGAAGACAGCTTTATTGTCAATTATACTGTATGCACAGGACATATAGAGGGATATTGATCGCCTTTGCTCTTGTTCTTCCACAAAATGTGTGTGATGTCTACAGACAATAACTCCTCAAAATTTGTTCTTAGACCTAAGTGACTGTTGAAGCAGGTGTTTTTCCTATTTTGAAAAAAGCTGCGTGTTGTATCCCTGCATGACAAGCTGGAAGGCACTGTCACAAAGCTTTCCCCAACTTTTTGCTGATTGTATTGATTGGCGCAACCTTTTCTTTGCCAGGCCTTTGTGCTTTATGACTGAAGCTGAGCCAAATTGCATAGTACAAGAGCAACACAAGGATGTAAGTGTCATCCATGCTTGAGGTGGATTTGGTGACATTCTGATAATTGTTTCCAGAGATACATGTGATAAAGCAGATGCTCTGCAGAAGTCTAAATTTTCACTATTTTCAGTTTTGTGGAGTATCCACACATTGACCAAATAGACTTATGTTGCTGTAAAATATTTTTATATAACCACCCATTTCAAAAACTAGACATGAACTGTCTGAAAAAATAATGTTGTGCTTTGTTCTGTTTCAGTTTGTTCCCCAACTAGACAGTTTAACATAATTTGAAGAAGGTTTTTTCCTGCGTGTCCACAGATTTTTAACGTACAGTAAATATTTGATTAAATGGGACAGAATAGAGTGTCAGTGCTCCAGGGATATAAGAAACATATTGATGGGACATGCTGAGCCCCAGTAATGTCAATTCCTGTACTGATAGTAAAACCAAACAAAGCTAATGCTTGTAAATTGATCATCAACGGAACTGGACTCTGCAAAAAAATGCATTATGTTTGACATGTCAGTGTCCACACATACGTACATTAGGACTACTGTCCAATCAAAGCTTTCGCCAGTGCTTTTCAGTCCACATTATACTCTACAACACCCTGTCATTGTGCGTTATCCTGTCTTTGTAACACGATGAGTGCTGCTATTTATTTAATGCCGGGATCATACTGCACGATTTTTTTGTCTTTGATGATGATCACCATGTCAGATCTAATGATCACAGTGCAATAAACTGTTGCCATGTCTTGGTCGGGTGACTAGCAGGACTGCACAAATGACAAAGACTAATCACAGCACGCCTTATTTCACGATCATGCACGAGTTCAGATGTCATTGGGGAGGCAGTTGAAGCAGCTGTCAATCAAACTGTCCGAAGCGTTGTGTGTGATGCTGGCCGTCTTTTCTACGGAAAAAAAGAAAAAGAAAAAAATGGCTGTGGATGCCCTATAACATTATAAGCAAATGCAAGAGGTGGTGTTAACTTCAGCCCATTCGGTCACTTTTTATACATCTGCTGTGTAGCATCTGGATAACAATTGCGACAGATACAAGTGCAGGCTTGGCTGTGTTGGATGCATCTAACAGACTACTTTAATGTTTGATATGGTGTTATGCCCAGTCTAGGGGTGCCTGAGACACAACATGAAGGGCCCTCATCTTCCCCACCTCCCAAGGATCCACAAGGACCAATGGTTAAATAGATAAAGAAATTGGAAGTTTTATTTACAAGAATTAAAGAATGTTAAATGATGTGCTCAGTCAAACTTCAGGAGGGACTAATGCCAACATAACAAACAAAACAATCCTAACTAGAAAGTAAATAACTAACCTAATAACTTGTTGAAAAAACAAATGACAGAAATCTTCCCTTCCTAACTAAATAAACAGGAGAAAATAGAATTAACCAAACTGACAGTCCCACCCTACTTCTCAACCAAAGTTACTCAAATCAAGAACAAAGAAACATGTGGCCGGTTGGGAGATGAGGATGGTGAGGTCTACTGCCTGCTGCCCATGTGCGACCGCCATCTTGGCTCTTTATATAACAGGTGGAATCTTTGGCGCGACCAATCAGGAGCGAGGAAAAGGTACGACCCTCCAATCACTGCCGGGCAATGGCACAGGCTAGTTTGCTTGGGAAACAAAGAGCACACAGAGAGCAGGGAGCAAGAGGACAATCCCCCCCCCCCAAAACACAACGGTAGTCGCAACATATGGAATAGGTTGTTTGTAGTCAATCTTTTGTTGTGGCGTACAGATGGAGGGCCAGAGGGGATTTTATTGACAAATGAAGAATAAGAATAAGAAATTAACCAAAAAACATCAGAAAAAAATGCCTTGTTAACTGTCTACAGTCGGGTGGAGTCGAGTCAGCTAATAGTGGAAATGTTGTAAGATTAGCTATTGTTTTAAATCTGTGGTGATACATTTAAAGTAATAGCTACAAGCAACACAACTATCACTGAATCAGTCTTAACGTAGTATCCAACATATGTTCTGATTTTCTGTTTGTACCTTTCTCTCATAATTTCATCTAAATTTGCCCAGTAAGAACTTTCCTTCATCTCATCCACTGCAGTTTTCACTTCTAGCCCTCTGTCTGAATTTATCGCATGACTGCAAACACCCTATTAGTAATGATAAGCATATTCCTGCAATTAGGATCAGCGATAATGTTTTGACAGTATAGCCAGCCACTTGCTGGGCTGATGAAGTGCTTCCGCTATTTTTTCCGCTGAAAAGACTCCCTGGACCATGTGCTCTCTCAGTTCATTTTCTTTCCAAATATGGTGAATCTGCCAGAGTGAACCCAAAGGATACCTGCCACCTGACCATGCCCACCTTACCTGCTGGATAAGGGGTTGGAGACTATAAATTGTTTGCTCACCCTGCCATTCATCCTTTGCACTCCCTGACAGCACTCCAGCATATCCACGTATCCTGATTTGTGTACGTCTTCAAAGTTAATATGAGTGGTCAATGCATCATTTTGATTGTTTCATTTGTATGCCTTTTGTGGTGGCTTTGCTGACATGTGCTCTGCTGCCCTAATCTCTTTGTTCCCAGACATGTGCCAGGAGCCATGTAAGAAGATTGTTTGTTACTTTTGATTGTGTAGTTGTGAATTAGACTTATTTGCTGTTTATTATTTGATTGACCACTCCATTGTTTAATTGTAATTGATGTAAGTAAAGTGATGACCAAGAAGGCAGAGGATTTATTTCCTAATTTTCTGCTCTCAACATTGGAAATTTTGGACATCCTGGTCAAAGGTGCGCTCACCTTTGCTCACGCAGCGAAACACCGGAGGAGAGGAAAACGGGCCGGTATGCTTGTGCGTCTTTGCCAGCACGGACTACGCACAGCGTTACCGGGAATATTTCTCTCTAACGTGTGTTCACTGCCCAACAAACTGGAGGAATTGCAACTGCTGTTGGGTAAAAACAGGGACTTTTCTTTATCTGTTGTGCTTCATTGACTGTGTGGACTAATACCGGACTCTGCGCTGCAGCTGGCAGGCTTCCAACTGTACCACGCGGACAGAGACACGGAACTTTGCGGCAAAACTAAAGGTGGACGAATCTGTTTCTACATCAACAGTGGTTGGTGCAATGATGTGACAGTGATCCAGCAGCACTGTTCTCCTGACCTGGAATCTTTTATCATTAACTGTAAGCCTTTTTATTCACCCCGTGAGTTTGTTTCATTCATTCTCATCAGCGTCTACATCCCGCTGCAGGCCAATGTGCAGGACACACAGCGCGTGCTTGCCGACCAGATACTGTGCAGTGTTTCCTGTAGGATTTTTTCAGCAGCGGGGGCAGACTCCCCGGGAAGCCGTGGCGGCGTAAACAAATGACACTTGACTGCAGATTTTATTTTTACAACCTATTTATTGAATGGCCAGTTCAAAATTGCTTTTTAAAGGCTGAATTTGTCTGTGTGCGTGTGCACGCGCACCACACATCATGTAGTTGACCAATCACGTGCGGCTTGAATGGAAAAAAAGTCGAGAAAAAAACAAAACAAAAAAACCCCAAAGCGGCTCCCACTCCGGGTCCCAGGCAGGAGCAGGCTCCGATTGATCACTTCAAAGAGCGGCTCTAAGAGCTATTTCATTCGCGACTGACACATCACTACTGACTAGCGTTGTCTTCAACAGCTGTCTTTCTCTTCTTAGAGAAATATTTGAGCAAGCTTATCTGAAAATACAGTCAGCAGTTACATCATGGCGTGTAGATATTAGCTTAATGCTATCAATTAGTTTACTCATGTTAGCGACACTGAGTTGGCACCAGGCCCAGTTAACTTAAGCTACCGATATATTACATAACGTTGGCTGGACATCAATATTTTGCGAATGTCTATTTAACTTTTAACTCTAATAAGTCTATCTTTTCTCCGGTAAGTCGCTGCCCTATTTTCCAAGACAACACTCCTCTGACTCTCTGACCTAGTGCCTGGGTGCATGACGTGATGTTACTTTCAAGGCCATGCTCTCGCGAATAATTTACGTCAGACTCTCTGCTGTGAAGGTGGAGACATGTGGCGGTGGTGTATTTGCTACAATTTAAAAAAAAAAAAAAAAAACAAATTTCAAGGAGCGGCGGCTAGGATTTAGGAATGGTGGCCCGCCACTCCTAAATGAATGTAGAGGAAACACTGCTGTGTGTGGAGTGGACTAACTCGGACTCCTTAGTTATTGTCCTTGGCGACTTTAATGAAGGTCACCTCACTCACGAACTCCCTCAATACAGACAGTTTATTACATGCCCGACCAGAGAGGAGAATATTCTGGATCACTTTTACACCACAGTCAGGGATGCTTATCACGCCGTCCTCCGTGCTGCACTGAACCACTCTGACCACGTCATGGTCCACTTGATTACTGCGTACAGGCAGAAACTAAAGCTCTGCAAACCTGCAGTGAGGACATCAAGGAAGTGGACCAGTGAGGCTGTGGAGGATCTCCAGGTGTGTTTGGACTCTACTGACTGGAATGTGTTCAGGACTGCTACCAACAGTCTGGATGAGTACACAGAGGCTGTGACGTCCTACATCAGTCTCTGTGAGGACTGCTGTGTTCCGTCACGCACCAGGGTGAGTTACAACAATGACAAAACCTGGTTCACAGCCAAACTCAGACAGCTAAGGTTGGCAAAGGAAGAGGCCTTCAGGAGTGGGGACAAAGACAGATTCAAAGAGGCGAAGTGCAAGTTTAGCAAGGCGGTGAAAGAGGCTAAACGACTGTTCTCTGAGAAGCTCCAACACCAGTTCTCAGCTAACGAGTCTGTGTCTGTCTGGAAAGGGCTCAGGCAGATCACCAACTACAAGCCTAAAGCCCCCCACTCCATCAATGACCGATGCCTAGCCAACCACCTGAACAAGTTCTACTGCTGCTTTGAAAGACCAAGGGACAGTCCAGCAACCATCCCCCACGACACCTCCCAACAGCTCCAGCTCCAGTCACCTCCACCAATGCCCACCTTAAAGGCCCCCCACCTCAGTAACGACTCTTTCCATTCATGGGAGGGACGTCAACAAACTCTTCAGGAGACAGAACCTCAACACCTCACTGGAAACCTATCACGTGCCAGCCTGCTTCAAGTCTTCAACCATCATCCCTGTCCCCAAGAAGCCAAGGACCATAGGACTTAACGACTTCAGACCTGTCACCCTGACCTCTGTGGTAATGAAGTCCTTTGAGCGCCTTCTGCTCTCACGCCTCAAGAACATCACTGACCCTCTCCTGGACCCCCTTCAGTTTGCCTACAGAGCCAACAGGTCTGTAGACAATGCAGACAACTTGGCCCTCCACTTCATCCTCCAGCACCTGGACTCCACAGGAACCTACGCCAGGATCCTGTTTGTGGATTTCAGCTCTGCTTTTAACACCATCATCCCAACTCTTCTTCAGGACAAGCTCTCCCAGCTGAGCCTGCCTGACTCCACCTGCAGGTGGATTACAGACTTCCTGTCTGACAGGAAACAGTGCGTGAAGCTAGGGAAACATGTCTCCAACTCAAAGACCATCAGGACTGGATCCCCCCAAGGCTGCATTCTTTCTCCTTTGCTCTTCTCCCTGTATACGAACAGCTGCACCTCCAGTCACCAGTCTGTCAAGCTCCTGAAGTTTGCAGATGACACCACTCTCATCGGACTCATCTCTGATGGAGACGAGTTTGCCTACAGGTGGGAGGTTGACCATCTGGTGACCTGGTGCAACCAGAACAACCTAGAGCTCAACGCTTTAAAGACAGTGGAGATGGTTGTGGACTACAGGAAGAACCTCACTGGCCCCCATCACCCTCTGTGACTCCACTATTGACATTGTGGAGTCTTTCCGCTTCCTGGGAACTGTCATCTCCTAGGACCTCAAGTGGAAGCCGAACATCAGCTCCCTCATCAAGAAAGCACAGCAGAGGATGTACTTCCTACGGCAACTGAAGAAATTCAATCCTCCATCACCATCTGGTACGCTGCTGCCACCGCCAAGGACAAGGGCAGACTGCAGCGTGTCATTCGGTCTGCAGAGAAGGTGATTGGCTGCAATCTCCCGTCTCTTCAGGACCTGTACACCTCCAGGACCCTGAGGTGTGCAGGAAAGATTGTGGCTGATCCCTCTCACCCCAGACACAAACTCTTTGAGACACTCCCCTCTGGCAGGAGGCTGTGATCCATCAGGACCAAAACGTCACGCCACAAGAACAGTTTTTTCCTGTCTGCTGTCAGCCAACAAGGCCCGGATCCCCCTCTGACACTCTTCACACTCAACCTCTGCCTCTATTTGTCACGTTGACATTGCCATAACTATATGCGATACATTAATGCTCAGCTTGGATTTCTTTCTGAAAAAACTGACTGTGTTTCTGACGTGTGTATACAGTGGTGGAAAAAAGTTTTCAGACACCCCATGCATTTGTGAAATCACTCTTAGGTCTTCAAGTGCAATTTCTTTTAGTACAGTCACAGCCAAAATACTAAACAAATCCTAAAAAAGCCATTAAAAACTAAAAATTGATTGGTTCCATAAAAATACAAAAGAACTTTTGAGTATTGGGTTCTTTTGGTACCAGTGATCCACCAATGAAGGTCGTGCTTTTATTAGAAGACACAATTTTTGTTGCCGTGCTTCATGTCTATATAAAGCCAGCACATTTGAAAGTTCTTCAGAGACAAAAATGGCTAAAACAAGGAACCTAACGCAGGAAACACGCCTGAAGATACAGATTCTCAGCCAGGAAGGGTACAGCTGCCATCAGATAGCCAGGAAGTGCAGATGCAGTCCTTCAGTAGTTGGATACACTCTGCAGAAATACAGATGAACCAACAGCTTGGAAGACAAACCAAGATCTGGGCATCCAAGGGTGTCTTCAGCAAGAAATGACCGCATCTTGATCTGCATGTGCAGGGAAAACCGCCGAATGACATCACAGGAGCTTCAGCAGCAGTGGTCAAACCAAACTGGTGTCCAGTGTTCCACCCGCACTGTATGTGGCCAACTTTTAGATCATGGCTTAAGGTCCTACAAGGCTGTCAAGAAGCCCCTGATCAATGAGAGACAGAGGTTAGCCCATCGTTGTTGGGCCCAAGCACACAAGAAGTGGACAGTCAGGAACTGGAAGAAGATTCTGTGGTCAGATGAGTCCAGTGTCCAGCTTTATCTTCCTCCTGCTAATGTGAGGATACACAGAAGGCCAGGCGAAGCATTATCTCCAGCATGTAAAGTACCTACTGTCAAGCATGGTGGAGGCAGTATCATTGTTTGGGGATGCATGAATGCTCCTGGTGTTGATCATCTCACTGTCTGTGATGGCACATTGAACTCTGCCAAGTATTGTGCCATTCTTGAAACCCACATGCTCTCTTCTGCACGTGCACTGTTCCGTTGAGGTCAAAACTGGATGTTTCAACAAGATAATGCCCCTTGCCACACATCCAGGGCCAGTAGAAATTGGCTGCAAATGCCCCCAAATATTTCATGATAATATTTGAGATTGTGTAAAATTTTAAGGGTGTCTGAAAACTTTTTTCCACCACTGTATATTTATATTGTTATATTTTTTACTTTTTAATAGTATTTTTTAGTAGATGTGTCATGCGCCAACTTCACCAAAGCAAATTCCTCATATGTGTAAATTGGCAATAAAGCTTTTTCTGATTTCTGATTAGTGATTTCCGGTGTTGTCTCTTTGTTTATCTCTTTTCTGAGGCAGCACACGCAAACAAGCTGTGAAAAGACAAATAAGATAAATAAAAGCCACTGGTCTTGCATCAAACACCAGCCTTCTCCCTTGCCTAATTCCATCACTTCACTCCTAGCCATTGATGTCTTCTGATTGAGACTCTGCTCACCACACACTCACTCACCCTGAACCACATCACCCCTACAGTTCCTTCCCTCGTCAATATTTGTCTTTTTTCACTCGATCATGGTACCTACTCAAAGAAACAACTAGGCAGGGGTATTGTTGCCACAGATCAATGAACTTTTCCTCTCTTGTTGTCCCACCTGAGAGCAGCAACCTTAGCATCCATCTTCCTCATCCTCATCCTCATCCTCTTCCTCCTCCTCTTTACCATGGTTACCTGACTGAACTTTGCAGAAAACACCTGATTAGTAAACGCTCAGGGACATGTTGTAGGGTCAAGACAAAAGAATTCTGACATACTAGTCTTTTTTGTTGGGGTGTCGTGGGGCATCCCAAACACTGCCCAGCAGGTTGTTTAGCATGTCATACTACACTAGTATAGACGGCAGTTTGCTGTTCACAATCGACCATGATACTGGTAATTGGTTGGCCAGGACAAAATCGTCTCAAAATCAGGTAAGATTCTTGTAGTCCGATCCCGGAATAAGATGCACTCTTTCATCAGATCCTATTATTCAGTTTTGTTGTCAAGCAGCTTGATTCATTTTCAAACCTGTTTTGAAACATATAATCAATTAATCAATATCAAGGTGAACATTTTTGACGTATCCATCTACCTGACATTTAATGGTTGAAACATTTTGGAGGATGCTGAGAAGCTAGATTAAATAGAAAGTTAAATTATTATACATTTTATAAACTAACATTTACCCTTTTGTGCTTTCACAGTTAAAAAAGATGTCCCTCCCTCAGCAGTCACCAGGCCTATATGTGGCATCTTGGGAACCATTCGCCTGGTAGCAGGTAGGCACCATGGTGAAACGGGACTGTGTTGTCAGTACTCGAGCATGTTTCTGAAGCTTGTACAATTAAACAATTGTGACTTAAAACACCATACAGGGATGTACCTGATCGTCATCACTAGGAAGAGGAATGTGGGCAGCCTCCTTGGCCATGCTGTGTGGAAGGCTGTGGATTTTGATGTGATCTCTTATAAGAAGACAGTGCTGCATCTCTCAGAGATCCAGGTCAGCAAGATCATTCACTCAAAGTCGACGTTTTCAATTTGTGCATAAAAACCCTGAGTGAAAACCCTGAAAATTCAGAAATAATAGAAAATTATGGCCAAGTTTTTACACTTGGCTGAGGCGGAAAAGTTTGTGCATCGATAAAACTAAAATGCAACAAAATGCAATCCACTGATCCACTGAAGCTTCCACTCCACTTGAAAGAGATGGAAAAATGTTGGCACATGAAAACATCAGATTTGTGTGGAGCATTAAGGAGACTGTAACTTTTAAATGAATACATGAAACAAACAAATGACATGCTGTATACAGTTTGCCTGCTGCTATTTTAATGACTTCATCTTGTTGAGCCCTGCAGTGACTGGAGTACCTACTGTTTGTTTGCCACAATATGTTAATTGTCCTTTTGTTATGTTGTAGGATCCCATCAAAGAAACAGCTTGAGAACAGAAACAGACACACACACACACACACACACACACACACACACACACACACACACACACACACTCTCAATTTGCTCTGATATCAGATTGGATTCAAATAAAATGAAGTTTAGGTAAAGCCAACACCTACTTTCCACATTTCATGATGTTCACATATGGTTCCCAGAGCTTAATAAAGTCTTTTTTGCTTGCTCTGAGCAGTGTACATTAGTCCTTTCAGACTGATACAATCTGAAAACTCCATTATCCACACTCTCAGTGTTGGAGTATCCATACTCTTTCAACATAATTCAGTAGCTTTCCTGTGTTAAAGAGGTCTGAAGTCCAGAAGTTTAGTCCGTTTTGATTGTCCTTCAGATATATTCCAAGCAGACAGAGTGTGAAATTTAAAGGGGCTTTGGTATTAAACATCTCTGACAAACATTTTATAACATCCCTCCAGAAATTTTGGATATTTGGACAATCCCATAGAGGGTGAAACAGGGTACCTTTCTCATCCAAACATGTGGTACAGATATCTGGAACATTAGGAGAATATTTATGATACTTGGCAGGAGTTATGTACATTTTCATTAACCACTTACACAATTTAAACCTTGTATTTATTGTTCTGTTTTGTGCTTTTAATCAAGCATCATTCGACTCAATGTCTTGTCACTGTCTTATCTGGTGTTAATTCAGTACTATATGCAATCAGTTTGTTGTACTATTTAGACACATGGCCATTCCCTTCTGAATTTACAAGTGTTATTTCTCAAGTTTTGATAAAGGTGGTACACATATTATCTGTTGACATTTCGATGACACGTAACTGTAAATAGTTAAAGAGGAGTTATTTCTGTATTTAATATCTTTGACATAATTGAGCCTCCCATCCCCTTTTTACCAGGTGTTTGTTACCCCAAGTAGGTGTAAATTGAGACAGTACAGGCATGTCACCTATAGTATATGTTTGTGTGCAGCATGCCAAACTGGAATGGTATTTTTAGCAAAAGGAATTTTTGTACATTTCATCAATGTGTCAACATCCATTGAGTACAGATACAATTTTTGTGGTAGATCTGGAATTGACTCTTAGTCAGTGTGTACCCAGGTTAGGGGTGCCTTTGTACAGAAATAATATGGTGCTGAGGTCAGTTGGGCAGCCATATAATACTAAGGACTCTATTATTCTATTATTTTACCAGTATTTAATTAATCAGTTCATTGTAACACAGCAATCCTGTGCTTCATGTTGCCTTGCAAATATGGTCCATGCAGTGAGGTATACAGATCGTAAGTGTGGGTAAAAGAGAGAGCTGGTATCAGATTGGTACTCGATATCAGCAGATACAATGTGGAGTTGAGGTATTAAGATAGCAAAAGTTTGTAGGTGCATCTCTATCATATACATTACCACAATATATGAGTGATGCAGGTCCCTATACTCTGCAAAGTACATTTTCATGAGTTTTCCTGAAAACTAAGTCTGTTTCCCTCTCTTTCCCCCTCTAGTCTCAGGAGAACAAGACTTTCCTGTCCATGATTAACAATGTGCTGACTACAGACGGCTTCTACTTCTGCACTGACTATGACCTGACACACACTCTGCAGCGGCTGGCCAACACCAGCCCTGACTTCAAGGAAATGAGTCTGCTGGAGAGGGTGAGACATGTAATAAACAGTAGTGCATTTAAGTATTTTTTGTCAATGCCAAAATAAACCCTAAAACTGAAGTGCTTGTATGGTTGTATCACATTCCCCCTGCTGTTGTGGCATGTATGCGTGTCCTTGTGCACATTCTGGTAGAGCATGACATATGAACAATACAGGGATCCACATATCGAAACATTACCCTTCAGGTCCACTAGTGGTCAAAAACTCTAGAGGTTATCAGGGTTAAGTCAAAACTTAGGGTTATGGAGATACTGTGTATTTTTCTTACTGTGAGCAAATCCCCATTCGCAGACCCAAACCAACAATGAATTTAACCTGCTAACAAATATTGTGCTTGCTTGATGTATTATTCCTCTGCTAGAAAGAGTTTCATTGTTGTCCAAGAACTATTAAAACATCAACCTCCTGAGTTTTGCCAGGGGATTTTTGGTGTGTTTTTTTTGTTTTTTAAGTCAGTGTGGAGCTTCACTCAGCCAGTTTCTGGCTAGCTTGATTTAAGTATATGCAGTTGTATTTGGGTTGGTGGGGTGCCAACAAGAAAAGCTCATCTAATAAGGATGGTCACTCAGCAGTTGCAGCCACAGTACAAGAACCAGCTACTGCTAGCAGTTTTGTTGATTCCAAAATTGAAACAGGAACTTGTGTTGACCTTACCACCATGCTATCAGCTGCAACAGGGACAAGTGCAGCCACCACTGTGGCATTTGTCCTTTCCCTTCCCCTCCACCACCAATACTGGGGCCTGGAACACCGTTTCAGCCACCAGCAGCTACCTCAGGACTAGATGGCAATTGTGTGTCTTTTCCCAATCCTTCACCAAACTCATCTTGGAGAATTAAGCAGTGTAATTTCAAATGACCTAGGCTGAATGAACCCAAACAGGTAGCCCTGGATAGTTTTCCAGTGTGGCTCTACCAAATCAGACTCCCGAAAAGCTCTTTTAAATCTGTGTGCATTTAGAAGGATCTGAGGAGAAATGCAAGACAGAGTAGAAAGACTGGAGTTTACTGAGATTTCCTTCATGATACTTCTTTATTAGGCCCAGCCAGAGGTGTATTAAGTAAGCCACAGTTATTTTAATTGTATCATTTTTGTGGAAGTTGTTTTGGTAAATTGTCTTCCAGCTTTTAGGTAGTTGAAAATAATTGGTCTTTTTCAGTGTATGTTCGTCAGTATCAAGTAAAAAATATGTGAGACAGTAGAAAAAAATGTCCCCTGAGCTGCATGTTGTCGTAGTCCTGCTTGTTTGATGTGCAGTGCTGTTCATGGTGCTGATGCAACTGTCATGATGTCACCATTTTAGTGACTTTGTTCTGCACAAATCACTGACTCGGATTGTTTGTGTATAACTTCTAAGTTTAATAGAGGTGAGACTACATGACTAGAGCACACTTTGCCGTTCTTCTAAATAATATGCTCCACTGTTGGGCCACAACTAATTTATATTGACTGCGTATTTCGCTCTCTGTGTGTCCAACATTTAGTTCACAAAACTTCTGGCTTGATTATTGGTGTCTTCATGAAGGTGTCAAAAAATAGGCAGCACTCTCTCTATGCTCTACTCTGCAACTTTTCTGATCTTTTACAGCTCTTTATATACTCCAAAAACTGCTGACTTAGCATTCTCAAAAACTGAGAAACCACAACCCATCCCTTTTTAAAAACCTACCAGATGCAGTTGAACCAATAGGTTCTTATCTCTGGGGGCCAGGACCGTATCATTTGCAGATAGTCTCTAGCTAGTTTTGTCAAGATGGATGGTGGTGCTCTACCTGTGGTAGGGAGAGGGACAGTGTTCTCCCAGCCACCTGTGGATAGTTTTTTTTTTTTTTTCTAATTGTGGCAAACTGAAGCTGCTTTACTTTTTTAAAACGCCAGGCATGCCAAGCATGCCTAAAGTTTGTCTTTATTTTACTGCTTTTACATTTTACAGCTTTTGTGGCTTTTGTGATTACTCAACTTCATGCTTGATTTAAAGTTACACATCATTTTTCCATCATATTTTTCCAGTGTAATAACATCACAGTTTCAGTGTAATAAGATCTTTATAGTTCCAGTGCAATTGCCTTTAACATAATGCCTTTAACATAAAAACCCTACAACAGTACCCAGGAATAGGAATGGCCACTCAAGTAGGTTTGGTGACACATTTTAACATTTCTTTCTTTATTTTTTTACTAATCTGAGAGAATAACGCTGTTGAAGAACTTGTAAGTGGTTCAGATGTCATTTGATGCCACGTTGGGGTAGGTATCAAATGACATGGGTTTGGGCAACATTATGCTACATTGTACTGATGAGGAAAGTAAACAGAGCAGACATGTTCAATAAAAAAGAAACAGAAAGAGGCAAGGCGTTGCGGGGCAAGCCTGTTTGTGTTCATTAAGAGTGCAAGAGTTAAAATGGTGAAAAAAGAAGTAACCTACTACCAATAGTATAAAAATAGAAATAACACACTGGAAATAGTTTTCTTTTACATTCTTTCAAATATTTAAAATATGCAAATGTCACCCCATCCCCCTCATTCTTCATCCATAAATAGTTTTTCATCATAATAATGACTTAAAAATAATTATTATCACAAAGTGTTGCTGTATGCTTTTGTTTCTGTTATAGACGAATAATGAGTTGATGTTGTACTCAGTCTATCACGTTGCTTCTTGTTTCCAGGCAGATCAGAGGTTTGTGTGGAACGGGAACCTCCTAAGAGAACTGGCTTCACAGCCAGAGGTAACACATATGACTGTTATCTCATGGTTCATTTGTTTTTCAGTCATGGTACTGTTTTTGTACTTGGAATGTTTAATTAGAATGTCACTATTTCCCCATAGCTTCATAAGTTTGCACTTCCTGTTGTCCACGGATGTATCCTTTTCATTGAATGTTGAGTATTTTCAAAATTTCTAATGAAACTTGGAGCTTTTTTTCTTGCCTAAAACACACTGTAGATGAGATAAGTTCCTGAGCAAAGCCTTTCCTTCACCATCGTGGTCTAGTCATAATCATGAAGCCATGTCGTATAAATGGGAAGATATTTGAGTGGATCCTCATTTCCAGAAGAAGCTGCTTCCGGGCTGGTGTTAGATACTATGTTAGAGGTAAAAACCCCTTAAGCATGACACTGAAGCGTTGTCTTTGTTGAACTGCACCAAGCATTGTGGAGTTAAATCTTGTGGAGAGCAAAGGACCTGATGGCCAATACAGATTAGCTTCTCTTGCTCTAATTACCCATAGCAGAAGGTAATACTGTCTACCTCACTACTGACACTACTAACTTTTCATGGATGGATTTTGTTCTGCTGTCCACACAGGCATTGACTCTGAAGGCCATGCTGCTAACTTTGTGGAGACTGAGCAGTTAGTTCTGTATGAGGGAGCAAAGGCCTCATTTGTCCAGGCAAGTATTAGGCCCACTCATACTTATAAAGACTATTTGAATTGTGGCACATTTGTAACTGGCTTTTTCTACATCTTTTTGTGCAACCTTTAGTTGAGATGTTAAAATGCATAGGTTTGAGAAGTAGAAGATTTCAGAAATTGTCTTTGAAGACAAACCTTTTTTGATCCCCAGACACGAGGCTCCATGCCCTTTTACTGGAGTCAGAGGCCCAACCTCAAATACAAACCTAAACCTATAATCAGCAAAACCACCAATCACGTAAGAGCAGGCATTTTCATGTTTCTGTGTAGCTTTTAAAATAGTGATGTGTATGAAAATCTGATGCTAACCAGTTCAAAACTTTTTAAAGATGGATGGTTTCCAGAGGCATTTTGACTCTCAGATTCTCATCTATGGGAAGCAAACTATTCTGAATCTGGTGAGGACCCCTTTACCTTTATTCATTATTATTTTAAGATCAAATATAAGCAAATACTTAAGAAGCCAGTTTTTGTTTTGTTTTTCCAGGTGAATCAGAAGGGCTCAGAGAAGCCACTAGAGCAGGCCTTTGCCAAGATGGTGTCTGGCATGAACAGTGGTATGCTCAAGTAAGTGTCACTCTGTCCACTGAGTTTACAGTCACTTATGGTGTCATTCAGTGCATTTACAAGCATTGTAGTAACCTGTTATTGTAAATTCTGTGTATACTTGCAGCAGGAGCTATATTTTTGAAAACCAATATTTTTACTTAAGTATGATTTATCTCCAGTATTGTACTGTAAGTGTTGTACTGGCTACATTTTAAGTTGAATTCATTGCAGAGTAAAAACCATAGTCACATGAAAAGGTCATTGTAAACTGTATGAGCATGAAACAAAAGAAAGTAGCCAAATCAGCAGCTGCAACAGAGACAAAGTTGCTGATGAGTCTTTGACTACGTATAAAGGGCAGAGCAACAGAGTGCTCCAAGTCTAGAGACGGGACACTGGGCACTCAGCTGACTCTCTGCAAAACACTCCAAGTTGTAATGTTTATGTGTTATCTTAATGTCTATGGCTGAGTGTCAGTGGGTGTGAGAGGTGCAGTCACTACTGGGCTGAGCTCAGCAGTTTGTGAACAGCACAACAGTTCAGTATAAAGAATTATGTCACTGTGGATTAAGGTTAGCATTACTGCACCTTGGAATTGGTAATTGGTGTCTGCCTTAATTCATCACTGGTGTAAATCACCACCTAGTGAGCTCACTAAGTGACCCTAATCAACACACACCCACCTTGTTGCATGACCAACAGGTGCACACTGGGTCAGGTCAACATGCTAAATGCTCAAATGTTCATTGTGGATTGTCCAGCAGTGACTTCTGCGTTAACTAAGGAACGTTAACCACAAGTGAGGTATAAGATAAAACTTTATTGATCCCACACCAGGAAGATTATATAGTTATAGCCTGCAAGTATGAAAAAGGCAAAAACAGTGGCACAGAAGAGTCAAGATAAAAAGTATACAATTATAGAGTAAAAAAAATCATCTATGTATATGTACAGTATGTACAGATTATGAAAATAGTAAATAACATTAAAATACTACTGCCCTTAAAGATACTATTGCCAATATTCTTATCAGAAAAACTACCATTTGGATATGTTGAGTTTATGTATTTGCACAATATGTACAGTTTCTAAAAAAATACTGTTGTCAATATGGATAGGAAATAGTGTTATTGCACAGTTGAGAAAAGATATACAAGTTAAAAATTACACAAGATGTAATGGATAATGTAAGCATATATTAGCACTGATATCAGTAGTGCAAAAATAAAAAATAAAAAAACAGTAGGTTTATGATGTAGAATTAAGAAAGACAGCATCAACACGGTGCTACATTACATGATGCTGGAGTTAAACAGTCTGACAGCCGTAGGAATGAAGGACCTGTGGTAGCATTTTTTCTTACACACTGGATGCAGCAGCTGTTACTGAAGGAGCTGTGTAGAGCTCTGTATGTGAAGCCTTTCTGCTGTTTTCAATAATACCTGTCACAATTGTGACCACAGAACCTGTTCTGGCTCATAATGTTTGAAAACTTTAAAGAGCCTAGTGGGACAGAGAGGCTGAGTGCACTGGTTAAAAGCGGGACAGAGAGGGTGAGTGCATTGGTTAAAGTGGGACACAGAGGATGCGTGCACTGGTTATACACTGTTATGATCAAGCAAAGATGTAACCTAGAGTAGATTGTGGAGGACTTTGCAGTGCTCAAGGCAGACAGAACGTTGTTCGGACAGGTGAGTATGTCTGTGATAGTTGTAACACTCTCTCTGGAGGTGAATGTTAACATTGCAAGGCAATGTAACTGTGTGAAACAGAAACAGAAAGATTGTGTGCGTGTGTAAGAATGTGTGAGTGAGTGAGCAAGCATCTGTGTGTGTGTGGCTATATATTACTCATGTTATGGAGACATAAATCTGTTTACACAGTCACATTGTGGGAACTCAGCTTCCTTATGGAGACAAAACGCAACTCGCTATAATGTACAGTGCTTAACAAATTTATTAGACCACCACCCAAAGTAAGGTTTATACCACAGCTGCCCTAAATTAACAGAATTGGTAATTACCAAAATCATTTTTTATGTTTCTGTAATGGTTAATACACCAATATGTGTAAGCTCTTTAACCAAAATGATATTTTTAATGCTAAAATATAAATATTATTGTTATCCATGAATTTTCAAATTTACTGATTTACAAAGAAACTGAAAAAATAGTAAAGCACATTATTATTTCTTGATTAATATGTCAAATTATAGTTATTTACTTGCATTCCTGAACAGAATTTTTTATATATATATATATATATATATATATATATAAATGAAGAGTATGTAGTAGAAAATATGTACAATTTCTTAAAAAATGTTAAAATAAACAGCAGAATAATTATGGTATATACAATGTGTAAATAAACTGTATGTAAAATAAACAGTGTGTACAATAAACAGTAGCAATTGAGTTAAAAAATAGCAGCAGGAATATGCGGTAAGTGAAATATACAATTGAAGTAATTTAAAGTACATTTGAGAGGAATGATCTAAGGTGACAACAGTGGTGCAAAGATGCTCATTTAGAGTTCAGCAGTTTGATGGCCTGGGGGAAAAAGCTGTTGCAGAACCTGGTGGTCCTGCAGCGAATGCTGCAGAACCTCTTTCCAGAGACCAGCAGGGAGAACAGACCATGGTGGGGGTGTGACGAGTCCCTGATGATGTTATTGGCATGGGACATGCAGCGTTTAGGTGCAGTGTCGTGAATGGAGGGGAAAGAAGTCCCAATGATTTTTTCTCAGGACACAGCCCTGAGGGGAGCCTGTGCTGAGGGTGAGCACACGGGAGGTGTTCTGTCCGACACGCACTGACTGAGGTCTTTCAGTGAGGAAGTCAAGCAGCCAGTTACACAGAGGGGTGCTGAAACCCAGGGGTCCCAGTTTGTCTACCAGATTCCATGGAATGCTGGTGTTGGATGCTAAACTGAAGTCCAGAAACAGCATCCGCATATGACTGTTTTTTTGCTCCGGGGGGGCGGGGTCTGGAGATGATATGCACCTTTACCAGCCTCTCAAAGTGCTTCATCATGATGGGGGTGAGTGCAACAGGCCAGAAGTCATTGAGTGATGTGATCTGAGGTTTTTTAGGCACTGGGGTGATGGTGCAGACTTGAAACATGATGGGACTTTGGCTTGATGCAATGAGCCAGCTGATCTGCACATTCTCTGAGCACCCGCCCAGGTATATTGTCAGGGCCTGGAGCCTTCCTTGAATTGATTCTCTTCAGAGACCACCGCACATCAGCTGTGTCGAGACAGAGTGTCTCTTCATCCTGCTGGGTAACAGCTTTCACCGCAGGAGGTGCTGTTCGGAGCATCAAACCTCCCAAAGAAGATGTTGAGATCGTTGAGGAAGTCAGCATCATCATCGAACGCAGGAGGGGCTATCTTGTAATTTGTGATAGCCCGTATGCCTTGCCACATGTTCCTGGTATTGGAGGCATCATGGAAAAAATCCTGGATTTTTTGGCTGTGGGCACGCTTTACTAGTCTGATGTTACGGTTCAAGTTGGCTCTCGCTGTTCTCAGTGCCTCCGCGTCCATGACTTGAAGGCTGAGTTCCGTGCCTTTAGCATATTTCGCATACCCACAGTCATCCAGGGTTTTTGGTTGGCCCGGGTGATAATGTTCTTCATGGTGCTGACATCATCCATGCATTTTTTTATGTAAGCTGACACAGATATGGCATACTCTTCAATATTGATGTGATCATTGTAGGAGGCAGCTTCCTCAGTGCACTCAAAACAGTCCTGAAGTGCCTCCATAGCCCCCTCAGACCACACCCTCACCTCCCTCACTGAAGGTTTTCCTCTGATCAGCAGGGGCTTGTATGCAGGAATTAGCACAACAGACAAATGCTGTGAAGCACCAAGGTGGGGGTGGGGGCCTGCTCTGAATGCATCTTTGATGTTTGTGTAGGCCTTGTGTGTGTTTACTCCCCTGTTTGCACAATCCACATGCTGGTGGAAATGTGGGACAACAGTCTTCATGTCAGCTTGGTTAAAATCCCCAGCAGCAATGAAGAAGCCCTCAGTGTGAGTGGATTGCAACTCACAGATAGTCCGGTAGAGAACACGCATAGCCTCCTTTGTGTTAGCACTGGGGGGACGTACACAGCAGTGATGGAAACTACAGTAAATTCCCTGGGCAGATAGAATGGTCTGCAGAGTACTTTCAAAAGCTCAATGTCTGGTGAGCAATAGCTTGAGACATACTTAGCATTATTATACCAGTTAGTGTTGATGTAGACACACAAACCACCCCCCCAGGATTTACCGCTGAATGCGCAGCTCCTGTCGGCATGGAATGTAACTAGCCCCTTGATGCTAATAGCGTTGTCCAGAATTGATGAGTGTAGCCATGTCTCAGTCAGAATAATTGCGCAGCAGTTCCTCATGGCCTGTTTCGATGTTAGTTCCAGTTGCATGTGATCTATTTTGTTCTCCATGGAGCGAACATTGGAGAGGAAGATAGACGGAAGCGGCGTTTTATAGGGATTGGCTTTTAGCTTAGCTGTTAACCCACCTCGGCAGCCGTGCTTTTGCCTCCGGTCACACTGCGTCTGTTTGGATCTCTCTCGGCCTGTGCTGCTGGGCGAGTCCGCTGCACCGTAGACCACAGGGTCTTGCCAGCAAAGCGCTCCGAGGCTACGTAGACACTCCAGAGTGGTTGTATCTACGAAGCCAAAGTCACTAGAAGATCATAAATCCAACAACAGCTGGCGATCATATGTTATCTTGCTTCGATTACTGACTGAATTTGCCATCCTAGGCAGCATATTTTGATTGTTCTGATTATAGAAAGGTGAATTCAGTTTGCATTTCCTCATTCCTCTTCAAAATGGTAAAACGTTGAGAGCTCACTGAAAATGAGAGAGTCCGCATTAAAGTACATGATGCTGTGATACATGACATACATACATGATACAGTGTTGTCAAGTATACTTTGGAGTCAATTGACGAGACTGGTACTTACAAAATGCGCCAAGGAAGAGGCAGGAAACGAAAGTTACCTGAAGCAGATGCCAGACACCTCAAGATTTTAAGTGCTAGAGACAGAAGGAAGACCACTGCTGATCTTTAGGCAGAGATGAATGCTTCTAGATCAGAGTCTGAGAAAGTCTCCAGAATGACCATAAGCAGACAACTGATGGAACAAGGCTTAACGGGAAGAATAGTTGCTAAGAAGCCATTATTGAGGCCTGCAAACATCCGGAAACGCCTCAGATTTGCCAGGGAGCACAAACACTGGACTGTTGATGACTGGAAGAAGGTACTCTGGACGGACAAGTGCAAGTTTGAACTCTTTTGTCAACATCATCGTGGTTATGTCCGCATAAAAGATGGAGAATGTTTTGCTGCCAGATGCATTGCACCCACAGTGAAACACGGTGATGGTATGGGGTTCCATTTGTGGAAATGGTGTGGGCAAATTAGTGAACATTGATGGTATCATGAACAGGACTGTCTACCACAACATCATTAGCGCATCATGGAATCCCTTCTGGACTGAATCTGATTGGGCATAGGTTCATATACCAACAAGACAATGACCCCAAGCATACTTCAAAGCTGTGCAGAGACTATTGACCAAGAAAAAGGAATCTGTAGTACTGGAACTGATCGACTGGCCAAGTCAAAGTCCGGATTTGAATCCTATTGAACAAATTTGGGATTTAGTAGATTCAAAGATGATTACACAAAAGTTTCATCTAAAGCAGTCATCCTCACTATTTTTTTCACAAGAGCCACACTGACAGAGCAAAATCAAGGGGAAAGCCACTTTTACGACAACATACCAAGTCACCTTTGCAGATGTGCATTTCTGCATATAAATTGGACATCCCACAAAAAAAAGAAACGACACAGCCAATACATTTTCGATTAAGACCATATTTACCTTAATACTGGGATGAGCAGAAGCTGGCATGCATGTCCTTGACTTTCTTCATGTTGTATTTGTAGTTTGTTGTTGCAATCACAGTGAGGCATTCAAGATGAGCATGGGTCAGTCGGTTTCTCTGTTTCCTCTTGATAGTGTTCATGGTTGAAAATGTCGCCTCACAGGTGTATGTGTTCATGAAAAAAGACATCACTTTCTGTGCAAGTGGTTTCAAACTGGGAAAGTCTGCTTCAGAGACCAAACTCCAGAAGTGGCCAACACCTGCTGTGAGTTCAACTTGGAGAATGTTATTTGTTTGCAGCTCTATTATTTCACTTTTCCAGAGCAGCACAATTACAAGGCCAGAGCTGTGTGATGGTTGGAATGAGAGAGGATACATCCACATGGAAGGGGTTTTCAATAAAATTGAAAATCTCCTTATGTTCAGTCACATCACTGAATCTGGATTCAAACTCACCCTTCAGCTCCTCCAAAACTTCAGCAAATCCTCTGTAGCTGAAGTGCCGCTGCAGAGATGGGTCACTTGTGGTTGTTGCTCTGAGTTTTGGGAAGTGGATGAGTTCTCTGTCAGGTATCCACAGAGCAGTTATTTTGTTTTGGAATGCTTTGACTGCCTTCAGCATGTCACTTGGAAGCTTGTCTCTCCCTTGGAGCTGCAAGTTGAGAGCGTTCAGGTGACAGGTAATGTCAGTAAGGAGGGCCAGCTGTATGATCCAGTGTGGGTCTGTCAACTCTGGCTGGTGTTTCCTCTTGCTGTCCAAGAAAGTGTTGATTTCAGGAAGGAGGCTCAGGAACCGCTCCAGCACCTTTCCACGGGACAACCGTCTCACTTCACCGTGGAACACTAAATTGTTGTACTCTGTGTCATAGTCTTCAATTAACTGTCTGAACTGTCTGTGGTTTAGTGCTCTTGATTGACAACATGCGCAACTCTTTGCATCACATTTTGGAATTCATTGTCTCTGAGCTTTGATACCAGTGCCTCCTGATGGATGATGCAGTGGAAGGTGATGAAATTGGGCATTTCATCTCTTTTTTTCATGAGGCCAACAAGACCCATCTCTTTGCCTCGCATGCTTGGGGCACCGTCAGTACAAACACTTGCAAGTTTGGACCAGCTGAGATGACTTTCCTCAAAAAATACCAAAAGTGCATTCAGTGCATCCTCACCTCTTGTTTGGCCATGGAGTGGTAGTAAGCACAACATTTCCTCTCGAAAAGAGTTTTCTTTTGGGAACCTCACCCAAATGCACAGCTGAGCAACATTGGTGACGTCTGTGCTTTCGTCCGCTGCGATGCTGAAACAAGGTGTGGCGTGAAGATCAGCCAACAACTGGTCACAAACTTCCTTTCTGATGTCTTCCATCCACCGCATTATTGTTGAATCAGACAACTGTAATCTTTTTATTTGTTTAAGGATTGCGTCCTTTTGTCAAAGTCTGTGAACAGTATTTCTGCTGAAGCCAAAAAGCAGTCTTACTATCTCTGAGTCTGAGAAAGGTTTTTTGGCCCGTGCCAAAATCCATAGTATCTCAAAAGATGCCTCTTGTAAACGCTCTGCAGTGGAGATTGTCCTGTGGATAAGATTTTGCTGCTCACAAAGTGAAGCAGTGAGCTGTGCTATTTTCCTCTTTCTTAGTTCACTGCCACACGGATAACTTTCATTGAAATTTGGATATGCAGCTTTGAAATGGCGCTCCAAGTTGCTTCTTTTAAAACAGGCGCAGGTTTGTTTGCATATCAAGCACAGAGGATTGATGCCATGAAGAATAAATAAGAATTCATCAGTCCACTTTTCTTGAAATTTCCTGGATATACCCGATGTTTGCCTGCTCGTCCCCTCTTCGGCATCTTCATGCTGATTTTCGTTTGCTTCCTCAGACTCTTTTTCCTCACTATTCGTTACAACACTGTGTGTCTGTCCGTCTGGTTTTTGTGCTGGCTTTTGCCCTTTTTTAAATTAAAAAACGATCCATTTTGTGCCTGCATCTCATGCTGGCTAGCGGAGCTACCGTGCACTGCGGTCAAGTGTGACGGTGTTGTAAACAATGCAAAAAGCGGGCTGCGTTGCCAGGTTTGACAGTGCCCCCTTTAGGAAACACCATTAAGCCTTAATTAATACCTTCATTATTAAGTTAAAGGGAGAAGTATAATGGAGATGTTTGTGTTTTTGTTGTGCAGTGTTCACTGTATGTTTATGTAGCCCATTTGAAAAAAATGTATTGGCTATGTTACCATATTGTTATAAGCTACTATGCGAGCCACCGATTAAAGCTTGACGAGTCGCATGTGGCTCGTGAGCCACGCAGTGAATATCTCTGATCTAAAGCATGTCTGTGGGAACAGCTAGAAACTATTTGGAACTCAATAACAAAAGAGACTGTCGAAAATTACATAAAAACAATGCCAGCAAGAATGCAAGCTGTTATCAAGGCCGAAGGAGGCCATACAAAATATTAAGTTTTTTGGTTATTATGTGTGGAAAAAGGACTATTTTGTCGTTTCAGTTTGTTATTTGCCAAATAAATAACAATAACAATTTTAGTTTTAAACAAGTTTTTGTAAGATTTCTAAAATATTTATGTTTTCTCGTTTTCATGACAGGTGGTCTAATAAATTTGTTAAGCACTGTAAATCATTACATTTTAGGGTGTAGACTTGGGTTAAAGCTAGGGTAACGTTAGATTTAGGTTAAGGTTAGTGAAGTAGTGGCATTGGTTAAGGTAAGTCCCCAGGAAATGAATGTAAGTCTATGTAATGTCCCCAAAAATGATGGAAACGTGACTGTGTGTGTGTCTGAGTGGGCGTGTGTGTGCACTACACATTGTGCAGCTCTCTTTTTGATGTAATAAATGTATTTTGCAATGCAGTCACTGTGGAGTTATGTTTTTTTGTTTATATGTACATTCTGTGTTGTCTGCCTTGGTGATGTTTTATTCTACTGTTGATTCCATAGGAAGTGGCAGCTAATTTAATTTCTGTAGCCTTATGCTTATTGTACCCTCTGTCATGGCCATAGCTCATCCTATTTATTGTTGGTCATTTTTTTAATTGTCTGAGTTTTGTCCTCTTTTCTGGTTAATTGTAGTTAATTGATGAATGAAATAAAATTGTATATTACATGATACATTTAATTAATGAAAATGGATAATTCTCCGCTGAGGAAGGTGGTTGAATAATTGATTATCAATTATACTCACAAACTGTAAAATGCTACTATAGAAAATGAATATATTGTTTGTTTTGCATAAAAGGCCTCTGTGGTGGGATGAGCATATATTTATGCACTTTTTGTGGCTTGAATGTGTTCTTTAATTTAACAGACCTACACACGTGGACAAAATTGTTGGTACCCTTCGGTTAATGAAAGAAAAACTCACAATGGTCACAGAAATAACTTGAATCTGGCAAAAGTAATAATAAATAAAAATTCTATGAAATTTAACCAATGAAAGTCAGACATTGCTTTTCAACCATGCTTCAACAGAATTATTTAAAAAAATAAACTCATGAAACAGGCCTGGACAAAAATGATGGTACCCCTAGAAAAGACTGAAAATAATGTGACCAAAGGGACATGTTAATCCAAGGTGTGTCCACTAATTAGCATCACAGGTGTCTACAACTTGTAATCAGTCAGTGGGCCTATATATAGGGCTACAGGTAGTGCTGTGCTGTTTTGTGACATGGTGTGTACCACACTCAACATGGACCAGAGGAAGCAAAGGAAAGAGTTGTCTCAGGAAATAAGAAAGAAAATTATAGACAAGCATGTTAAAGGTAAAGGCTATAAGACCATCTCCAAGCAGTTTGATGTTCCTGTGACTACAGTTGCACATATTATTCAGAAATTTAAGATCCATGGGACTGTAGCCAACCTCCCTGGATCTGGCCACAGGAAGAAAATTGATGACAAATCAAAGAGATGGATAATAAGAATGGTAACAAAAGAGCCCAGAAAAACTTCTAAAGAGATTAAAGGTGAACTTTAAGGAACATCATTGTCAGATCGCATCATCCGTTGTTGTTTGAGCCAAAGTGGACTTAATGGGAGACGACCAAGGAGGACACCATTGTTGAAAACAAATCATAAAAAAGCCAGACTGGAATTTGCCAAATTACATGTTGACAAGCCACACAGCTTCTGGGAGAATGTCCTATGGACAGATGAGACAAAAATGGAACTTTTTGCCAAGGCACATCAGCTCTATGTTCACAGACGGAAAAATGAAGCATATCAAGAAAAGAACACTGTCCCTACTGTGAAACATGGAGGAGGCTCTGTTATGTTCTGGGGCTGCTTTGCTGCATCTGGCACAGGGTGTCTTGAATCTGTGCAGGGTACAATGAAATCTTAAGACTATCAAGGGATTCTAGAGAGAAATGTGCTGGCCAGTGTCAGAAAGCTTGGTCTCAGTCGCAGGTCATGGGTCTTGCAACAGGACAATGACCCAAAACACACAGCTAAAAACACCCAAGAATGGCTAAGAGGAAAACATTGGACTATTCTAAAGTGGCATTCTATGAGCCCTGACCTAAATCCTATTGAGCATCTTTGGAAGGAGCTGAAACATGCCGTCTGGAAAAGGCACCCTTCAAACCTGAGACAACTGGAGCAGTTTGCTCATGAGGAGTGGGCCAAAATACTTGCTGAGAGGTGCAGAAGTCTCATTGACAGTTACAGGAATCGTTTGATTGCAGTGATTGCCTCAAAAGGTTGTGCAACAAAATATTAAGGGTACCATCATTTTTGTCCAGGCCTGTTTCATGAGTTTATTTTTTTAAATAATTCTGTTGAAGCATGGTTGAAAAGCAATGTCTGACTTTCATCGGTTACATTTTTAATAGAATATTTTTTTATTTTTACTTTTGTCAGATTCAAGTTATTTCTGTGTTATTTCCATTGTGAGTTTTTCTTTCATTAACCGAAGGGTACCAACAATTTTGTCCACGTGTGTATCATATAAACATTATTGTCATATCCAATATAGTGGCGTAATGTTTACTAAGAGCATGTTTTAACTGACATACTTTTTATAGTAAATTTTGGCACAGGTAATTGAATAAAATATTCAAGTACTCCCTCCATCCCTGCAGATTTCTCCCCTACCCCTGATCTTAGTTTAGAAGCAACACTTTCTTATTTTGACTGTGTTATTTGTATTAGTGGTAAAAGATGCTGTGTCAGTCCAGTCAATTTTTTAATGTTGCATGTGTCTGTTGGAGTAGACTGACAGTGGAGTGATAGAAAGGCAGGCAGGCAAGCAAGCAGGCAGAGTAGAGATTTTCCTCTCAGCGCAGATGTGTATACATTTAACAGTGGAATGTTCAGTGGTGGAGATAAACTTATTTAAACTTCTAGAGGATACTTTGTGTTAGTTTTGGAGAATGGCTCACTGATCGGAAGACTTGATCAAAACGTCTCCTATTAGTTGGACTATAGGGCTTCCACACTGTGACATTCTCATCTGTCCTCAGTTACATAGCCTTCGACTTCCACAAAGAGTGCAGCCACATGAGATGGGACCGTCTCCAGATCTTGGTGGATACCGTCACTGAGACACAAGATGAATACAGGTACCTTAAGCAGTAGCTATTCTGGGCTAATATCTAGTTGTGTACAGAGAAGGAGTATTCAGACTTTTCTCTGTGTATAGTTACTTCATGGTGAATTCAGAGGAGAAGACAGTGGCCCAGCAGAAAGGAGTTTTCCGCAGTAACTGCATGGACTGCCTGGACAGGACTAACGTCATCCAGAGCCTCCTGGCCCGGCGCTCCCTACAGTCTCAGCTGCAGGTCTTTTCAACCCCACTACTTCTAAGCCTCTTAGAATAGCAAAATTGTGAATAAAAACTTGTACTATGTAGGGTTTATTGGTATTACATCCCCTAGGTGATGCTATTGTTCTTCAGACTTCTAGTCTTTTTTTTATCATTTTAACATTAGGGTTCCTACTGGGTATTGAATTTCTGTAACATTTTGGAAATCAGAGTGGGGATTTGTTTTTACTGCCAGTGTTGGCACATCTGATACATTTTTGTAGCAGAAATTCATTAACAATGAAAGATCAGTGCAAATATGTCACTTCAGGGTAATATGGGAGGATGTACTGAACTATATGTATAGTGTTAACAGTTTTTGAAATTTTTTTTGATAAAACAATCCCAGCTAAGGTCCATGTACTATCTGTCTCCAGAGCAGAGACTTTCCTCAGTTGCCATGTAGATGGATATATTTGTATGTGAGCTGACGAGCCATTCAGTGAGCTCATTCTTGGCCTTGGAAATAGTAGTTTGACTACTGGAAAAAAAAAAAAGTCAACTTAAAGTCCACTTGATAGCTTTTATTTCTTCATCAATGACACTCTTGAACTTAGCATAAAACTTAATCTCAGAATTTAAAATTTAAAACTTTGAAACTTCAAAAACAACTCTACTGTATTACTGTGAAGTGGATTAGTTGTGCCTGATTTTTCATACGACTCTTAACAATGTAAATGATAAACTTTTTAGCCATATTTTGGCAAAATTCTTGATGTTTCAAAGATACTGATCAAAGAAAATGTTTGCAAATAGGTGAATTGTGTCAACTTTGAATGATGATATCTCCCTTTAAATGTGTGTTTTCAGCCAACTTGGGGGAAAAAAATCACATTTGTCATTGATTTGGTTGGTTATTTTGCAAAGATACAAACAGGTTGAGGTATTTCAAATCCTGCTTGCATTGATAGACCTCAATTGAACTGACCAGAATATGGTATGTTTTGTGCCCGTGTCCACAGAGGATGGGGGTTCTGAATGTGGGTCAGAGGATTGAGGAGCAGGCTGAGTTTGAAAAGATCTACAAGAATGGTATTGACTTCTTCATTCTCGACTGTGAGCATGTTGTGTCATTAGTAGAAACTGTAGCCTTGGAATGTGCCCTCACTGTTGTCTGTATGTGATCTCTAACCAGCATGGGCTGACAATGCCAATGCATGTGCTGTACAGTATGCAGGAACCGGAGCCTTGAAAACAGACTTCACAAGGTACAAGCACTGTAACACCCTGTTGACACACGTCAGCTGACTAACATGTTTGTTGTTAGGGTTTTTTGGAGTACCCCTGCAGTATTATTGTTACTATAGCTGTTGTTTAATCAATGTTCATTTTTCCAACAGGACGGGGAAAAGGACCAGGTGGGGGCTGTTGATGGATGGTTGGAACTCCATGATCCGCTATTACAAAAACAACTTCTCTGATGGATTCAGACAGGTATAATGTCTATGACATGATTTGTTTTAGACACACCACCACTGAACAACTTGGTATAGTACCAGAAAAACCAAGTGTTTCAGTATTAATGCCCAATCTTACACTGCTTTGAGAAATCTGCTGTAGACTAAATAGAAAGCATATTTTAAATTGGCAGTAAAGAGGTTAAAATAAGATAATCAGCATAAACAATGGACATAGTCTCTGTGATGTCACCCATAGGTTTCTGAGGACCCATTATGATGCTCAGTGACAGTGGCTCTAGCCCACGCCATCTTGCCAGTGCCATTCGAACTAACTCCTTGCTAATCCAAAAATAGGCAAATAGGGTGAGCACGAATAGAAGCAAGGCTGGCCTGAAGGAATGAAGCCTGGTTTCTGAAACCTAGCGAGTAGCTGTCACTCAAAGCAGCCACACCCTCAATTATGCAGAACTTTAGGCCTTAGTCTAATTCAAATGAGTGAATTACATAACAGTTAACACTCTGCACAGTTGTCATTAACAGGAAAATCAGTTACAGTTACCAAAGCCTTTTTTTGTACCACTGTTAACATGTTTATTTCTGCTGTAAAGTTTGACATTTTCATCTGGGGATTGCTAGCCCTTTAACCTTTCATATTTTACATTTCAATGAAACTGTTCATAAAGTGAACCCCAGTAAAAAAATGAATATGATTTGGAAAAGTGTATATGATGAAAAATGTAGAGTCCAGGCATCAGAGTAGTTTTTCTTGGTTTCAGGATTCCATTGACTTGTTTCTGGGGAACTTTGCTGTCGATGAGTCAGATGGACCAACTCCTCTTCGTGTGCAGAAGGACTGGAAGTTCCTCACGGTCAGTATAGTATATTTTCTGTTATCAGCAGCTGCAATGAAAGTGACAGTTAGGCCTATTTTTTAAAACATAGCTTTTTCTGTGTGGTTTGGCCTTTTGTCCACACACAAATGCAGTTTTAGGTATCTGAAAACTGACCTTTTGGAACACTCCTACCAAGGTGAAGATATTCAGATACTTTCTCTGCAGTGTTTGACATGTAGAGAGGGAAAACAGTTGTTGGCTTGGGACATCATAGTGTACACCGTTATCACCTTTGTTCACATGCACTACTTTGGCCATGTTGTAGTGGCGGACAGTAGTGCTGGTGCTAACCTTGTTAACAGGACTTTTTACATGTTTACACACACATGTAATTTATTGAGGAACAGAAATGTCAGAATGTGCTACGGAGGTCACTGGTACATATTCCAACACATAATACACAACGTAGACCCTGCCGCCAACCTCGCCAGTTTAGGAAAAGACCTGGCTGGACCTTTATTTGCAGGTAATAGTGGTAATAGCTTTTTTCAGGATTCTTGGCCAACATGGCTTTTGGGTTCAGGTTATGTTGCTGCCTTTTGGTTTGGAGTGTTCTTTACAGCACTTCAGTTGTGCTTGTGCATTTTCATATGGGCAGAGATTTTTTTTTGTTTTTTTCAGTAATTGTGTGGACAAGAATTTTTTAGAACAGAGGAAAACCCTTCTTTTAAAAAATACAAATGTGCATGTGAACCGGGCCTTAGTGTAATCCTTTGAATCCTATTTTTTTATTTATTAATTTATTTATTTGTTTTTGCAGCTGCCAATAATTATGCTGGTGGCATTTTCCATGTGCATCGTCTGTCTTCTAATGGCTGGTAAGTTCTTCTTGGCTCATCACTCTACAGTCATTTCTCTGGTCGTAATATGGTTGCACTGCTGAACATCTTATTCTGTGAAAAATTAATCCAAAGCTACAGGAAATTCATTCAATGACAAATTTAAGTTCAGGGGGGATTGGGTTGTGGGTAGTCTCCCACAGCCAGACCTACTGTATCTTCACAGTTATCATTCTGGTTTAGGGTAAAAAAAAATGCTCTGGCTTGTTTGTATTTCTTTAAACCAATCACAGTGATTCAGTGACAGTGACAGTCAGTCAGTACAAAGCCCTGAAGCCCCCCCCCCCCCCCGTCTCTCTCCAGCTGCACTATCAAATAGAGGAAAAAGGCCATTAATCTTTTTGAAAAATGAAGAGCGCGCCCAGGTGCCCAGGCCAAATAGTATCTACTTGTTTTCGTATAACATTTGCACGTGGCGAGGTGAGCCCTGGCATTAAAATGGCTAAGGTCCTCCTAAAGAGAAAGTAACAGCTGCTAGCTTCTGTATGTTCATACCATTAGTGTCCATGTTAGGGTCAGGGTAACTTGCCATTTTCATAGATTTGCATAGATCAGTTTGTAGGTTGCTCATTCAGAGGTTGCTGTTGTTGTGTCCTGTAGTGAAAGGGATTTTGAGAACAGTAATAAACAGATCAGGCAGCCAGTGGCAGGCTTATATCCACTGTCTACATCTGGTGAGTCAGGCTAGGTTCTAGAGGTAGGGGATTTAGATGTTGTTCAACAATCTGACAAGCACTTTGTTTGAAGGATAATGCCTGGCAAGAAAGCTCTGTTTCCAAAAGTCTTTCTTGTTTCCGCTCTTATTATATTTATAGCTTCCAGCTGAATCTCTGTGGTTTGGAGATAGCAATGGCAGACGTGGCCAAAATAGTGCTGGTGCTAACCTTGTAAACAAGACTTTTTACATGTTTACACATAAATGTATAGTTACTCTTACACACTTAAACTGTGCTGTAGAGGTCGCTGCTACATATTCCAACACCCCTGTGACACAGATCCTGCTGCCAACATCATCACAAAACCATGGCTAAAGCATTTCTTGTATAGACAGGCCTTTAGCTGAAGAATGGCTGCTATTTGTCTTCCAGGCGACACATGGACAGAGACCCTGGCTTATGTGATGTTCTGGGGCGCTGCTAGTGCAATCACAGCCACTATCATCCTGTTCAATGGCCAAGACTTTGTGGATGCCCCCAAACTGGTTCACAAGGAGAAGATGGACTGAGTGTATGTGCATGCCTGCGAGAAGTAGCTGAGCCAGCAGGCTCATACCTCGTCATCTTCACTGACTTCTTCCCCAGGTCTGGACTCTAGACTGATTTGTTGCCTCTGTACTGCCCTGTAAAACACTGTGTATCTGTCTTTTTTTTCTTCTGTTGTACTGCACATGCCCCTTCACATGGTTTACATTGAATTTCCAACATTTCTTTATTGAGGTTGTTTTTGCTGGTTTGTTGGTTTTGTTGGTGTTATGCTGTCAGTTAGAGAGGGTCTGTGATGGCATGTGTCATGGTTTCAGTGGTCTATAGTATCCATCAAAAATATAATTTCTACACTATTGTTCATTGTCTCGTTGGCTTACCATTTTTAACACTTTTGAATCTTTAACAATGTTATAACAAGATTTTTTTCTATTGTGCTTCATTACATAACTTTTCTTTCAAGGTTTTCAATTAATCTGTCTGATAAGACCTCCAGTCAGGTTGCAGCTGGATCGAGCTGTTCTAGAAATTATTTGATGTCACCAAACTGAAGATACTTTAAAAAATGATAAAGGTTGTAAGATGTCCCACCCTAAGGTACAGCAAAACCAACAGTCTTAAGAGGTCTAGAAAAAGCAACAAACGTTAAAACATCAGTGTGGGTGGATTATGGGTGTTTGGAAGCTTTAAAGCTGCATTAATTGTTTTGTTTCTTTTGACCACTTGTGGGCAATACAACAAACTGAAAGAACAGTATCTGACATATTGTCACTGCATAAAGCATACATGTTAGCAACAGTCACCAACTTTGTTCATTTGGCGTTGAGCAGGTAGTGTACAAGGGGTTATCATAGGTTTTTTATTGCAAACAGAACTGAATGAAGCTAAAAAGCTTTATAGTGGTTAAGCGTTGGTGATGATTCACTGTGGGTTTGTCAGAATTACCCATGTCACCTTACACAGTCATTTGATTCATTGTTGATATTGAAATGTTGATTGCTGAACGAAATTGTATTCATCCCATAAGAGTTATTAATGTCAATTAACCCTAACTGTCACACTCAAAGATGAGGCACTTAAACATGCAAATATTGAAACATTTGTGATGCATCTGACTGATGAACAGACCACTCAACAGTATTTACATGAGTTTTGAATGTAACAAGCCTTACAAACTTATGTATCAAACATAAATATTTGGCAAATGTGTATGTAACTGTAATTGCAGTGTGTCTTCCTATCAAGAAAACTTCAAAGAGTAACTGCTAATTTTGCACTTTGGAGAACGATGAAATGATATATCCCTTTGTATTGAATGTTAGTAATCAGAGTGTCTGTTGTTGCTAGTTTTTTTTTAGCCTGGTTCCAGACCCGTGCATTGAGACTATATACCATACATATGGTATATATAGTATATAGTCTCAATATACCATGTCTTCATTTTGTTCAGTGACTCAGATAGGTCTGATGAGGTTCTCATTTTCGATTTAGATGATTTTTTTTTTTTTTAATCTGTGAAGAAACATTTGGTCTATGTAGAGCTTTGTAGGCAAGTTTAAGAATGAGGAAGTTGTCTGCCTACATCTTTGCTATCTTTGCTACATCCATAAAAAATGGTAACAGAAAAATTGCTCAAGATCATTGCTTGAGATCAACTCTGCAACTACTGTCTGTGAGTTACCTTCATGGACATAAGTCTTTAATCTGCATTTTTCTTTGATCATCATGAAAAGGGTTAATTGCTTCCAGACACGACTAACACAGCTATGGAGTTGACTGAAAATGAGATTTCTTGGGAAAATTTGGCAGCTCCTTCCATCTCCAGTGGCAGTGTTAGTTTATTGTTTTGTCACACACTTAAGTACAACACCAGACTAATTTGAATTTCTTAACAAACTGGAGATGTGAATGGCTATTCAGAGGCCTGGAATCAGGATAATTTGTTTGTCAAACAAAATTTAGACTGCACCAGTTCTGACTAGAATTGTCTCTGTGTAAGCCTGTTTATCTCACTGTCCCCGGGTTGATGCATGGTAGCTTGCATTGCTGTGTGCCACACTGTCATTTTTTTGATACTACGAGTTGGTGGCAAGCCACAGTTAGAACATTTTAAATTCTACACAGTGTGGCTTTAATTCCAGTGATATCTGGAGATACCAGACGTAGTTTTGTGGTCATCAGGACTGTCTCATAATGAGTGTTAACAGGCTGTTGTATCATGGTATGTTACGTAGGTTTCATCATTAATCATTCCTCTCATTTTTTGAATGGACAAGGTGTACCAGAACAGGTGAAAGGAACGTCTACACATAACATTACCATTATGACCACCATTTGATTTCTTTATTTTACAAGATAATTCATTCAGTTTCTTGTTATGGCAGTTTTAAAAAGTTAGAGATCACCACTGAAATATAGTGTGTCACTGTATCTTGAGAATTCACGATAATTATGTTATGATCAAAACTCTTTATCTCAAGATAATTATTTAGTCATTAAATTGGGATCCCAGATCTGAAAGTGTATCAGTAACCATAGAAGCTTCCATTGCCCTCTGTGCACCTGTTCATTAATGTTTTTAGTCTGGTTCATTTTCCTACTTCCTCACAGAGGTTTGGGGTTTGTGTTGCTAGAAGAGAACGAGTCGAAATCCACCTGTTCCTCAGTGGAGAGGGCACTGACATGTGAACCTTTCATATAATCAATAAAGATCTGATTGGGTTTTGAAACTTTCCTCTAATGTTGACTTAAGATGTGCTGTATTTTTAAGGAAGTTGGCCACCATGTTTTCTTGTTTTGTGTAGGGTTTCACATACAAGCTGTGTGGTTTTAGTTTTCAATGATGTGTTTTCAAGAATTTCTGCAATCATTATCTCATATATCAAATCATGCCAACAGTACAAGCCATTGGGTCAATGATTAAATGGCTCGGTCTCAAATGGTCTTTAACTTAGTAAAAGGTTTATCTGGCTGATAATGCAAAGATGTCATCTGTCATGGTAAGAACCATGTAGCTGTTTGACAGTATCGGTCAAGGTCCACTTACTTGATAACTTGTATGAACTTGTTGAAACAAGTTGATAACTTGTGTAAACAGGATGAATGTGCAAGATGAGATTTTGTGTAAACAAGATGGTAACTTTTGTAAACAGGATAATGACTTGTGTAAACAAAATAACTTTAAGATAACTCTTGTTGGAAAAAGATGGCTTGTACTTGATAATAGTTCGTGCACACAAGATGAACACTGTGTTCATAACACAATGTATTAATGTGTTGTTTGACAAGAACTTGATGATTATATCAGATTAAAAAAAAAAATATATATATATATATATATCATCTTTTGGAACTTCAGGTGCACTGTGCTGACTAGACATTGCACTGTATCTTATGGTCTGTATCAGCAAATGAAACAAAATTGTATTTGGAGTTGCTAGAAAGCTACATTAATAACTGGACTTATATACAGATTTTTTTTGTTGTTGCTGTTGTCAAACTACTTTTCACAAGATCACAAGAATGAATATTCACCCACATGTACAGTGCAGGTGAAATCTGTCTCACCGATATCCTTGTAATGTCTGTACATTTTAAAATTTGATTTGTATTCACAGATGTAAATTGTGGGTAGAAGTGACATCTGGACAAGCAGTAACAGTCAGTCAGCAGCACCGTATTTGAAATATGTTTGGACATTGTACCCAAATATTAAGAAAATTGTAAGAGATCAAATATTTTTGTTCCATTGTGTACAGCTGCAGGTTTAAAGTAGCCTGAAGGTTCCAGAGTTACATGATCATTGTAACTTGACTGTGTTTCCATTTGTTTTCCTTGTAAACATAATAATGGAGCCAATGGCGCATTACTGTGACATACATTAACCTAAACTTGCTCGACCAAGGTGCATTGTGAGATGTTAATGTTATAGCATGATTTGCAAACTTCACTGTACAGCAACCACAGATTGTATTTGTTCGAAAGGCCTTGGCTTCCTTTGATGACAGTGAGGTCAGAATTGGAGTCAGCTTTATTGGCCAGGAATGTGCGCACACACAAGGAATCTGACTTGTGTTAAGTTGCTCTCAATGTACTTACTCACAATTCCAAGAACAATTTACAGGTAAATGGAAATAGACATACAGCTAAAACAAACAAAACAAGGGCAGCAAAGCTAAACAAAGATGGAACTATTATGTACATACAAATAGGTGAAAAAACAGATGCAGCCATTTTATTTGTATTGTTTTTAATTTGAGTTTTAGAATTTAGAATTTGTGTTACAAGTTTGCAAATGATGTTATAACTCTGTGCTGGTGCTTTTATGTCTGTGAGCTCTTTGTGTCACTCATAAGGAACATTGGGATTGTACACCTATAAATGTATCATTTTAAAGCTATAAACAACATTCTACAAGTCTTGTTGAGGTTATCAAAGCTTAAATCATTTATCTAGTTTGTGGTGGAACATGTTGATAACCTTGTGTGTGTTTTTCCTCAGGAGTCTTCAGCACTCTGGTTCCAGATTCAGACTTCATCCAGTAGTTTCAGTAATTACCAATAAACTCCAATGAACACATACAAATTACTATTAAGGCACTATTGCTCGCTCCGTCCTCACGTGAATGACCTTTCGAGGATGCTCCTTTCATGCCCAATCATGATGCTATCACCTCTTACCAAAGAATCTGTTTACCAGTGGAATGTTCCAAACAGGTGTTTTTGGAGCATTTCAAAACTTTCCCAGTCTTTTGTTGCTCATGTCCCAACTTGTTTGAAATGTTTTGCTGCATCACATTCAGAATAAGCATATGTTTACAAAAATCAATGAAGCTGATGAGGTCAAACATACTGGTTGCAGTTGAATAGTCTGTTCTGCTTTGGAGGATTCCTAACTGAGTGAAATGACCTGGAAGTGTCAAAGTGGCAGCCATGACGAGCTGTTTGGATCCTCTTAGTGCTAGTTTTTTAGTAAAGCTTTATTTTATTTGTTAAACAGCTTTAACGCTGAATTTTGTTTTCATGAATCTCATTCAATTCCAAATAACATGAATTTCTGTAGAACCAGTGGAGCAGTGATTTGTGGTCTCACAGCACAGGAAGAACAGTGAGTGTATTAAGGAAGTAAAAACAGGTATAATGGTGACATTTGCATACAGACACGGATCAAAAAGGGCACTTTATTTGTCAAGTTGAAAGTTATACACAAATACATACATACACGTATACATATACACGTATATATACATATATGTATATATACTATATACATACACACATATATGTATATACGTGTGTATACACACACACACACACACACACACACACACACATATATATATACTGTAGGAGCCATAAATATGGATTTATGTTGTTTATTAGTTGTAGTAGTTACTCATACCTTCTTGGTTAGTGACGCTTCCCGTAATTGGTTGGTACATGGTTGTGGCACATTACTTATGTATTGGATACCAATACATAACCTCCCATAGATGCTCAATTGGATTTAGGTCAGGGGAACATGAAGGCCAGTCAATGGCATCAATGCCTTTGTCATCCAGAAACATGCACACCAGTAGCCAGCTGGAGGTCATTTTGTAGGGCTCTGCAAGTGCTCCTCCTGTTCCTCCTCACACAAAGGAGCAGATACCAGTCCTGCTGCTGGGTAGATGCCCTCCTACGGCCCTGGCCAGCTCTCCTTGAGTAATTGCTGGCCTCCTGGTATCCCCTCCATGCTCTTAAGACTGTACTGGGAGACACAGCAAACCTTCTTGCAACCTCACGTATGGATGTGCCACTCTAGAGGAGCTGGACTGCCTGTGCAACCTGACTGGGCTGGAACAACCAGTCAAGAAGGATAAGGAGAGAGTGATTGTTGGTGGCCACCACATACAAAACCATTCCCTTTTTTGGGGTTGCGTTGCTTTTGCCTCTCCATTGCACCTGTTGTCACTTTCATGACTGTGATGATTAAGTGTTAATTTCTTTGAGCAGTGTATATACATATATATACTGTATAGGTGTGTGTGGCCACCAGCCAGATCCTCTCTGCACCCCACCTTGGACACGTGGGATGTTGTACAAAGGGAAAGAGACAGCAGATGCAGGGTTCGCGATTGTGGTTGGGACCTTGGCTGCACTTTATTGCTTGCTTCACAGGAACAATCCTCGTCTCTGTTTACATTACAGGGCATGGAAAAGTAAACTTTTTACATGGCATCCTTTAACATGCACAGAAAATAATGTAAATGGTAAATGGACTGTATTTGTATAGCGCTTCTATTGTCTGAAGACCACTCAAAGCGTTTTTACAACTCAAGTCTGCATTCACCCATTCAAGCACACATTCATACAGCAGGTAAGCCACCTGCGCATTACGAGCATTATCCACCCACACAATAAAGATGGCAGAGCATCAGGGTAGTTTTGGGGTTCAGTATCTTGCCCAAGGAAACTTTGGCATGTGGACTGCCGAGGCCAGGGATTGAACCACCAACCAACTTCTGATAGATAGACGACCACTCTATCTCCTGAGCCACAGCTGCTCAGGTAGGGTATTGAACAAAAAAAATATAATTTAAACATAATTTAAATTCAAATAAAGATAACTACCCCATAAAATTAGATAAAGCACTCTGCAAGGAATAACTGACATAAAAATAAATAACTGAATAAAATATTAAGCGACAAAGAAAAGTAATGCTCTGTCATGCTCTACCTACATGGAATCAATCGTAAGCGATGCACCATTATTGCACGTACTCCAGTAGAAGTGTCAGAACAGTTAGAAAACACAAGTACTTTACACTGAGCTCATGCTGAACTGTAGCATGATACGTAAACATACAGAACAAATAACCACTTTCACAGAGTGGACATCTTTGTCCTGTGGCTGAGATGACATCAACACAGGGCTCCAAGTTCCAAAGCTTTGAAAGGTTAGTGCACTGGGGTCGGTGGGGTATGCTGTGTGCCAAATTTGAGCCTGGGGGCTATTGATAGGTCTGTTGGTCATGCAGGTGAGGGTCTGTGGGCCTGATGACCTGTTTGGTAAACTTAGGTCTCACTGCATGATGTGGGCTCACTATGCCAGTGTCCACCATTGCCAGTGAGTTTGTGTCCTATCTGAGTCATAGTTGTGGCTTTTTGTAGGACTATGGGAGGATTGAATGTTTGGGGACACTGTAGTGGGTGCCTCCAGCCAAAAAAGAGGAATCAGTATAATCATTCAACATTTTCTCTTTCTTTCTTTCTTTCTTTCTTTCTTTCTTTCTTTCTTTCTTTCTTTCTTTCTTTCTTTCTTTCTTTTTTTTTTTTTACAATGCACTCTGATGGCAAATA
Source organism: Chaetodon trifasciatus (assembly GCA_037975065.1). NCBI lineage: Eukaryota > Metazoa > Chordata > Actinopteri > Chaetodontiformes > Chaetodontidae > Chaetodon > Chaetodon trifasciatus. The sequence goes on from JBBMOE010000029.1 coordinate 6,935,809, forward strand.
TGTACACTGTAGAATGATCTCAGTATGTTAATATTGTATGTGAGAACTAAAACTGTAAAACTGTAATGCCCTGTGTAGTGTTATGAAATAGTGAAATACCGTACCGTACCGTACCGTCTTCTCCCGCTTCATCCGGGGCCGGGTCGCGGGGGGAGCAGCCTGAGCAGGGACGTCCAAACTTCCCTCTCCCTGGACACTTCCCCCAGCTCTTCCGGGGGGATCCCGAGGCGTTCCCAGGCCAGCCGCGCGACATAGTCGCGCCAGCGTGTCCTGGGTCTTCCCCGGGGCCTCCTCCCGGTGGGACATGCCTGGAACACCTCCCTTGGGAGGCGTCCAGGGGGCATCCTGTATAGATGCCCGAGCCACCTCAGCTGACTCCTCTCGATGTGGAGGAGCAGCGGCTCTACTCTGAGCTCCTCCCGGGTGACAGAGCTCCTCACCCTATCTCTAAGGGAGCGCCCTGCCACCCTGCGGAGGAAACTCATTTCAGCCGCTTGTATCCGGGACCTCGTTCTTTCGGTCATGACCCAAAGTTCATGACCATAGGTGAGGGTAGGAACGTAGATTGACCGGTAAATCGAGAGCTTCGCCTTTCGGCTCAGCTCCTTCTTCACCACGACAGACCGGTACAACGACCGCATTACTGCTGCCGCTGCACCGATCCGCCTGTCAATCTCACGCTCCATCCTTCCCTCACTCGTGAACAGGATCCCGAGATACTTAAACTCCTCCACTTGAGGCAGGAACTCTCCCCCAACCTGGAGGGAGCAAGCCACCTTTTTCCGGTCGAGAACCATGGCCTCGGACTTGGAGGTGCTGACTCTCATCCCAGCTGCTTCACACTCGGCTGCGAACCGCCCCAGTGCATGCTGAAGGTCCTGGCTCGATGGAGCCAACAAGACAACATCATCCGCAAAAAGCAGAGACGAAATCTGCCGGCTCCCGAACTGAACCCCCTCCGGCCCCTGGCTGCGCCTAGAAATTCTGTCCATAAAAATAATGAACAGAACCGGTGACAAAGGGCAGCCCTGCCGGAGTCCAACGTGCACCGGGAACAGGTCCGACTTACTGCCGGCAATGCGGACCAAGCTCCTGCTCCGGTTGTACAGGGACTGTACAGCCCTCAACAGAGAGCCTCCGACCCCATACGCCCGGAGCACCTCCCACAGAATGACTCGAGGGACACGGTCGAAAGCCTTCTCCAAGTCCACAAAACACATGTGGACTGGTTGGGCAAACTCCCATGAACCCTCAAGTACCCTGTGGAGGGTATAGAGCTGGTCCAGTGTTCCACGGCCGGGACGAAAACCGCATTGTTCCTCCTGAATCCGAGGTTCGACTATCGGCCGGATTCTCCTCTCCAGTACCCTGGAATAGACTTTCCCAGGGAGGCTGAGGAGTGTGATCCCCCGATAGTTGGAACACACCCTCCGGTCCCCCTTTTTAAAAAGAGGGACCACCACCCCAGTCTGCCAGTCCAGAGGCACTGTCCCCGACTGCCACGCGATGTTGCAGAGGCGTGTCAACCAAGACAGTCCTACAACATCCAGAGACTTAAGGTACTCAGGGCGGATCTCATCCACCCCCGGTGCTCTGCCACCGAGGAGCTTGCAGACTGCCTCAGTGACTTCAGCCCCGGTGATGGATGCACCGACCCCCGGGTCCCCAGTCTCTGCTTCCTCTAGGGAAGACATGACAGTGGGATTGAGGAGATCCTCGAAGTATTCCTTCCACCGCCCGACAATATCCCCAGTTGAGGTCAACAGCTCCCCGCCCTCACTGTAAACAGTGTTGACAGCAAGCTGCTTCCCCTTCCTGAGGCGCCGAACGGTTTGCCAGAATTTCTTCGAGGCCGACCGGTAGTCCTCCTCCATGGCCATGGTAGAGTTTTTGCTTCTACAACCGCCCGGGCTGCCGCACGCTTGGCCCGCCGATACCCGTCAGCTGCCTCAGGAGTCCCATGGGCCAACAAGGCCCGATAGGACTCCTTCTTCAGCTTGACAGCACCCCTTACTTCCGGTGTCCACCACCGGGTTCGAGGGTTGCCGCCACGACAGGCACCGGCGACTTTACAGCCGCAGCTACGGGCGGCTGCATCAACAATGGAGGTGGAGAACATGGTCCATTCGGACTCAATGTCTCCAACCTCCCTCGGAATATGGTCGAAGCTCTCCCGGAGGCGGGAGTTGAAAGCCTCCCTGACAGCGGGTTCGGCCAGACGTTCCCAGCAGACCCTCACAGTACGTTTGGGTCTGCCAGGCCTGTCCCGCTTCCTCCCCTGCCAGCGGATCCAACTCACCACCAGGTGGTGATCAGTTGACAGCTCAGCCCCTCTCTTTACCCGAGTGTCCAAGACATACCGCCGAAGGTCAGATGATACGACTACAAAGTCGATCATTGACCTCTGGCCTAGGGTGTCCTGGTGCCACGTGCACTGATGGACACCCTTATGCTTGAACATGGTGTTCGTTATGGACAAACTGTGACTAGCACAGAAGTCCAATAACAGAACACCACTCGGGTTCAGATCGGGGAGGCCGTTCCTCCCAATCACACCCCTCCAGGTATCACTGTCGCTGCCCACGTGAGCGTTGAAGTCCCCCAGCAGAACAATGGAGTCCCCGGTTGGAGCACTTTCCAGTACCCCTCCCAGGGACTCCAAGAAGGCCGGGTACTCTGCTGCTCGGCCCGTAAGCCGAAACAACAGTGAGAGACCTATCCCCGACCCGGAGGCGCAGGGAAACGACCCTCTCGCTCAGCGGGGAGAACTCCAACACATGGCGGCTGAGCTGGGGGGCTATAAGCAAGCCCACACCAGCTCGCCGCCTCTCACCGCGTGCAACTCCAGAGTAGAAGAGAGTCCAGCCTCTCTCAAGGAGTTGGGTTCCAGAGCCCAGACTGTGCGTAGAGGTGAGCCCGACTATCTCTAGCCGGTACCGCTCAACCTCACGCACTAGCTCAGGCTCTTTCCCCCCCAGCGAGGTGACATTCCATGTCCCCATAGCCAGGGTCGTCATCCAGGGTTTGGGTCGTCGGGGCCCCCGCCCACGACTGCCACCCATACCACAAGGCACCGGCCCCTTCTGAACCTTCCTGCGGGTGGTGGGCCTACGGGAAGGCGGGCCCACGTCGCTCGTTCGGGCTGCGCCCGGCCGGGTCCCGTGGGCAAAGACCCGGCCACCAGGCGCTCGCCTGCGAGCCCCAACCCCAGGCCTGGCTCCAGGGTGGGGCCCCGGTAACGCCGATCCGGGCGACGTACGCGTCCTTGGTTGACCGTCTTTCATAGGGGCTTCTGAACCGCTCTTAGTCTGACCCGTCACCTAGAGCCTGTTTGCCTTGGGAGACCCTACCAGGGGCATCAAGCCCCGGACAACATAGCCTCTAGGATCATTCGGGTACTCAAACTCCTCCACCACGATAAGGTGGCGGTTCAAGGAGGAGATAGTGAAATAGTTGCAACACAATTATCTAATCTTAACCAAAACTAAGTGAACATGAATTAAGCCATACTGGCCAGTACACAACTCCCTGTTTATCATACAGAATAAAACAAAGGCACTAGTAATGCTAATTGAAATGTTGTCACCAAAGAAAGTAGTACTCCTCTGACAGTTCCATGTCCTCATTCATCCTCATCCAAGGACAGTTCCTCTTCGTCTGAGGAGTCTGACGATGGTGTTGTGATAGTCCTCGGATGGGTGCAGGGGTTCTGGTGGGCTGATCTGGATGCTGCTGGTGGAAGCGGGTGATGAGCCTGTGATCGAGGATGTGCCGAGCAGGTACCCATGAGCAGTTGACCAAGTACTGTAGACCTCATGGGGCTCCGTCAACGACTTGAGGTGGCAGAGGCGGAGGCTCTGCTGGCATGAGTGGGCTTTCCCTTACCAGTTTGATGTGGGAGATGTGGAATGTGGGGTGAACTCTCATGGAGCGGGGGAGTTTAAGCCTTATCACTCTAGGGCTAATGATCTCCTGAATGTGGAATGGTCTGATAAACCTGGGCACCATTTTCCTGGACTCCACCCTGAGAGGAAGATCCTGGGTGGACAACCACACCTTCTGGCCCTCATGGTATGCCAGTGCCTGGGTGTGATGACAATTGGTGGAAGTAGTGTATCAACCCCCAGCATGGGGGAGGGAGGCTCTGGCTCAAGACCAGGTGTATTGGCAGCGATGGATAAATGTCTGGATGGTTGGGCAGGAGACTTCCCTCTCCAGTGCTGAGAAGAGTGGGGGCTGGAACCCATAGGTGCACTGGAAGGGCGACAGGACTGTGGTGGAACTGGTCAGCATGTTGTGGGCGTACTCTACCCATAGAATTTGCTGTGACCAGGAGGAGGGGTTCTGTGAGACCAAACAGCAAAGAGCCGTCTCCATCTCCTGATTCATCCACTCAGTTTGGCCGTTGGACTGGGGATGAAACCCAGAGGATAAACTGGCCGTGGCTCCTAGTAGGTTGCAGAACTCCCTCCAGAAGATGGGTGAAAACTGGGGCCCTCTGTCAGAAGCTGGGAGGCCATGGAGCAGAAGACGTGATGTAGCATAATTTTGGTGGTCTCCTCGGCCGATGGGAGCTTGGGCAAAGGCATGAAGTGAGCCATCTTGCTAAATTGATCCACCACCATCAGACTGGTGGTGTTCCCTTGGGATGGTGGAGGCAGTGGTGCCACTCCTCCAATGCCATCTTGACCACCAGCAGTTCTTGGCTGCAGATGTCATAGTTTCTCTCTGGCCCCCACCTGAGAGAAACAGGCGTTGCAAGAAGAAGAGGCACAGGGATGGAGTTTCTGGTTGGTGGCTGACTGCTGGGACAGCATTGCCCCCACTCCCACATCTGAAGCATCCACCTTGACGACAAACTGGCACTCAGGGTTGGGCAGTTGGAGAACGGGTGCTGATGTGAACCGGGCTTTGAGAGTCTGGAAGGCCTTCTCAGTGTCGTGGAAGGCCAAATGTACAAACCACAGCAGGCAAAAAATAAGAAAGAACACTCAAATTCAGCTGTCTAATTGTTTCAGGAAAAAATCTTCTTATAAATGTCCAATAATGATCTGCAGAAGTCAGAAGTCTGAAGAGCAAAATACTTTATTATCGATAATAAAGGGGAACACACACAGAAACGCACAGCATGCAATCCTAGTCAGCTCCGTTTTACAATGGGCTGCGCTCTGTCTTTTATACTATTCATCCCACAAAGAAGAGGCAGCTGCTAAGACACCTGCAAGGTCAAAAGGCAGCTGCAGAGACACCTGCAAGACCAAAAGGCAGCTGCAGAGACACCTGCAAGACCAAAAAGCAGGTGCAGAGACACCTGCAAGACCAAAAAGCAGGTGCAGAGACACCTGTGTAGCCCCTAATAAGGATTCTCTACGAGATTAGTTGATTTCATAATTTCTTCACTTTTGCTATAGTGTTACACTTGGCGAATCAGCTGTTACTACAATATTACTCTTAATAAGTCAGCTGCTATCACAGATCACATCCTAACAATTCATTTCTGCAATATCAGGTTCATTCAATCAATTGTTATCAGCTACCATTGGTTATAACATTTTCCCCAGTTATCACATATCTTCATATGTCTTATTTGAGAAATTATCCCACAGTTTACAAACTTCATTATAGGCAAAGAATACATCTTACAAAGTATTAAGGCATATCACACACTACTAGTGCCTTTAAGTGCACTTTTGAGATTATATTAAATCATGGTGAGATTAAATATTAAACCATAGAGTGATTATAAGAACGTTTAATCTATCAGTAGTTATAGCAAAATATTAAGATACGGATTGTAAAAGAATACTTATTTAAAGACTTTGTTCAAACCGTAAGAGAGGCACAAAGCCACACAAAGAAGCTGCTGTAGAGACACCCACAAGGCCAGAGGGCCTAATAAGATGCTGTAGAGGCACCTACAAGGCCATAGGAAACTGATAAGGGTGCTCTGTGATTTCATGCTTCTCCTACACTTCTCTGTAGTGTCATGTTTAAAGCAACAGCAGCACTCTAAGCACATGAACTATTATCACAATATCACATTATATCATCTTCACTTACAATATCATGCTCAACAAATCAGCTACTATCATCTACCATTGGTTACAGTGTTTTCTCTCAATTCTCTTTAAATCATCACATATCTGCTGGAAAAATTACACTACATCAGCCATTGGGGTCAACTAGAAAGTTACCTTTGAGGATGTGAGGGTTGTAAGGGGGGCAGCAATGGAGCTGTAGTTCTGTATGAATTGTATATAGAAACTAGCAAACCCTTTCTCAGCTTCAGGCCCAATATGATATTGCATCAAATTAACTATTTAGATATTTCCAGATACACCATTATTTAGTGACACAGAAGGAATGGGACAAAATTTAAGTGGTACCAAACAATTTTGAAAAATATTGGATTGGGATAGTTGAAAATCAAATACACTCAAGGAAAATAATGTCTTGTTTATACAATAGGATACGTATGGATCTATCTGACAATACATTAGATATAAAGAACAAATGGAAATTGGAACTCAACAGCATAATTGATGATGAGGATTGGGGAGGGTCTTGGCTATCGTGGCATAAATGCTTAAGTAGCCCAACTTGGAGAGAATTTGGTTGGAAATTTAGAATTAGATTTTTTAAAACCCCATTGGTGATATCCAGATATGACAACAAATCTAGTCCTGATCAGTAAAGTAAAAGTCTAAGTCTTATGTGGATTAGTTGGAGATTGGCTGCAGGCATCATTCAGCCCTCTTCCTCTCCACTTGAAAAAAACAAAACAAAAGATAAAACGCTCCGTCCCTGTATTGATTTCTGTGGGTTAAACCAGTGTTTTTCAACCTTTTTTGAGCCAAGGCACATTTTTTTCATTGAAAAAATCACAAGCACACAACCAACCGAAAATGTTAAAAAGTGAAACTGTATATAAAGTCATTCTTGTCAAAGTGTCTTGAATAGGAATCAAATTAACACAAAGAAAAAAGTCAGTTATGATCTTTCATATTTCTATTCACTCAGTGTGAAACCTGGGCCTGTTTGGATGAACACAGAGCTGATATCCTGGCGGGAATTGAAGAAAGACACACACGAAGATCTTCCTCAACAGCTCTCAGTCTCTCTCTGTTTTTAGTTTTTATAGCAGTCAGGCTTGAGAAGCTCAGCTCACACATATGCTGTGGAAAATGGGAGCAATGTCAAAATAGCTTTGTTTGCCAGAATGGGGAACTCCTTGGCAGCAGCCAAACAAAAACTGTCCAAAGGTAGATCAGCAGACTTCTCATTTGTCAGAAACACTTTAAGTTCCTCCCACAGCTCATGCATATGAGCCAACACCTTGCTATGTGACAACCATTGGACCTCCGTATGAAACAGCAAGGCTTTATGCTCCGCTCCCATTTTCTCACACAAAGATGCAAACATGCGACTTTTCACAGGTCGTGTCTTCACAAAGTTTACCATGCGCACAACATTGTCCATCACAGGAACTAGGTCTGCTGGTAAAGTCTTGGCTACGAGGGCCTCATGATGTAAAAAACAGTGCGTAACAATCACATCTGGGTTTCTTTCCTTCACTCTGCTTCCAAAGTTGTTGGTGTGCCCCACCATGGCTGCAGCTCCATCAGTGCAGGCACTTATGCAGTTTTTCCACTTAAGTCCTCCTTTTTCGAGATGTTCTGATGTGATCCGAAAAATTTCGTCTCCTGTTGTTTTTTCTGGCAATGCCTTGCAAAATAGGAAGTTTTCTCTAATTGCATCTCTATCCACAAAATGCACATTGGCCAAGAGTTGAGCATGTCCACTAATATCAGTAGACTCATCAAGTTGCAACGCAAATTTCTTACTGATATGGATCTTTTCCAAAACCACACTTTTGATGTCTGCAGACATGTTATCAATACGTCTGGAAAAAGTGTCCCTGAGAGAGGGACTTCGGCTATTTCTTTAACCGCTTCAGGTCCGAGCATCTCATTAACAATGGCTTTGCAGGCAGGAAGTATTAATGACTCTGCCAAAGTGTGAGACTTTTTTGATTTAGCTACAAGCTTTAGCTTTAAGGGCTCTCTCATTTACCTTTGCTGTTTTTCTCATAAAAGTTGCCTGCAGGCGAACAAAATAGTCTGCATTCTTGTTTTGAAGCATAGGGTGTTTCATTTGGAGATAGCGTTTAAGCTTACTTCGGACCATAGTGCTGTTGGATAGCTTTTCACCACACACCAAGCACAATGGAGTCGGTGTCGTTGCATCCCCGGTAAAAGTAAATCCAAATGAAATATAGCTTTCACTGTATTGCCTCACGCAAGAGACTTTGCTCGAGGTCGTTGTCTTTGCTTTTTTTTTTTAACCTTCACTCATACTAGGGTCTTCACCTGGGTCCAAAATTTGTCCAGGGCCTCAGTTCAGTCCTTTTCAAAAACTTCTCCATCACTGTCACCATGGTCCTGCTAGTCACAATGCCGCTGTCATTGCCACCTGTTGCATCCATGCATCATTAATTCTCTTGTCTCAAAGTACAAGGCAATTGGCTACCTGCTGCCACCTAATGATATGGAAGACTATTACATGATTACTCTGCCAGTCACAAGACAGCACAGACACTCATCAATGGCATATTAATGTTCTTTAGACCAATCAGGTGAAATTGGATAATTTCCCACAGCATACCTGACGATCTCTCACGGCACACTAGTGTGCTGCGGCACAGTGGTTGAAACACACTGGGTTAAACAACATAACCATCAAGAACAAATACCCCTCGTCACTTTAAACAAATTCCCCTTGTCACTTCTTTTAGACAGCTTTTAATACGCTGCTGGGGCATTTCGAGTATCTGGCTATGCCTTTTGGACTGACTAACGCTTCCCCAGTCTTCCAGGCTTTAGTTAATGATGTCTTGAGAGACTTCCTTGATCTTTTGTGTTTGTTTATTTAGATGACATTTTAATTTATTCTTGCAGCCAGGACGAACACATTCAACACATTCACCCTGTGCTCCAGAGGTTATTGGAGAACAGAGTATTTATCAAGGTGGAGAAGTGTGCCTTCCATGAGTCATCTGTACCATTTTTGGCGTACATGTGAAAGCGGGCAGATTAAAGCGGATCTGCTGAAGGTGCAGGCTGTGGCTGAGTGGCCCACTCCAAGCAACTGCAAACAGCTTCCGCGTTTTTTGGGATTTGCTAATTTTTATAGACGTTTTATTTTAAACTTTAGCCGTGTGGTGGCGCCGCTCACCTGCCTCATCTCCACTAAACTAAAGTTTACCTGGTCTGAAGAGGCAGAGCAAGCTTTCTAGTGATTAAGACGTTGTTTACTGCCAGGCCATGTTTTTCAGCCGGTTTAATTTCACTATGACTTACAGACCCGGTTCACGCAACACCAAACCTGATGCCTTGTCCCGGCAGTTTTTGCAGTCGAAGGTGGAGGTGGAGGATGAGTCTGAGACTATCCTTCCCTCGACCTGTGTGCTGGCAGCGGTTTCCAGGGATGTGGAGGCGTTAGTCCGTGATGCCCTGCGCACGGAGCCGGAACCCAGTGGCGGCGCTCCTCATTGTCCCCAGTGGAGTATGCTCCCAGGTGTTGCAGTGGGGGCATTTGTCGAAGTTGGCCTGCCATCCGGGCACGGCCTGGACACTGTCTTTCCTGAAGAGTAAGTTTTGGTGGCCCTTCATGGAGACGAATGTTAAGGAGTTTGTCGCTGCATGTGCAGTTTGTGCCTGGGGCATGGCATTACATCCGCTAGAGAAACTGCTGGCCTTTTAGTCCAATAGGTTTTCTGCATTCATGAAATTCCTGTTGATATTGTTTCTGACAGAGGCCCACATTTTATTTCTCAGGTTTGGAGATGTTTTTGATCTGCTCTTGGTGTCACTGTAAGTCTTTCCTCAAGCTATCATCCACAGACTAACAGACAGATCGAGCTGATCAGGACCTGGAAGCCACGTTACAGTCTGTGGCAGCCCAAAACCCCTCAGACTGTGCAGAGCATCTCCCTTAGGATAGAGTACGCACACAATGCCCTGACCAGCTCGGCAACCAACCTCTCCCCATTTGAAGCTTCATTGGGGTTTCAACCTCCACTGTTTCCTGGTCAGGAGGGGAGGATTGCGGTGCCTTCGGCCCAGGATCACATTGGCCAGTGCCGTAAGGTTTGGAGGGATGCGAAGGTGGCTCTTCTATGTACTGCCGAGCTCAACAAAAGGGTAGCGGATAGATATCGCACTCTGGTGCCCGGTACCATGCTGGGCAACAGGTTTTGACTTTCCTCTAAAAACACCCCTCTCTACATTGGTCCCTTTTCTGTTGATAAAATTATTTCACCTACCATGGTTTGTTTGAAATTCCCCAGCAATGTGAAAATCCACCCCACCTTTCATGTCTCCCAGCTGAAGCCTGTTGCCTCCAGCCAGTTGTGGCTGATTCTCTGATTCTCTCCCTATTTTAGCGAGATGTCTCGTTGCCAGATTGTTCAAGCTTTATGCTAGACTTTCCAACCATTTTGTCTTGAGTATTCCTAGTAGTTCTAGTATTGTTCCTAGTTGCCTGTGAGCGTATCTCCAGTAGAAGCTGGTTTGTTTATCCATAGCTTGTTTCTCTAGTGTTTGTTTGCTTGTTACTAGCTTTGTGTTATATCCTACCCGCTAGCCACGGCGTAGTTGATTGTTTTGTTTAAGGGCTGTTTTTGTGTTTGGAGACTGTGCTTTTGTTTGTTCTTATTTAAACTATTGTATTGTTTTTTTTTTTCTTGTTAAATCATTTTGGTTTTAATGGCTCCTTTTGTTTCGTGCCTTGTTTCTGCCCCTTGGGTCCTATTTAAGAAATACCTATTCTTAACAAGATTGGACTGTGGCTGTCTCTCTCTCTCCTCCTGTGACAACCTGGTGCGGCTAAACTCCATTGACTCCGGCCACTCTTGCTGGGGCAGAGTCAGGGCTGATGGTGGCTGTGGCCAGTCCCCAAGACAGTCACTGACTGAGTCACCGGCTGACGAGCGGGCATTCCCAAGCGTCTCTCCTGTTGGTGGGCCTGAATGCAGACATCAATTCTCCTGGCCAGCTTAATGACGCCATCTAGGGAGGAGAGCAGATTGTAGGACACCAGTAGCTGGCCAGGCCATGCAGGAAGGTATCACGCAGAATGGCGGCATTCCAGTTACTCTGGGGAGTCTTAGTCCAGAAATCGATGGAAAAGTCTGCCACGACTCCTCCCCCGTCAGAGATTCAGCTAAGGGCAAGTGACAGTTTCGGGAAATGCCAAACAATTGGCAGTCCCATTCAGCAACAGATCCAAGAAGGGCAAGGCAAGGGATGAGGTCAGGTACAGAAAGCTGAGGTAATTACCTGTGGGCTGGAGAGCAGACGAGGTCAAAGGCAGGCAGGGTCAATCACCAAGAAAGCAGAAAGCAGTCCAATACTAATTGCTGGAGCACCTTACAGCACCTTACAGGGCATGGAAGTAAACTTTTTACATGCCATCCTTTCACATGCTCAGAAAATACTACTGAACAACAAGAAAAATATTCATAAGATATTCATTTAAACTGTCATTTTGTTTTTGTCTATTTTTTAACCTTTACTCTCCTTGGTGTATATTCAAATAAAGACAATGTATGTTGCATTTCAATAAAGTTTTTTAAAAAGGAAAGGTACTTGAATGCTTCTTTCTTATCACCTGTAGCAAAGGATACACTAGAACATCTTTTGCATAAGGAAAGAAGAGAATGCCGTGCCACAGTTCTTTGTGGCCACAATAGAAACACCGTTCAGGTATTATTTGCTAAGTCTTCTAATCAAATCTTAATCAACACAACAAACTCTGTCTTTGAAGAGAATGCGATGTGAGATGTTTTTAGCCAGGTTATGGGTGAATTCAGTCAGGGGTCTGTCATGTAAAATGCATTTTTCAATATCAGAGCTTACAATGCAATCTCTATGGGTTCCGGGAGGGCTTGCGCTTACGCTCTTTCGTCATACGTAACTGAGAAAAAAGCGGGCAGCTTCTTTGATTAAGTCATTTACGACGCTCAAGATGGCGAGCGTTCAGTGCAATTCGATTGCATCTTTGAAAGAAGTTCCTTTTAGACGGCATGCAAATCCAGATAAATTGACAATAAAACAATCAGGACCTCCAAGACCAAATTTAATCATTCAGCAAGTTTCTTCAATGGGGGGAAGACCTACACCCGAGGATTTTCTACAAATTGGTATGAGCGAAAAACCTGGCTAGCAGGCTATGAAGTAGCTAACGCAGACTTCTGCTATCCCTGCCTACTTTTTCACCCTGAAGGTGGCACGGCAGACAGCAATGCTTGGACATCGACTGGTGTAACAGATATGCACCGTCTACCTGAAAAAATAAAGAAACATGAGCTGTTGAAGATCTACATGGATAGTTGCTTGAGATATTCGTCTTTTGGGAGGGTGAAAATTGCCACTCAACTGGATGAGGGATACAGGCTAGCTGTTTGTCGCCACAATGATGAGGTGAGCAAGAACCATAACATCCTCAACCGGCTCGTCCAATGTGTGAAATTCTGCGGAGTGTTTGAGCTAGCTTTGCGAGGCAAAGATGAAACCGAGGGCTCCACCAACCCTGGTATTTTTCTCGGACTGTTCGTCTTCGTGGCACAATTAGATGAAGTTTTTGATGAGCATCTAAAACATGCTACCATGTTCAAGGGCACAACGAAGACTGTTCAAAACGAGCTACTAGAGTGTATGCTAGTGGTTGGTCTTCGAAATTGCTGAGATATTGACTGGTGTAAGTGCGCAGTTAATTTCAGCACTCTTGCTAATTTACACATGAATAGGCAGAGTGCACACAGAGGACACTGCTGACCAGGCAGAGGTGTTATGTTACTGTTTTATTTGCATTTTGTCCTTTTATGAGAGAAAGAACAATAGCAAGCAGAAAAAAGGCTAGAAAAGTGTTTTCAACAGAGGAGTTCTCCGTATGCTTGAATAAGATAACGGTACTCTGCCAAGATGCGCCCAGATGAGCGCTTGGACATACCTGTGTTAAAACATCTGTAAAACTGCTCAGTTTCATTTTTCTAGCATGTACTTTTGCACAGTTACTCATCACGTATTACTACTATCACATGATTCAAAGGTGGTTTTCACTCTAAATAGTGTTTTTTTAGGCAGAGAAATTTTTTACATTTTTTTTTTACTGTCTTCCAGATGAATTTACTCTGACACAGTAACACATATCTTGATTCTGACTCTTTGACACTTCTGTAGTAATCTCAGAGGTCTTAGTTTTCTTTTGAGACCAAGATTAGTCATGCAGCCCTTGAAGTTGTGAAGATTTACTCTTTACTTCATTATTTATTTTGGATAGTGATATTGGTTAGTTTTCATTCATTCAAAAAAAGTAAAAAAAAAAAAAAAAAGAAAAGAAAAAAAAGGTTCTGTTCATGTTTAATATGTTCTGTTTATGTTCATTTATACAAATTTATACAAATGGCTAGGAGATCAGAGTTCATTTTTGCAAATCCATGGCCAGAATATCTTGTTTTTAGAAATTATTTTCTTCATCACTTTTCATGTTCATTTTCACAAATCTATACAAGAGGGCAGAATATGGTTGTTCAATCTCGCAAGTCTATACAAATTGCTTATTACCAGTTTATCAATAACTTGCATTAGTGTTTTCAGGAGACTATCGAAAGCTCCTGCTCTCTTGGTTTAAGTTACACTCTGGTGGACATATCTCCAATTCAACCGTGAGGCCTTTTTGAAGAAAGTCATTAATATGTATATCAGAATTTGTTGGTTGAATCTAGCAGCATCTTATCATTCTGGCTTGGTCTTCAATGTGTATGTGTAAAGCCAAGGTGCACTGTTAGTGACCAAATCAGGTCAAACCTCAATTGTTTATTCACTATGGGACATGTCAATTTTGCATTTATAAAGTAGCACTTTGGTGATATCCTAAATACCAGAAAGGGTAGATCATTGAGACCCAATTCTCAAATATTTTTCTACTCGTTATAGCCATGCTGATATTATTTATTTATTGTTGAAAGTCTGCACTTTCCTTTACGCTCAAAGATAATTAGTCTGTACAATCTTTGAAATGTTGTAAAGGTTGTGACAGTCCTTGATCCTGCAATCTGAACAAATACCAACATGTTGTATTTTAAGCTGATTCTCTATTTCATTTGTATGTGGAAAAGGCAGATTGTTTGTGCAATGTTGAGGAATGTAATGTTACTGTATTTCCATATACTACTGTGATAATGTATTTTGCTTTTGTCAGCCAATACTTTCAAGATCAGTCAATAAATACTTGACTTAATATGCTGCCCCTGTCTTTACATTGTTTCTGAACATAGCTTGTGTCCTGTTTAGCTATTTCACATCATACATCATTGGATTCACGTAAATAATTAATAAGTAGAATAATTTATTGTGGACCTGCACCATTTCTGCTTATGGAGGCTCCTGGATGCAACTTTCTTCCATAGCTTTCCACCTGTAACTTATGTAGCTAGAGGGGAAATCTTTCTGTTGTGTTGCCATGTAATACACACAAGAGGGATCTCTGTATGAGTTAATCATCTAACAACAAATTGATGTGGTCTTGCTTAATGTACATATGGAATGGGTCACCTTAATCATTATTAGAAAAAAACTGTTCCCCCTGAGATTTTTTTCAGGAGCCGCCACTGCTTAAGAATGATATAATGTATGGAATTTCCCCTCGCAGGACTAATAAAGGAATATTGATTGATTGGAATATTGATGTATACTTGTGGGCCTAACATGGTATGCCAACCTTGCATGAATTCATGCGTAACATTGGGCAGCATGATCAAATAAAGTTTTTGTGCTCCTCTCACACTGCCTCTGTCTCAGACATGGAGATCCTCCCAGTGGCACTGGCAGATAGTGGCACTCTGTGACTGGGCAAGCTCTGCTCGCCTCATGCCGCCACTAGCTAGCGCTATTAAGCCATAAAAATGGCTAAAAACAAGAACTGGCATGACAGAATTGAAATACACTATTATAACTTTATTTTGGCCTATCAGCGTTATAGTGTTGTAGACCATCTATAAATTACATCTAACAACTTTCAACAGCACTTTTTCATTGAAAAACAACACGTATTTTAGTGTGAAGTATCTTACATGTTATACACACACACACACACACACACACACACACACACACACACACACACACACACAGGAAAAACAAAAAAGCATGACGGATTAATGGCTATTGCGTCCATGCATTCCTTTTATATTTCAATTCCCACCTCGGCAATGAAGTAATATTTTTCACCAGGCTGTCCTAGCATTGCAGTTTCATGCACGTACTCCCAGCACAGCAGATCCAAGTTACATCCGGGGTCGCCCAATTACGTAGACTTAGGAATTGTTCTTCGTATCTTTTTATCTTCTTTTTTTTTCTTTTTTTTTTCATTTTACATTTTGCCTTAGTGTTTTTCGGCGCCCATCAATAAGAAACACTCTCTCGTCCCTCCAAATAATTGTCATAGACCGACATTCATTAAGAAAGATGATGATTTTTCAGCCATTCTGCTGGATGACACTTACACGAAGTTGTTGGTTCTTCTGACGCAAACTGAGCAAGCACTCAAATTGGGCAAAACTGCTGACGTAATGGCGTACAGATTTCTATTGAGTGACGTAAGGACGTGATATTGGTGCGCTTTCCTCTTGTACTAACTATGCTAGTTAATGTTAGCACGTGCAAATTTGAAGGTTCGGCTTAATTTAAAACGTACGTTCTCAGTAAATTCACATTGGAATATTCACATCCACCGAAACACCATGAGCACGTTATGGATGGGGAACGTGAGTGCTTTACTTTCAACCTTTAGTGCGAGAAATCATTGACCACCATGTTATTAGCGTTAGCTGTCTCCACATGCAGCATGCCCCAAACGTTATATGAATGGAAATTAATTGGAGACTTTAGAAAACCAGCCCTTTAATATTGCCTTGTTCGTTGTGTAACACTTTGTATCGAGTAGCTGAAACACAACTAATCTCGGCTATTTGGCACACTAAGAATGCAACACGGATCACTTCATCCCATTAACGTTTTCAGTTGATAAATAGTCCTTTGGGGTGGCTGAGGTGTAATGGAGTTTGTTATCACCTACACGAGGATGAAATAGGTTCAGAAGGAATGTTCAGGGAAACTTTTATTCGTATAAACAGAAAAAAGGGCATGTCATTGTATCTCCCCATGTAGGCCACATCGAAGTAAGTTTGCATCAAAACTTGTGTGCTGATATGTCAAACCTGGACTAGATAAATATTTTCCTTCCAGATTTGTAAAACATTTACTCTATTTGTGAGGCAGGCAAAATGTTGATCTCACATATTCTCCATCCAGATCATGCCAGAAAAGGTGCAGATCAAACCTAGTTGCACTTATTAATCAAATCTGCAGCAAATTGGCATTTATATTCTCAAAGCCGTTTAAAACCCCTTTGTCAAACCTGTATTCTGTTTGTGAAATCAATGATTTCTATGTAGATCAGCCTAGTATTGTCAAGAAAAAAAAATCACTGAAATTGACTTTTTCAGTCACAGCATATTCAGTAAAAGTCTGACACGTCTGAAATGGGCTATGACAATGTTAAGGCTGTTCTAATTATGTCTAGCGCCTGTTTGAGAACTACTGTTTATGTTGTCTAGTGTTCACGAAACTTCCTTTTCTTTTTGCAAATTGGAATATGCGAACTGAAAGCCAGCTTCAGTCTTGGATTAATTACTACTGTAACCGAATGATTCCTGAGCTCTTTTTAAGCAGTATGTTTTTCTGTTGTTCTGTAGCTAGAGTCCTACATGGATGAAAAGTTTATCACCCGAGCCTTTGCCACCATGGGTGAGCAGGTGATTAGTGTGCGGATCATACGCAACAAGATGACGGGGTAAGAACTCAATTTACAAGCGGTTGTTTTTATTTTCAGTTGTTCTATTCTGATGTTACACGGTGTGTTCTCACCCAGGGGTGCTCTGGGTTACTGTTTTGTGGAGATGACAGACGAGGCCACAGCTGAGAGGTGTCTCCGCAAAATCAATGGAAAAGCCTTACCAGGAGCCAGTCCAGTATGAAGATAATTTATTATCCACAGAGGCCATGTTTTTTTTTTTTTTCTTATCACAGTTGGTGGAGAACCCTGAGAAAAGGTGTCATGGATTTTAATGTCTTTTTCCCACAGCCCACAAGATTCAAGTTAAACCGAGCCACTTTTGGGAAACAAGACAGCGGGTGAGTACAAGTGAAGAAGCAGGACATCAAAGATAACTTTGACATTAAGATGTCAGCTTCATTACAAAATTGTCATTAATTCCTCTTTTCATTGACACATTATATGTCTTCATGGTTGCACAAAAAAAAACAAAAAAAAAAAAACAGCTGCTGTTTTTCCTGTTGTTGTAGTCAGATGTATTCTCTATTTGTGGGAGATCTAACTCCAGAAGTGGATGATGGAATGCTATATGAGTTCTTTTACAACCGCTACCCTTCCTGTCGTGGTGGAAAAGTGGTGCTGGACAGCATGGGCAACTCCAAGTGAGTATTAACATGTCACCACACAATGCGAAGAAAACACATAACAAATGTAGGTATGTACATATAGCCAGCATTGATGTAGATACTATATGTGTTGCCACCTTCCTCAGAACTTGTATCAAGTGGGTTAGTTTCCATGAAACAGTCTCATCTTACACACTTCACTTAACACTATCTGTTCTGCTCCCTTAGAAGCCTTTCAACTTTTAAACAATATTTACCTGAATTATAAGCCTTACCCTTAAATACTCCTCACACACAGAGTGTGTGAGGACTAGTCCAATTCAGAAAAATCCAGAGTCTATGAATATGCAGTTTTGTTTTACATGATATCCCCCGCTTCAGTGAAACTTTAAATGCTTCAGGTTTTCCCATTAGACTTTTGTAAGTTCCATAATAGCAATGAGTGACGGACGTCACAAAATCCTGCAGGTACATCTAGGAGTTATCCTGAGATTTAAGGTGAGCTCAGACAAATTTTCCTCCTTCAATAGATGAGTGTATAAACAGGCTTCTAGTTTCAAACTCTACACACACACACACACACACACACACACACACACACACACACACACACACACACAGTGAGGCTCAAACTTCCCAGTTGTATAACGTCACCTGGACTCATCCGTTTTCAGGGGGGCCCACAAGGCCCCCCTCCCCGGTAATTTGACCACTGCCTGTGTGTCTCACTGTAGAGGCTGTGGCTTTGTTCAGTTCCCTGATGAGCGACTGCAGAAGCGGGCGTTAGAGGAGTGTCAGGGTGCTGTAGGACTGAGTGGTAAACCTCTGAGACTAAGCCTGGCTGCCAGCAAGTGAGTTCTCAAATATTTTGCTACTGTTGACCGCAGGCAGATTTATTTGTGTCTGGAGCATAAGCCAAATGATTGGTGGTAATCAGCAATGTGTCTCTTCCTCCCCCTTGAGTTTAAGGAACAGACAGCAGCAGCAGTCAGAGCACAGATCATGGCAGTCCAGCTCAGGATACAGAAACAGCTATGAGCAGTACAATCAGTACCAGCAACAGGCTGATCCTGGGTATTACTCCTGGGGCTATGACCAGCCTGGAGGCGGTTATGGCTACACCTATCAGCAGTATGATTACACACAGTATCCCCCACTACAGGTAAGCTCTCTCTGTTAACAGCCAGTGTTGAAACCCTTCAATTTGTCATCATGTCAACAGACATGAATCATTAATTAATTAATTCATTCAGCATGTTTTTTCTTTTTAGGAAAGTGAAGCAAGTCAGGATGATGGACTTGAAGGTGGGTATTGGGATTGAAGACTGCAAATTGCTGGTATTTTCATCATTGATTTAATGATTTTTATTCAGTAATCATTTTTTTACTGGGAAAAACTGTTGAAGTCTTCATATTTAAATCTCTCTGGTCATAATGACTGTTTTCAAAACTGTATACAATACTAGCAGTAAGTACTGGCGTGGCCAAACTGTAGCATGTCATACGCAGTATGCAAACCTGCATGTCGTGCCGATTCAGCAAAAAATCTCCAGTATGCTTTGGACCAGTCTACTGCATGTGCTGTGTTCCACAATTCAAAGTGTTTCGTATGCTATTTCATAACTAAATTCACTTCTGACAATTTTTGAAGCGAGAAATCAACTATGAAGATTTAGAGTATTGGTAGTTTTGCAAAAATTGCTGGCTAATTAAAAAAGTGTTCCAATGTTTACAGTGTGAAGCTCAATAAGCGCTTACAGGGGTAGCTACCTAGCTAGCCAGCTGCCCAGGCACGCTTATAACCGGCTTACCCCACAGTCACACAGACCACTGCAGCCAACCCAGCAGCAAAGGAAAGCCAGGCCCACAACTGAAAGATATTTTCAATTTCCATACCAATGTTATTTTGTCATTGCATTCAAATTTTGACGTATTTCATTATATAGCGATTGCCAAAAGAGAAATGTTCACAATATGACTACCCTAACCCTAACCAGCATGGGCATTAACACCAAAAAAATACCATCAGTCAACAAGTTTTATGAAAAAGCACCCAATTTGATTGTATCAGCCATTACAAGGATAATGTCGCGTTTCCAAAGCAACAGAAATACTGCAAGATTACATTTTACAGTGAAGTAACGTGACAAAACACTCGTGAATCTGGTTCCTTTCAGTCGTTAGGTAGGTGTTAACCATCTCAGTGGTAAATGTTTGTCTTTTTTACACCATGAGGAGATGCTGCACAGTAGCAGTGGTTTGCCATTAGGTATGTGATTATTTACTTCTGTCTTCCAAAACTGGAAACCAGCTAAGCCAGGCCTTTAAAGTCCTGATATTTGAACCATCTAACTTGATGAACCAATATTGAACATTGTGGAGCCCCCGTTAACAGACGTAAAAATACAGAACTATCATTTCCCAAAATCACACATTGCTGTTTATGAGACAGGTTGTCCTGAAACCATTTATAGGACATACCAATATCACAGTGTCCTCTGGAGAAGCATAGCATGATTAAATCAAATACTTTTGTTCAATGTACAGAGGGCAGCACAATATTTTTCTTTGTCAGTGACAGATACAATATCATTTGTAACCAAAGTAATACAAGTGAGAGCACTGTCTTTGTCTCTGAAAACACATTGTGGTGGACCTAATACAGAATTTCTTGAGAGGAATGATTTGAGCTCATTTAGCAGGACTTAAGCAAGGTATGACAATTTGGAAATTGACAGATAATTGTTAAGTTCACTCTTGTCACCACCCTTTTGCGGTGGAATGACATGCAGATTTCCAGACCTGAGGGATGAATGGGATACAGGACTTTGAAAAATGAGGGTCCAGTTTATCCTCCCCAGTTGCTTTTCTGCAGTCCATAGCTTGAAGTGCCTCCCTAACAGCAGACAAACACAGGCCAACAGCTGACTATTAAAAGCAACAACTGCCCAAAACGTGATCAATTCACCCCTGTGCTTGACAGTTAGGGATGTGTTCTTTTTATAGAATTCTGCACCTTTTTTCTCAAAACAAACCTTTGCTCATTATAGCCAGAAAGTTCTTTTTTATCTTAATCAATCCACAGGACTTGTTTCCAAAATGCATCAGACTTGTTTAGATGATCCTTTGCAAATGTCTGGCACTGAATTTTGTGGCGAGGACAATTTTTGTCTGATGAGTCTTCCATGAAGCTCATGTGTTGCTGCACAGTAGAACAGTGCACCACTATTACAGAGCCTGCTAAATCTTCATGAAATTCTTTTGCAGGCAAACGGTTAATTTGCCTTTCTAGTAATCCAATGAGCAGTTCATTCATAAAGTTTTCTTGTCCTCCACCTTTCCTGTTAACTTACTTAATTACAGACTTAGGAAACAACTACCTGAAAATGCTTTTGCTCTTTTTTTTGTGTTTCAATGTTTAAGAGAATGTTTCACCATTAACGTCATGCCTTTTGGAGATTAGTCGAGTTTCTATTCACTTAACTATTCACAGTAACAGAAATTTTGACCAGGGGTGCCAAAGGTTTCCATGCCACTGCATTCCTTAGTTGTCTAAAAGCCAGCCAGTGTGCTGTGTCACGAGTATGCCCAGACTTTGTCTCTTGCTTTGAACATCATTGATGATTTTAATAAACCAGGAGTTTGATCTATCTTTAACCCTAAGCTTTTTAAAACTTCCATGTCTATCAATGTTTGCAAGCAATAAATTTGTAAACTACTTCTGGGATTTCAGAGGTGTTATGTATATTACTGTGAGCAAGGTCACTCAGAAAAGCCTGTTCATTGTTATTTTTTTTATTTTAAATTTCTTTTTGATAACAATTCTAGACCTTGAGCTTTCTTGCTTAGTACTTTTAATGCAGGCTACAGAGCAGTGGTCTGTAGCAAAAACTCCAGAAGCAGTAATTTTGTCCTTCCTATTGCACAGAATCAAATCCATCAGTGTTGATTTTGAAGGATCTTTCAAAAAAAATAGGTCTGATTGGCTCATCATTCAGCTGTGATAGATTGAGATTGTCACAGAATAGTGTAAGAGAGCTATTGGACTCATTTGTCTACCAGTTTAGGTTCAAGTCACCTAGTATGAGCATGTCTGAGTTACTGTACTGAGCAAATAAGCCTGCTAATTTATTAAATGCACTGGAGACAGCAGAGAGTGGTCTGTGTACACCCACCACATTAATTGAATTATGATTAGATAAGTCAACTTTCAGCGCAGTAAATTCAAAAGAATGAGGTACAGTGATGGCATTTAAAACAGGAACAGATAGACATGACTTCATATACATATACACATATATTCACTGTATCTAACTTGTCCACCTCATGTGTTGGCCCTGTACCCACAGCATTTTTGCAAGTGGATGTTTGACAGTGCTTCAATTCATGTCCTGGAGATGATAAATACATCTCTGCAAACATCTGTTGTAAAACCTTGGCTAAAACAACTCAACTTGGATAGTAATGCACTCACCAACTACAGGCTGATATACAACCTTCCATTCATCAGTAAGATACTGGAAAGACAGTTTCAGAGCAAATTATCCTTTCTTAAAGAAAATAAGATCTTTGAGGAATTTCAGTCAGGCTTTAGAAAAAACCACAGCACTGAAACTACTCTGACTAAAATAATCAGTGACCTCAGATTAAATTCTAATGAAAAGTTCTTGTATTCTAAGACCAAAGTGCAGTATTTGCTACGCTTGACCATGATACCTTAATCAAGTGTCTTGAACAGTTGGTTGGTCTTTCTGTTTCAAACATACATCAAAGGCATACATACATACTTAAGTTGTGTCATGTAACATTAACTCAAGGCTGACTTTGGTTTTAAGCAAGACATGAACCCCAGCCTGCTTGGTGAAAGTCCTGTGTTTTACCCATCCATTTACTGATTTTCAATTGGAAAAAATACATTTTTGTTATTCTCACTGTATTTTCATATTTTGTCTTTTTAATTTGTTTTATGTGTTTGTGTGACTGTGTTTTTTCTTTGCTTTAGCTCATCTCATATCTGTGAAGCACTCTATAACCATTCAACTGTCCCTATGTTGCAGATCCCAGTCTCGAGCTGGATGTGGTGGAGGCCAACAAGAAGTTCATGGAGCTCAGTGAGGAACTATATGATGCTCTCATCGAGTGCCACTGGCAGTCAGCAGAGTTCTGTATAGAACAGGACTATATGATCGCTAGCCTACCAGAGCCCATTTATTGCTGAAACTGAACACATTTTCTTCTCTAGAGTTTACCTCATTTTTACTTCATTTTCAGTCATCTGCTAAAATGCTAAAATGACAAAATGACAGTATGGTCTGTGTTTGTAAGGACATAAAATGGACATTAGTCAGTTAATGGATCTTTTTCAAGTGTACAAAGTGCACACAATTCTGAGTTACAGCAAAAGGTATCGATCTATTTATGAAGCTTCAAAACACACTGATTCCAAAGGATAACATGTTAAAGTGAGAATTCTTATTTCCAACATAGTTCCAAATGTTAAGACAGACACAAAACGTATCATGAATAATTAAGCAGTCAGATCTTTAAAATCTTAACTGACATTGCAGCTCCCATGTGCAGAAAATGTGTGTGATTATAATAGCACATTATAGCATTCATTGCTGAAAATTGGTGCAGACTGTCTTGATTTCAGCCCTTTCATTCTGTGCTCGGATTGACGTCTCTTTTGATACTGAGTCACTAAAGGCAGAAGTTTTAAATAAGGCTTTAAAGTTCCAAATAATGGTCCTAGGCACAAGTTCCAGCACCGGATATACTTTAATAGGTAAGTAATGCCAATGCTAGTAGAAAATCCGTTGGGCTAAGTAT
Source organism: Chaetodon trifasciatus (assembly GCA_037975065.1). NCBI lineage: Eukaryota > Metazoa > Chordata > Actinopteri > Chaetodontiformes > Chaetodontidae > Chaetodon > Chaetodon trifasciatus. The sequence goes on from JBBMOE010000029.1 coordinate 6,959,160, forward strand.
CATTTTGTTTCTACACTCCTGACAAGTTCTTCAACCCAAACCTACTTAAGTGCTTTTGATAAAATTGGCTATGTAGTAAAATAGAGTACAGTTTTAAGAGTCAATCTTAAATATAGTTTGATATACAAAAGAAACAGTACAATTACTGTAATCTGTAAGACTAATGGAAGCAGAAAACATGCAAATTTTGACATATAAATCTGTAATTTAAACATTAAAATGAATGAAATGTGGCATTGCATACGAGAATTATACATGAGTGCTTCATAGTATTTAATTCCCAAAATCTGCTGTATGAGAGATTTTGGCAGTTTTAAAAGGTTCCAAAGTATGTAAGGTGGGTTCTGAGCATTAAATGCACAAGTGTGCTTCTGCAGTGAAAAAATATTGTCTGCAGCCATAGTGCCAGCTAATCATCATCAGCACTCAGCTGATCAGATGTGTGGTCATTTTGTTTAAATCAAAAAACAAGGTGCAGTTATTCAAGGTAATTTCATTTTACCCTACATTCAACATCTAACATATGCGGGCTGCTTGAGGTAAGGCTGCTGCAGTATTTATATGGCGCATGATTATGAAGTGGTGCACGATGACAATCTAGAAAAAGCAAATTGAACGAAGTGGTAAAATGAAAAATAAAACTTTCTGGAAACACTTCTGTCATCTGCCTGTTACAGCTTCTCTTGTAGACAAACACCACAGTATATATCATAAGTGTGTCAAAATCTTCAAAACATCAACTTTTTTTTTTTTTTTTAATAAAGCAAAAGAAAACCCAGTTATAAATTAGATTTTTTTCGGTGATGGTCAGTGATCTGATGGTTGCAGTGGACAGAGTCCTGGCCTGACACATAAATGTATTTTTATAGCTTGTGTCCTTCAGGCCAAGTACCCAAAAAGAATGAAATATACTTTTGAGTTCATTCAGAAATTCCTGTCCAGTAACAGTAAAATAAAAGTTTTTCAGACTGGTTGAAATTGTTTCCCATAAAACAATATGTTAGAGATCTTTTTAATGTGTTATTTGACATGCTAATGTTAGCTTACCATTAATTTTTTTGAAATCTCTGAATATATATATATTCACTAATAATGTAAACACTCCGGCAGTCACCCCTGTGGCCCTTTCAAAATTTCCCCAGGGGAAATTGTCTAGTTTTATATTTAGAATGACAAAAATAATTATTTTAATGTAGTAGTTAGTCTATAGACTACTGGTGTCACTACATTTTCAAACCTAAATAGTTTTTTATACTTAATGTACATATAACAAGTGAGGTTTTCTAACAGAACATAAGTCTAAAACAACATGTCACCATATTTAAAAGGTTTTTGTTAATTGGACAAAAAGTAATGGTTGAAAAAGGAATAGTTTAATGTTCTGTTGACTATAAGACTTCAATATGTATTAGTTGATTGAACACAAAATAATATAGTTCAGTTACATCATTGTGTTTGTGTTCACTAAAACCATCACTGTGTACATTTAGTTGCTAAATATCTTTAAAAGAAAGCTCAAACTTTTTTATTTTTATTTTTTTAATTGTATATTTATTTGGAATGGACAAGAAAATACATTGGCATAGCAACATTAGTGAAAATAAAAACAAATGTCCTCCCAGTTTTGTTTGTTTTGAGTCCAGAAAAAGCACATAAATTTCAGAGCAATCAGTAGATACACATTATCCTCTTAAGTACTGACAAATTGCCCGGGATAAACAGAGCCAGATGAGGCTCGCATGCTCACTTAGAGAGAACTCGCATGCTCACTTAGAGAGAACAAACTTCACTAATACAACTTAATTATAGGTAGAACAGTTTACATGAAACTATGTACATGAACCAGGGTGGTCGCCTGTGCTTCTGTCATAGAAATAATCATTAATAACCAGTCAGAACTTGAATAAACAACTCACAAGGTTACCAGTAAGATCAAATAAAGTCTACTCTAGTGGGGGCTATGAATAAAATCCAGTTGCTCCAAATTTGGTAAAATTTGTCCTTTGGGGTCTTAATTGATAGGTCAGTTTTTCCATCCTAAATATCTCTAGACTAATTCCAATCCAATCGTCCAGGGTAGGCTGAATCGGGCTAAACCTTCTCCTTGTAATTGTTTTCTTACTTGTGTAGGGGAATTAACTTAATTTAATGTTGCATTCGTTAATAAAATGCCAGGGCACCAACCTTCCTCAGCTAAGAAGGATTTTATTGATTAAATCTTGTAATGCTGATGTAATGATAATGAATGAACCCACAGTAGACCAGTCTGATAATCTGAAGGGTAAACTCTAGATATAGGGATCATTTATATTCAGCTCAAAAGGACACTGTCTGACTACAACTTGAATTAAGAAAACTTATTTATTAAACACAATCATGAATAATGAATAATGTATCATGAATAGTACGACAGATGATATAGGTGATGTGAAATAACACAAGCAATGGCAGAGAGAACTTATGGCAAAGCAATGGCAAAATAAGTTTGGCGATAGTGAGAAGTAGTTTTAAGGGGAAAAACGTTGACGCGAATGTTAAGTTAATTTACTGAACGAATGGTTGAGAGAATTTAGGCAAATTAACAGTATCGTATCCTCATGGACCAACTCTTATTCAAACCCGCTTATCATGCCTACTTGGTCAGCAGCGTTCCTATCGAGGCCGGCTCCAAACTGGCCTGGAGATGCTTCCAGTGGCCGTCCGTGACTTGATCTGCTTGGCAGTCCGGTGGGAGAACCAGGCACACCAAGGTTGAGAGCTGATGTTGGACAGTGATGTTTCAGGGACTGGACCTCTCCGGTGTCGGTGGCAGACAAGGAACGGCTTCAGATGGTTATCTACCCTGATTCAAGGGGTCACCAGCTGGCTGCAGGTTGTCGTTTTAGTAGGTAATCGTGAAGCACGATTTTAGAGGGATAATAATAAGATTGATAGCCTCTTCGATGGCTGGTCGAAAAGTGTCTCCAAACCTATTATTACTTGACTAGTATTTTACAAAAAAAAAAAAAAATCGTGTGACTTGGCGTGGCTATGAGTTTCGCAAAAGACTGAGAAAACGACGGAACAAATAACTGGACAAGACTAAAGACGAAAGAAAAAAATGGATGAAACTCAGTGGAAAACAACTGTTAGAGGCAAAGAAAAATTAAGACTGTGCAGGAAAAGTTAAGAAGTAGTGTAGAAGCCAAGAAGTGAAAATTAAGACTCGAAGAAAAAAGTGCCTCTGCCCTGCTCTACAGCCGGTTTAAATCTCGCTCCGGGGCGTGTCTAATCGATAGGCCGTCTTTCATGTGGGATGGTTCGAGGGCGCGCGAGTGGATGACAACATTCAACAATAATCAAGATAATCATTTCTAATACTCATCCTAATATATATGATGACTCCAGATATAATTACCACAACATAGCAACGAAATAAGAGAAAAGCAGACTACATTTGCCGAAATGATCGTCACTATTATGACTATTCATTAATAAATGTCTCATAAAGTATATTCAACTTAACCGCTACGAACCCCTAGATGGCAGTATGGTTCCATGGTAAAAACTCGAACAAACTTTGTAATCAAGATTAAAATCTCAGCTTTGTCATTTTAGAAGCTAGAATCACTGGAAAAGCATTAATATTATACAGATTATGAGTTTAATACTGTGAGAAAATCCCAAGTTAAATCAAATATAGAGATTCAGTTATCCTAGTATACTAGAAAACAAAACAGTTTGTTTCAGGACCGTCTAATTTACAACCCATCAGCATTATCTGGTTTGTGGATTCGTCTGAGACCTGGCCCCTGTTCTCCCAACCAGTTTTATTGTCCGTGTTTCCTATGGGCTATCAAGAGAGCCTTAGCATCTCTGTGACAGGCATTCTGGGCAAGGTACTCTTTGATGTGAAGGTGTTGGTAATCCTGCTTCCTTGAAAGAGTGTGGAGGAAATGTCTCTGAGCCAGACATCCTGTCTATCTCCGAGATAACCTCTACTTGTGCACATTCCAGATGGTAAATAATTCCTAAAAATTAGGCTGTTTTACAATTGCATTTCCTCTGAGAAATGCAGAGAGGGAAAGAGAAGGTCAGTTAGAGGTCAGTTCTGCTACACTTGCCACCAAGAGTAATTGCAGCAGCTTTATCTTGCTCCTACATTCCAAAAAAGAGACAAGACCCAGGTACAAAGCATCAAACCTCAGAGGTATTTGAGTGTTAAACACTGTGCTTAAGGAAGCCTGGATACCCTTCTAGAAAACATTTAACTTGGGACAATCCCAGAAGATATGATAATGGTTAGTAACAGTCGAGCCACATTGTCTCCAGCATGGCATATGTGCAGGGGTGCACATAACTTTTTCAGTGAGTTACTCAGGTGAGTACCAGGAGATGGTGTTTGGTACTCACCCAATATGAAACATGGTCTTAAAAGCTGTGTAAAAGACAGCTTAACCATGCATCTGGATTACTAGTATTTACTATTTGGACCAAGTCAAACACAGAAGAGGCTCCCAGGCATTTTCCTGCCTGCTTTAAGCGCATCCATTCTGTCACAGTGGTGTCTTTGTCAAATTGCAAGGTGGCCTCATATTTCTTGAGAATGCTGCAAACTGTTGTGTTACCAAAACTCAGGAGGTCTTGCATTTCCTGAGGCCATGTTGAAGGATCAAATACTAAGAAATTATCACATGACTTGAGGGAGTCATATCTGATTTCAAACTCTTCAATTAACTCCCTAAGTAAGTTTGTCCTATCTCTGTCAGCATCAGAATTTGAAACAGTGTGTGCCCTGTGACCTTCACCATCAAGCAGAAGTGTGAACTGTCCAATGGCCGCCATGAGCTCATCCTTACATTCTCTAATGGTCAGCTTTTTCTTTTGAAACCTAATGGATGTGGTCTTCAAAATGTTGCCAATGTCGAGCATGTTTGACAGAAAGCACTGAAAATGCTCTGTGCAGATATGCTGCAAGTCACTGTCATCACTTGTAGCCAGTTGCATTTTAATGGCTGGCAATAGTCTTGATATTTTCAACAGTATTTCATGCCTCCATGCAGACTTTAGCAGCCCTTGGATCCGAAATGAGAGAGTCTCGACCGATGCATAAGGTGTCTTTATTTTGTTTGCTGAATCATCATCACTGTAGCATCATGAAAACTGCGTTGAAACAAATACAAACATTTCACTCGGTTCACACAGTGCTAAATTACCCACGACATATAAATATCAAAGTACAAGAATTACATAGCCATAAAATCACTGTACAAAATCATAAACAAAAGAAAGCAATCCAAAATCATACCTCGCTGCGCTCTCCAAGGAATACGAGATAACGATCTGATAGTCATTTCTTCAGTCAAAAAAAGGGGTTCTCATATAGTTCAAACAAAGTGCAATCCGAGTTACATACAGAGTAAAGACATCCAAATGCTAGCGCCCGCCAGCTACCTTCAAATAACCTTAATAATAACAGCACCCAGTTCAATCAGTCAAACAAAGTCTGAGGTAAACTCTCCGTTGCTGGACACAGACACAATGTAAACGATTTTCTGCTCAGTTTTTGTGATGTCCTCAGATCCGTCAAAAAGCAACCCCCAAAATTCAGCAGACAGCAACTTGGCTCGTAACTCCTCACTGATGATGTGAGGGATGCTCTGCATGATCTATGTGCCACCTTCACGTGAATGATATGCACCGCCGACATTTCTCTGTTAAGTAGAGACCTGTCAAGTACGCAAAGGTGCGTAGTAAGTGGCATTACGCATTCCTGATTTTTGTTGTGCATGCGTACCTGCGCACCAGTTATGTACACCCCTGCATATGTGCACCTTTATACCTTTCCTGATACGGTGTCTTCAAATATCTAATAATATTCTTCCGGATTCTTCAGGATGTGGTAAAATGTGGTAAAGCCCAAACAACTAACAGAACTAACAGCCTTATCCCAGCTGTCAACGGGCGAGAGGCGGGGTACACCCTGAGCCGGTCGCCAGCTGATTGCAGGGCAACATACAAAGACAGAAAACCATTCACACTCACACTCACACCTAAGGACAATTTTTAAGTCACCAATTAATCTAATGAGCATGTTTTTGGTCTGGGGGAGGACGCCGGCGTGCCCGGAGAGAACCCACGCATGCACGGGAAGAACATGCAAACTTCACACCGAAAGGCCCTGCCTGACCCGGGGATCGAACCAGCGACCTTCTTGCTGTGAGGCACGCGCACTGCTGTTTTACCGTGCCGCAGACACAGACTTGTAGTTTTCAAAATTTTTAGAACAGCAAAATAGTCCAACAATACACCAACACGAATGCCACCATTAATACTTTTTTTAGCATCATGGTAGAAATCAAACCTGAAATGTAAACATTTCACCTTGTATTGGAGGATTCTAAAGTAGTGTGGAGATTTGGGGTCTGAAGTAATATCAAGTTGTAAGTGGTCAAATAGAGTCAGGTACAAAGAAGTTTTTTTTTTTTTTTTGCTATGATGATTTGCATCTTTTATATTGTGTTTGTGGGTTTAATGTGGAACCTGTTTATGTGTGTGTGGTGGCCAGAAATAGCAGTTTTGGTGCTAATTGGAAATTGGTTGGTCTTGGGGAGGGGCTTAGTCCTTATAATGCTCTGGCCAACAAGACACTCAAGAGAGAAATGATGCAATGCCACACAGTGAAATGTGGGTTGTGCTTTGCTGCCGCATGGGTTAATTTTTTTTTTTTGTTTTTTCACCATAAATAAAAGCATGGCTCTTCACTCCTTGTGACTCCAGCCATCCTTTTGTTTATTCTGAGAATCCTATGTTTTTGTGACAGTCTGCAAGCATCCAGTTTAAGGAAGAGCTTTTGAAGTACCTCAAAGAAGGCTTTCAGGTTCGGAGGATAATTGAGGTTCAGTGCATATATTACACCCAGAGGGCACATGCAAGGCGATGAGGCGATGTCTCCCAAGTCATGCAGAACTTCGACACCTTTGATTACTATTCCAACATCAGCTGGAGGAGTAGTGGTGTCACCTCCCTCAACTTTGATGCTGTAGATGCCAAATTGACTTGTTCAAGCTCTCTCTCTCAACTGTAGCATCGGAACCCTGTCCAAACAAGGGATGAAACCAAACTATGAAATCAAAACCCACAAAAACTTCTCCGTCCAGCTGTCCACAAACTTCCTCTGCTGCTTTGCTTGGTTATGTTTATTTTCACATTTGTTTTTCACTTGCCAGAATGGGCAGGAAATTGTCATGTATTATGTGTAAACTTAGACTTCTTAGTTAATGGAAACATTGCGTCAACAAGTGTTTCTAATATTTTGCTACCCTCACGTTTGTTAATGCAGCAGACACAATATTAGGAACGCTTTTCAACTTAATGAATTCCAGTACACCACCACCATCCACTATGACCACTTAAAACAAAAAGTAGAATCATTTTTCTGAAATTAACAGCACAAAATGAAAATATAAAACTATGTAAAGTTAGAATGATTTGGAAAGCCATGCATGGTGAGTATATGTATTAAATTGGACCCCCCAAACAATTTTTTTTTTGAACAAGTCATTCCAAGCAAACTAAGTTACTACATTAGTTATTCAAGATTTGTTTTAATTCAGGTAGAAACTACACTATTTTTATTACATATCAGGTTTTCTTTAAAGAGAATGTTCGGGTCTTTGTTCAGGTAGATACAAAGTGACCTGAGGATGCACTCCCTCCTCTTTTCAACAGTTTCATTCTGAAAAAAGAGAAAAAAAAAATACTTAAGGACAGCACATTCACACATACTATACCTTGTATTTTAATAAGCATGTAAATGGAAGACACATGAATTGTTGGGAGACATGTACTCACTGACCAATGTAACCACCACTGTATTAATCTAACACAGCCAGACCTTTTTCCACAGCACTGTGTCAACAATGAAGAAAGGCCTGACTGTAACCATGAGCATGAAGTTGTTGTTTGGGGTTTGTGAGACATTTATACTCATTAGGACACATTTACAGATGTGATGGGTTTTCTGACTGTTTATCAGTCCCTATACTTGTTAAAAAAGACTAGTCATTATCAACTTATAATTCCATAGTCTTTTATACCGACAATAAAACATACCTGCACAATTGGGGCCATTATTTTTATTTTCCTCCCTGCAGAGCCTCCTGTATTCTTGTACACTTTCATGAGCTGAGCATTGTGTCTGTCAACTTCGGCAAGGAACTTTGTGACAAGGGGAGCAGTAGTAATCCTCACAAATTCTGCTTCAACCTGAAAGCATAAAGTTCACAAAAGAACATACTATTACCTATGAGGTGATGTCAGAGGTTTTTCTATGTTCTAACGTATCTAAATTTAGCACAACCGCTTAGCAGCCCAAAGAACAGAGATGTAAACAGAGACACTCACAAGATTGTATAAAAATTTCCTGTGCCATGGTTTTACACAAAATAATAAACATTCTAATATGCTACTGGAATTATGTGAACTATTACAACTCATTCACAAACAACACTAAGCAGGCCTAGTAAAGCCTAATGTAAAAACATAGCGAACGTCTGGTATCACAAACACAAAACATAATCATACTCATGATGAAAATACTACAATAGGTAGTGTTACATGTGAAAAAAATGTTCCTACCTTCTCCAACACAGAAAATGAAAACCACGAGATTTAACCGCCAAAACCAACTGGACTTGAAGATAACAGTCAAATTGACTTGCGCATTTCCAGTGCGCGTGCCTCACAGCAAGAAGGTCACCGGTTCGGTCCCCGGGTCGGGCGGGGCCTTTCTGTGCGAAGTTTGCATGTTCTTCCCGTGCATGCGTGGGTTTTCTCCGGGTACTCCGGCTTCCTCCCACAGACCAAAAACATGCTCATTAGGTTAAATGGTAACTCTAAATTGTCCCTAGGTGTGAATGTGTGTATGTATGTTGCGCTGCAGCCGACTGGCGACTGGACCAGCTCCCCCCCCCCCCCCAACCCCGAAAGGGATAATCGGGGGTATATATATCCCTCTTTCCTTCACCATTTCAATAGTGAATCAATAGTGTATTCTCATATGTTTTGATCGTCATGTCAACTGCATGAATATCTTTCTTGTATGTAACATTAATTTTTGCCAAAAATAACTTGATTTGGTTGAAGGAAATGTTTATGAAAATTAAAAAAAAAAGTAGCACTACAAGCATCAGCATCACTAATTTACTAGTTTGCTAGTTTACTAGTTACTACATTCCTCAGTAGCATGATGGCAGCGTCACTGTTTTTCAGTCAATCTTTGGCTGATGCCTACAACATCTCTGCTGCAGGGGAATACAGATGTGAACTTGAGTTTTCTTGATGGATATCTGTACAGATGTAGTGGAGTGGGATGGGAAGGAATTGATCCCAAGGTAGTTGGGATCCTTCTACAGTTGTTTGAGTTGAGTAATTACATTTTGAGTTAAATTATATTTTGTTCTGCAAATGTGCCCAAGTCTAACTTGAGCATACCCATGTAAGCACAAGTACTCACACATGCACATACACACACACACACACACGCTCATCCCCTGCTTTTTGTTATAATGTAGAGCTCAGGGTTTTTTATTTGTTTGTTTGTTTTTGTTGCTATATTGCTTTTGGAGCAGTGAGAGCACAGAGAAGAGCTTATTGTTTAATTAGCAATTGAACTTAACATTTTTTCCTGCCTGTCTGTTGGACTGACAGTTTTATTGATCACTGATGACTTGGAATAAAGTTGGTTCAATGTAAAAAACAAACAATAGCTTTGATGCAGTGAATTGATTTTGCCCTGGTGCTGTAGCTCAGCTTGTTACATTTCTGTGGGTAGCTTCAATGTTGTGAAACTTTTTTAATGTAAAGGATTTGGTAGCTTAACTCACTATACTTTCCAAATAACTTGGACACATAAAAATACATCATTGCTGAAGATATATTTGGCTTTATGTGGTTGGAAAATGTATCAACTGTGTTTTTTGCTATGTTATTATTAAGCCTTGTGGAAGGGCATAGCAGTTTAAAAGGAACTGCCTGGGCTCTGGGGGAATCAATCTTGTCTTGGTTACGAAGAAGGTAACGTCAATTGAATTCCCAGATTGCATATTAATTTACTTTTTTTGAGGAACTCCCTTAATATTTTGTAATCTTGTGTTTATAAGCAAGTATAAGTATTTTGTTTTTCTGCTTTATCATTTTGTAAATATTCTCCTGTTGCACCTTGGGAGGCTGGCACAATAAATCACACATCACACTGTGCGCCTGTGCTTTGCCAATTTTTGAGGAGCATGAAATAAAACCCTGTGACATGCTCTCCAATTGTGTTTGGGTCAAAACCCTAACCATAGCCCTAACCCTAACCCTGGGAACATAAGACCCTTTATCATGTTCCCATTATGTACCATATAAATCTGGGGAACATAGGACCCTGCGATCATCGGAAAGTTCCACATATTCATGTTCTTAGGATGACCTGTAATAACCATGACATCAAGTCAGCATTTTGATTTGTCCAAGGCTGTACTTTGTGTCCAGTACTAATTAGCAAATGTTGGCATGCTAACATACTAAACTAAGATGGTGACCATGATAAATACATATCTGCTTAGTATCAGCAAGACCACATCTTGACATTAGAATTTAGCTAAGTGCAGTCTCATAGAGCCCCTGGACTGTAGACTTCTGTTTCATTCACTAAAACAACTTTTGTCACTCTTCTGAATGTGAATGCCCTGTGCCCTATGATGGTAATGGTACTTTGAAAGCATTAGCACATGTTGACTTTGAGGTGCATAAAGTTGGTGTGTAAACTGTCAGGAAAGACTGATATGTTTTTCATTGTGTTGGCAGTTCAGTATTGAACACTGTTGTGAGTGTCCTTCTTGGTAGTTAGATGTCAAGCAGACATTACATGGTTTCAAAAGTGGCACAGGTAATTGTAACAATCCATGTGTGAAAGCTGAATCCTTTGGAGGTACCATTTTGCAACCAACGGAATACCCCTTGCCTCACCCTTCTCTTTCAAGCGTGTAGGAGAAGCTAGGGTGCTAGCCAAAAAAAACTAAAAGTTCCTCCTTAGAACCAGTGTTTGGTTTGTCTGTTCTGGGCTACTGTAGAAACATGGCAGTGCAACATGGGAGACTCCTTGGAAGAAGCTCTGCTCCCTCTGTAGATATAAAGAGCTCATTCTAAGGTAATAAAAACACAAGGATTCTTATTTTGAGGTGATTATATACTAACAAAAACATACATATTAATATTATAGTCAGTGTTTGCCAATAGAGCCCTCTAAAACTTACACACTGGATGTTTAATTAATTAATTTGTTGATTACACAGAATTATTCAGTAACAGTTTTCTTAATTGACCAACTGTATAAAAGTTGGTGGTTGCAATTCCTCAAAATGTGAAGAATTGCCATCTTTCTTTCTCTATTTTAGCAATTTGAATATGTTTTGGGGTTTGGGCTGCTGGTTGGCGAGTCCAAAACCCCAAGGTCACCCTAATATACCATCTTAACTATAACACAAATTTTTCACATTTTTCAATGAATCTTTCTGGTGATGAAAATTTTTGATGATCATTCAAAAATACTTTTAACTCATAGTGCTTCAGAATTAACATTTCCCATTAGTCACCACTGACAAACAGTAGCATTAAATTCAACAAATTCAGTGACCCATGTTTTCCATTAAGGCCCTGGAGAAGTGACCCGCTTGAGAGCAGTTTCCATGGGAACACAGCGGTCGAGACACTCGTAAAGCGGAAGTGGGCGTGGTGTCCCCTACACTGGATTGGCAAAATGATGGATGCTTTTATTTTGAAAAACACGGGTTTCATGCTGAGGCGGATGCATTGCTGCTCACTTGACCGTGTTGGTCCATCAGAAGAGGCCCCTAGCCGACTACAGAACAGAGTGGCGCGACGACATTCAGACGGATTCAGTTGTCCTCTTGACGTTTTCTGTAAGACAGCCCGGAGGAGCTGGTGAATACAGCGGTGTGTCCTTTTCTACTCCTCTGCTTGGTGTGAATGAGTTGGAAGAGAGCTACCAGTTGAGTTGTGCACACCCTGGCGACTGTTCATTCCAAATTATTTGGATGCCCCGTGTCTTCAAACTATGAACAAGTTGCAACAGGATACGAGAAATACAGGCAAGTTTCCTATACTCACCGACCGCTAGACTGTTGAATTTAAATCACAAAAAACTTAGACTGTAGAAATGTATAAAAAAGAGACTCTCCTCAGGTTTACTAATAAGCAAGTAGACGTTCAGTGCTGCAGTAGGGCAACTGAATCAAATTAACGCGGTGATTGCTGTGACTTTCTGTTTCATAAATGACGTGTATGGTGAGCTGGTGTGTGTTGTAGAGGAATGCAGTAACACGGATACACTCCTGTCTGTCTGCAGCCTCCACACAGCAAATACAATATTAGGGAAGTCCGGTACGGCACGGCAGACCGTGGCTGTCCGTCGTTGAGGTAAAGATAAAACGCTTTATTCCTGTCGATTGAAGCAGCTATATGCTTATTTCTCATAACCGGATCCTTGAATTTAGATGGTTTCAGCGGGTTCAGCCTGCCACTGTTGAGCTGCTTTAAAAATAAATCATGGGTTGCTTGTGTTGCATTTGCATCACATAATATTAGATATTTTTTATTGCCATGGTTCCTCCCTTCCACACCGTGCTGTGTTATCTGCATAGGCTATGTTTTTTCCCCCATCATGAAGCACAACTTGTGGCTTCCCAGGAGTGAATTGGCCCCAGTTCAGCCTCCTGTGCTGGTTAGGGAACAGAAGATGACCAGTGTAAAGGTGGGTCTATGACACACTGAATATACTCCTGTGTCAGACATGACAATAGAGCTTATGCTTGATAAAAGTACATTCCAGCATACACTGCTCTTTTGAATATCTGATATTGCTCTGTCTGGAGGTCTGATCAGCTTTTGGATCAGATGTTTATTTACAGTCAGCTACAGCCTTGCTGCTCTAACAACAGAAACTTGAGTCAGGGCTTGTGTATGCAGTCCACTGTGAATCAGCTGCTCTTAACATTTGTCCTCCAGTGGACATGTTTGTGTTACTGCAGTCATACTCCAAAAGGAAATGGCCATATAAATGACATACTGTTGTATGAATTACCATTTTCTGCACAATTGTTACTGGTGATGGAATGTGAATGGTGTATGATTAAAAAATGGTATGATACAAGAGTAAATATTGATAAGGAAAACAATTTGCCAAAATGATTCAAACGTCTCAGATGTATCATTGTTTAATGTGAGAACATAAGCAGCTTTAAAGACCTTTGCCCAGATAACATGCAGTGTAAATTTTAGGGCCGCAACTAACAATTCTTTTCATTTTTGATTAGTCATCAAAAAATTATTTGTAAGAAAGATTTATGGATTAATTTTTTGGTCTATATAATATCAGAACATTGTGAAAAAATTGTGTCATAATTTCCCTAGAGACCAAGCTGAAATATAGGGGTGACCTTGGGGTTTTGACTCTCTGCCAAACAGTCCATGAACCAAAGATATTCAACTTGCTATCATAGAGATTGCTTAATATTTAAAAATTAATTTAATTCTTTCCTATTCTAACACTCTCAAACAGTAATGTTAATTAGGAAGTGAATGCTAACATTAGCTGTTGTCCAGCTAATGTTGTCTAGACTGTGGAAAGATACAACAAAATTTCTACAGCATTGGAAGTGCCCAGCCTCCATCATTCTCAAATAGAAGAAGTTTGGAACCACCATCAGTCTAACTAGATCTGGCAGCCCAGCCAAACTCTATCGCCAAAAAAAACCCCCACGGGACTGGCTTGGAAAACTCTGTGAAAGTCCCAGAGTGGCCCAATCAGTGTCTATACCTGAACCCAATGGAACATCTGTGGAGAGATCTGAAAATGGCAGTGCATGGACACTCAACATCCAACCTGGATATTGAGTGTGAAGCATAGAGATCTTTGTCACAGGTCTCTCCAAGACACTGGTCTTAGTTCAGAGGCAGACAGAGTGGACAAATCCTTTGGAGTCAGACTTGGTACTCAGTACTCAGCCCATCATCCAGGATTCTCTTGGAGGTGTAGCATCAGCAACAATGTCTCCTGGAGATAAGCTTCTTCTTGGCTGAACCCACCTTTGTCTTTCCTGCATCAAAAATAAGAATTCAGATGTCCACCTTTTCCAAAAGAGTTCTGCAATATACTGTACTTGCTTCCATCTTCTTCTGATATATAGGTCGCACTACTCAAAGAGTTCTGGTGGAAAGATGGTTTTTCCTTCTAACAGAAGAATGTGGTTTGGTGTAAGGGGTTCAAGGTCATTAGGGTCGTCAGAAACATTTGTGATGGGTCTGTCATTTAGTATTGCCTCTACCTCACAAAACAATGCCTGCAGGCCTTCATCATCCAGTACCTGCTGCCCAAGAATGGAGGTCAGTACACCTTTTACTGAGCGAAGAAAACGCTCCCAATACCACCTTGATGTGAGGCTGCTGGTGTATTAAAGCTCCACTTGATCAAATCTTGAATCAAAGTCACTTGGGTTTTCACATTATTCAAGGCAACAAGGCATTGCTTTAATTTTTTGTTTGCCCCAACAAAATTTGTGCCATTATTAGACCTTTAATCTTGACACAGGACCTCTTCTGTGCTGCGTTAATGCAAGAGTCCATATCGAGGGAGTGTGCCACTTCAAGGTGTATTACTGAACTGGTCAGACAGTTGAAAAGAACTCCATACCATTTTGAAGGCTTCTTCCTCTTTTAACCCCAATGGGGTAAAATAATCAACTTCCACATCTGTAAATGGAGTCTTGTCTGGCATAACCCTCTCCTCTGGTAAGTCTGCCATCTTCTGCTCTCCAAGTTTTCCTCTGTAACGTCTACATACTGTGCACTCTGTAATTAATTTTCTTGCGGTAGAGTTGGCATTGATTATCCAATACCTCTGTGGAAGTTTGCACAGCATGTGGTTTCTACCTGCATGTCCTAGTTGTTGATGCATATGTCATAAAAATGAGCTGGGAGACATGCAGGTCCTTTGAAAGGATAACTGGATGTTTGGTTTCTGATTGCAATGTTGACTTGTACCACCAGCTCTGAGCACATTATCCTCCAGTATAGGATCTAGCTTGTACAGCAGACTGTCTTTGAAGATGTTGCCCAAGCTTTTTTTAGTGAGGCAATTTCAAACTTAAACCTGTCTCTCTGAACAAATTATTGCCTTTTCTGCCTCCTCATAACACTCTGGAGTCAGGGTTTTCTCTAGAAGTTTGGCTGAGCACTTAACAATGGCATTCACTGTTGATTCTCTTTTGACCTCTGAGTCATCTGTGGTAATGACAGTTCTGACCGTGTTGGATGCAGGCCACTCCTTCTCTGACAAAAAGAAACTCCTTCATTGCATTTTCCATATGAAAGAAATTCCTCAGCTCTCACTCCACGAGATGCTTCATCTGCAGGATCGACCTTAGAGCCCACATACCTCCACTGGTTCAAATCTGTGGCTTCTCTAATAACAGCCACTTTGGTAGCAATAAAGGTATGAAAGCATTGTCATTGCAGATATACTTGAGGACAATACTATCAGTCCAAAACACTGACTTCTCCAGCTGCCACTGCTGTTCTTCTTGAAGCATCTTATCTATTCAGACAGCAAAAACTGCTGCTGTGAGCTCCAGACGAGGCATGGTGATTTGCTTCAAAGGTTCAACTCTGGCTTTTCCAACAAGAAATGAGACATATTGTCACTGTCTTCCAGTATCAGGTTCAAAACTACCATAACCAGCTTGACTGGCATCAGAAAAGTGATGAATTTGTGCTCTGACAGATGTTTCAAGGTACAGGGATTTAATGCAGTGATCCACTGGGAATCCACTCATTCTTTGGAGGTCACTCAGTCAATCAGACTGTTGTTTGGAGAAAGAAGGGGAAATTCTTTGAGCACTGCTTTTTCAAAATATGAATTCATCGGTTGCTGTAGAACCACACTTTGAGTTGATTTTCAAGGCATGAAGTTTTGCATTGGCTGCAGCCAGTTCTGTTTGCAGAGCAAACTTTTCCCTTTCCCTACGTAATTCATGCTCCTTGGCTTCCAACAAAAGCTTCCTTTTTAATGCAGCCCTGTACTGCTTTATCAGCTTGTGCTTTTATTCTTGCAGAGGAAGTTGATGATACTCTAGTTAACTGAGAAAATGTTCTAGAATGATTCTCCTTTGATTTGAAATATCTCATCAGATACCACACTTTGATTATCACTGGGTTCAGCATCATTTTGATTGTCATTGGGTTCAGCATCATTATTTTCTGACTGCACATATGGGTGACCAGCATCAGATAACCAATTCTTTACCTCTTCCATGAAATCAAAAAATGTGGTCATTTTTGCATGAAAATATTTATTTTGCCTTTCAATTTCACTCTCTGGCAAGTTCATATTTAAAAAAGGTTCATGATTGGCTTAAGCCTCAATGAATCGAACTCTTACAATCGTGAGATTGCACTGAATTCACATTGTCAGTAGATTCCATCAGCTCCATGTATTTCTTGACTTGTTTGCATTTTAAAGACCTTGTTTCTTGTCTCGTTTTCGCAAAAAATGTCAGACCTTTTGCTGTAAACTTGATCCTCCGTTTTACAGAGGGCAGGGATATGTCACTCTTGGCTTTTGATGCAGTGTTTCCTTTGTCACACAGTAAAATACAAAGGACACATCATTGTTACCATGTTGCACATACAGCATTTGTTGCATAGGTGCACTTCATGCTCAGAGAATTAATGAATGAATGATTGTAGCTCCCATGTCTCCAGCCTGTTGCGCAATCCACAGGCTCCTTATCCAAGATCCAGTATCTTTGAAAACTCCCAATATTCATCAGCAAACAGTGAAACATTCATTCCAATAGTTAAGCCATTTTCAAATACAGCTTCCAGAGTAATGTTTTCACAGACTGATCGTGATGTGTAGCTTCGTGTGTAGGACTCTGACTCTGCAAGTGGCGACGTGTCTTTAATATGACATATACACTACTCACAAAAAGTTAGGGATATTTGGCTTTCGGTTGAAATTTCAGGATAAACCTAAAATACACTATGACCTTTACAGGTGAACTTAATTTGACCTTTTCTAAACTTCTGAATGCACATGTCCCACTGTTCAGTATTTCAGTACTTTTTGCACGACTTGCTGTTCTTTAACCAAATCAGAATCAGAATCAGAAACGAGGAGCTGAATGGCAAAAATTCATGACAGGTTTTTGATCCATGAATTGACCAATAAATTTCCTGGTTCAATTACAATTTGTATTTAAACTGGAATTGGTATTTAAACAGTTCTCTTCATCAGGCTGTTCACATTTTGACATCATGAGACCAAGATGACACTTAACAACTGATCAACAGTACCTCGCCATTGCCAGGCTTCAAATAGGATGTTCTCAGAGAGAAGTGGCCATTGAGCTTAGAGCTTCACAGTGTCATCAGCAGGTTGCAGCAGAGATACAGACAGACTGGAAGAGTCACAGAAAGGCATAGAAGTCGACGTCCTGTGGCCACATCCCACACTGATGATTGCATCATTGTGAACAGTGCCCTGTGGAACTGGATGATGAATGCCACTCAACTCCAGGCACAACATAACATCATTAATCCAGTCATTGTGCCCCTGCATGAACAACACAGGCCTAATTACATCTTCATGGACGACAATGCTCCCGCTCATTGAGGTCGCATCATTAGAGAACGGCTGCTGGAGGCTGTGGTACCTTAAATGGAGTGGCCTGCACTTTCTACAGACCTGAATCCCATAGAAAACGTATGGGATCGGCTGAGTCGCTGTGTAGAGGCTCGTAACTCTGTGCCCCAGAACCTCAATGACCTGAGGGCTGAACCTCAAGAAGAGTGGGATCACCAGACAATAAGTTGACTTGTGAACTGCATGAGACATCGTTGTCAAGCTGTAATTGATGCTCAAGGGCACACAACAAGTTATTGAGACATTGACATTTTTTGTTGTGGTGTACCCACCACTGTTGTTGGTTTTTGTTTCAATAAATTGTTTGAGATGAGGAAATCACTATTGCATGCTTCTACTTAAATGCCATACTTTCATGATATAATATCACTGTAGCATTAACTTTTTTATTTACTTTATCTATTTTCCATAAATTTCACCCAAAAGCCAAATATCCCTGACTTTTTGTGAGTGGTGTGCATATATGATAATCCAAAAATCCTCTTCACCTTGTGTGCAATTCAAACTTCAACAAAGTCCTTGACAAGAAAGTCAGTTTCATGGGTATTTTTTTTACTTTGTGTAGTGGCCATTTGTCCTCCAAAATCATCATCAAAAATAGCAAAAATAAAGAAACTATAACAAACTCAAATCAAATGGCCACTGAGGCACACAGGGGATGACCTTTGAATGACAAATTTGAGAACCCTTACTAAGTAACTAAGTAAACTACCCAACTAAGCAATGAATACAGTAAATATCTAAAGGAACATCATCTGCATCTCAGATTATCTCCAATAGGGGTCCAAAACCCAAGGCTTTAGCGTCAACCAATATGTTGTTTTTCTACTTGGAATTTAAATGGAGGGTGCTCTTAATATCTGTCAAATATTCAAATTGAGCAGGTTAGATTTTCAAAATAAAAAGTAATTTTGTTGCTGAACCGCCTCTATTTTAGATAGAGCTGGTATACAGCCTTAAAGGTGACATATTATGAAGCTTTTTCAATAAGTTACATAGGTCTATGATTTTCATAAAACATGTTTCTGAAGCTGTTAGCTGTAAATAGCTCTCAGGAAAAGATTCTCGCCCCCCTCTATTACCCTCTTTTTCAGCCCCTTTCAGAATGTGCTGTTTCTGGTGTCTGTAGCTTTAAATGCAAATGAGCTGCTGCTGTCCCACCCATGTTACCGTGGTAACGGGGAGAGCGTAGACTCACATAGCACTAAGCGTGTGAAAGTAGCGGACACGGCGGCTGTAAACGCGTTTTTCAGTAGTTCAACCGGACATGTTCGAACCTGAATAAGATCCTGAAGGAGGGGAGGCTCCTTCAGAACTTCAGAGAATCAGCAGGACGCTTCTGAAAGGTTAGTCTAAAAACGTCTTTCTATTTTTTTCTCTTTAGTACTAGCGCTGCCAGCGTGAGAGGCCCGCAGTTCAGACGGTCAATGCTAATGCTAGGAAGCACCAATCCTAACTTGTAGCGTACCAGAACGAAGGGGAGAAACTCAGCTAAAAGCTTCTAACAAGCATACCCACCATCCAAACGAAACATAATTCATACCTTAAGAAATTATATGGGCATGTGACGAAAACACGGAAATAGCGTATGTGCACTTTAGTGTGTCTGCTGATTTCACCATGTCACGCAAACCACACAAGCTGCTTTGTTTACATAAAGAGGAGGGGGTTTCAAGCAAAGGTTGCTGAGACATTGACCGGTCTAACTGCGCTGTTAGCTTCAGCGCTCCGTCTCATTTACACATGATTGGGCAGAGCACGCAGACACACTGCTGAGCAGCACTACTGACCATTCACCTCAGGCAGAGAAAAAGTAGCTAGCTAGAGCACACGCATTCAAATGTAAAAAAGAGGTGCTTTTATTGTTTGAAAATGCTGGTATGCAGCGTTTCTCATTTCTTTAGCTTTATACATGCATGGTCATTTTTTTTTTATTTGATTATTATTTGAGCCTGAGAACATATGCTGCCAGGAGGTGCCACAGGTCACAGTATCTTCACCTGCACTTAGAGTATGATCACAGTGTATGATTGCAGACAACATGCCACTGCAGATACTCACCTTATGTCATGCATAATAGGTTACAAGACGGCTGCAGCAGCTGGATGAAAGGCCTCCATGCATGATCAACCATCCAGGTTTAGAACCTGTTTGCCTAAATGTGCATACAATACTTACAGGGTTGACTATGGTCCTTTTACAGCTATAGGGGACAGAGCAGTGAGTTTCATCTATAATAACCTACTTCACTGTTCATACACCATAATAAACTAAAGTCAGTCATATTTTTTTCTTGAACATATAGCCAAATGTTTCCTTAGCAAATACCATACATTACACATTAATTCACATGAAACACTTTACAGATATACAATAAATATTTATTGACCGCAGTCATGAATATTTGTACATGCAAATACAGTACTTGTGAAGGATTCACTGAATCCATATTAGAAAAAATGTGAATACAGATGTTGACATTACAGAACCTGTCGACTAACATAAAGTTCAATTTTCTCAGTTGTTACAGGTGTCTAGCCTATATGAGTTTTGTGAGCTGGTGCTGGAGCTTCCTTGGGCAGAAGATTCATGTAGTCATCCCATCATGCGTAGTACTTCAGATACGTTGGGAGTTTCCAGGGAAGATACGCCCCCCCCCGATTGAATCTTGACTCGTAGCTGGCGATGACCTCCTCCTTGTCTGGATGCTCATATTGTGAAGACACGTCCAGCAGGATGTTTATCTTCAGAATCTCAGCTCTGCAGTATGATGGGTCAACAAAGACCTTCTCCATGATCATGTCCATCAAATCATCAATATACCCTGTGCAATTCACAGACACACAGAAAAAAGTGAATCATTAGTGTCATTTATTACATTATTCAACAACTGCAAATATTGTGACATTTTGCACTTTGAATTCTGTAGTTTCTCAGATATTTAAGTGTGTATTTTTTTGGTTTATTTATTGTGTTGAAGTACAGAGTTGTGGTACTTTGTGACACGTACAATATAAATGTTTGTTTTTGAGTGGAAAAAAAAGAAGTTAACACGTGGCCTGAGTCTTCACTGGTTTGGCTCTGCACTCTCCCTTCATGAACTTTGGAAAGCTCAGTTTGAAAAGAGGATCCACTGATGATGTGTTGGCTTGTCCAGCATTCTCATTGTAATGAAGTGCATAACAACAGTAGTCCTGGCAGGACACAGTAGCCTGGACAGCTGTAACGAAAGTATATTGTTATGATAACAGGGCATACTTAGGAGTAAAACATGACAGCATTGTTACTGTGTAAATTCAAGCACTAAAGGCTGCAACAGCTCACTGCTACACTTGTTCAACAGCAGGTAACTGTAATGATGCACTGGCGTACATAAAAAGAGAAGTGACATCAACTGTATCTTACATGTGTAGCTATGCCAACAGTTGCATGCAGCGTAAAAAAGGATCACTCATAAATAAACTCCAGAGAAAAAACGCTTGGAGTGTAAATTGTGCTGGGATGTAGCAGTCTCCACCGTACACTCGGTTTGCCCTGGGCTTTTCTATCATACTCCAGTTTAGAAAACATTTCCAAATGCATTATTTTGTCTAATTCCCGAAGCCTAGACCCTGCGGAGTGTCTGTGTATGTATCACTTGACCAACCGGGTCACTGGGTTTGCATATGGAGACCGTGCTGATTGCTAACTAGAAGCTAGCGGTTAGCGTTAGCTTGTGCTATGTGACAAAACACTTCTTGCTTAGTTTGTGTAAAACTGCAAAATGAACACAGCTTAATATTTGTGAATGCTGGCATCTCCCCAGAACATGTATTAAATCATTTGCAAGATCAGAAACGTGATGTGATGTACCAAAAGCTACGGTAGCAGTGAGCTAGCGTTTGATGGCGTAGTCTCAAAGCTAACGGTTAGCCTTACATCGTTCTCAATGGCAAAACACACACGCTACAACACGCAATAGTTCGCGCTAATCTACAAAAGAAGCACACAGCTAATTATTTGTATACTTACATGTCCCTCGTCTGCAGGTATTCCACGCAAAGTTGGAAGTGACCCCTCCTTTAGAGAAAGTCTCCCAGCTAATCCTGCCTCGTACTGTCCGAGGTTGCAGAAACAGTCAGCCTTGAAGTGGTTAGCGCACACTAACAGGTTTTTGCCAACTGTAGCGGGGACGTTGCCTTCAAAAATGAATTCAATCCACGCCGCTCTTTTGTCCTCTGCGGCTGGGAGCAGTTTGTGCTTGTCTTTACAGCCAACAACTGAACAACGCGTGTGGCGTCTCAACATGGTAACTCCTTTCACGGTGCTTTCGATAACGACATAGCGTATCTGTGAGAAGGTAGCGCTGTATCTGGTGGGTGGAGAGACATCGGGGGAGGGGGAGGGGGGTGGTGGCTGGTGGGTGGGAATTTGCAAATGTGCCCGCTTGCTACGTAGCAATAGGCGCCAAATTCAAACGGCTCGTTTGGAAGGGTGCTTTCAGAAATCCGTATCTCACTCAAAAAAGCGCGGACGGTCTTATTTCACACTTTGTATGCGTGTGGCAGCACCAGAGACCCAAAATAACACCACAAAACCCAGAAAAAGTTGGTTTTTCATAATATGGGACCTTTAATACTCCACGAGTACCAAGCAAAGGTGTTGCACATGTGAAGTATCACACTCTAATTCACACTTATGGTGCAGTCTATAATGAGCACCAGATAATCCTGCACTAGATATGTGACTGCATTCATAAAGATAGATATGAATAATGGAGAAACAATTTGATGGTTTTTGAAACTGAATTATTATGCCAAGATAAAACCCTGTAAAAGCTGATATAGTTTATGTCTTTTTCATTAACAAAAAACTAGACAGAGATCTGTTTTAAAAATGGAAAGTTGGAGAGTTTTAACTAACTCAGTGGTTCTTAAATAGTCCCCCCTTGGGAGGTGTAGAACCACTGCAGTGGGTGCGTGGATAACCATAGGGAAGAATGTTGAATGGAAGTTGTGTGAACGTAATTGTGTTGACATAAACAAACAAAAGTGCTCTGATGCTATCAAGGTGATCTTGCTAACCTCACTTTTGTTTTTTCATTTTCTTAGTAGTGTCTCTGGTTGGTCTCTGGTATTGTTAATGATTGATAAGAATGAAATGTTTTTGCTGAGGTGTGTTGCATACATTTTTGCATGTGAAGGGGAGTATGATATAAAAACCTTGAGAACCACAGATCCAACCCAACAAACCAAAAACATAATCTTAATAGCTTTGATAAAGTGTGATGAGGTCCAGCCCCATCTTTGCATTAATATTCACACAAGGAAGGAGAAATTATTTAGCCATGAGATGTCTGACAGTCAGCGTGGGGAGAACTTCAACTACAGTGTAACATGTTTAGGACCTTACGGTAATTGCAGTCAGTGTTTCAAGCAGTTTTTTGGTTTCGCTCTGCTTTGTTTATGACCAGGTGGGAACACAAAAATAGCACATAAGTAAGTGTTTCACTACTTCTGTTTGTACCTCATTGAATTTACAAGCTCCCCACAAACATGGCAGTTTTGGAACAGTTTGAGGGATTTCACTTAAATTATTTTCAGTGGTGATTCATATTGACAAAGGACTGTACATGGTAAACAAACACTGACTAATAGAAGAAGAAGAAGAAATACTTTATTAATCATAACACACAACATGCACATGCCAGGCTTCGGTGAACACAACATGCACATTCCATGCTTCAGTGAAATTGTTCCTCCCCATTTGACCCATCCTGGTAAGTCCCTTCTCCGCGGCAGACCAAGACCGGTGGGCTGCCAGCTGACAGCGGCACCCAGGGACCCAGTTCCTTTTTGCCACCATTCGGTCAGGTGGTGATCTTCTTGCATGTTTTTAGTGGGTTTTTTTTGTGGAGGATACCCCAGGTGAACACAGGGAGAGCATGCACACTCCACACAGAAAGGCCCCTTTCCTCAAGATTAAGGGCAGCAGGCACCGAAGGCATGGTGGAGGACATGCCCCCCAGCGCCCCCGTGCCATCAGGTTACCAAAGTGAGTTAGGACAGGGCAAATACACCTGGATTCCAGGAATCCATGTGTGACATGTAATGTTATGCATGTCTCTGTCATGATGAAACATAAAATCCATTTCAGAAGAAAATTATTTGGTTGTGTCGAAACTCTAAAGTCAAATGTATATATGTTCTGTGTCAGAGTGTTGCAGAGATAAGGGGGCTTGAAGCTCCATGAGAGAGAAACCCCTAGAAATAATAAGACGATTACCCTATATTAATTCCACAATAGGGAAATTTGCAGTGTTACAGCAGCCCCGGGGGGGGGGGGGGGTAGTGTTATAGTAAGAAGCGTGTATATGTAATGTACACTTCAGATATTTAGCTGCACATTGACGTAGGTAGCTGTTGAGGTACAAAATGGAGACCACAAGAACTGTAGCTGGTAGATAATGTTATTGATGACAACACCAAGCAGGTTGAAATTAACTGTTTTCTACCCTTTTGTTACACTGGGCAGTTTTATGTTTCATGATCTACAACCCAAATTCCAAAAAAGTTGGGGCGCTGTGTAAAACATAAAACATAATGTGATAATTCATCAACCTTTTTGACATACACTCAATTGAAACAGTACCAAGACAATATATTTAATGTTTTTGTAAATATATGCTTATTCTGAATTTGATACCAGCAGCAGGTTTCAAACAAATTGGGGCAGGGGCAACAAAATATTGGGGAAGTTATGGAATGCTCCATATTGTAGCTTTCCAGTACCTTAAAAAGTCGCTTGTGAGAGCATAGGTCCTGTGTATTTTGTATGACACGCTGCTCCTTTTCCAGAGAAGCACACAGTCCAGAGAAGTTTTGGAGTTTTCTTAACACATCAGCTACTACAGCAGCTTTACACACGCACATATGTTATTGACTGTGTATCGAAGCAAACAAAAGAACAAAAGCGTTAACAAAAGCGGTCAACAAAAATTACGGCTACCTAAACTCGCCTCTCTCCTCCCAGTGCCGGTGAAGCAGCCTCTAATATAACCTACCGGGTGTCAACTACGGTGCTCACGTGACCCAAATGCTGCATATCACCATGGCAACAAGACAAAACTAATTGAACACAGAATAATCAATTAGCAAAGCAATACATGGGTCCTACACACCAGCCCCTAAATACTGAGTTAATGTAAATAATTATTTACAAATCACATAGGAGACATAAACATAAGAAAAAGACTTTCAGCAATAACGCTCAAAATTAATGTCCATTAATTAATCCACACATCAATCTTCTTTCTTCTTGAATCATATGACTCACAGTCCACAGTCTCACTAGTCAAAGTCAAACTGTCAAAATCCAGCAAGGAGAGTCCAGGACAGTCCAGTAAAGAACTTCGAGGACACATCGGCTTCACAACTGAAGCCGATGTGTCCTCAAATAACTTCGGCCTCCTGCGGCAGGCAAAGCTTTGTGATGGGTCAGTCCAGGCAGCTGCTCCGGATTTTAATTCGCACCTGACAAGCGAATCCTCGTCAGTCTGGGAAGGTCTGTATCACTCGTCCCACAGGCCAAGAGTTTCAAGGTGCTGTGCTGTCCATTATAATGACCAGGTCTCCCTCGACAAGATTCCTTTTCATTCTTGTCCATCTCTGATGCTCCTGCAGTTGAGGGAGGTATTCTTTTACCATCTCCTCCAAAACAGGTCAGACATGTATTGGACCTGTTTCCACCTCCTATGTGCATAAATATCTGTGGGTTGGAACACTCCTGGTGGCAATGTTGGTGAGGTCCTCAACAGTAGCAGGTGGTTAGGCGTCAATGCTTCAAGGTCATTTGGATCCAAGCAGGCTTTGGTGATTGGTCTGCTGTTTATTATGGCTTCAATCTCACAAAACACTTTGTGAAGGCTTTCTTCATCCAAGTTTTGTACCTTCAAGGTTGAACTGAGAACCTTTTGCACAGACTGGATCAACCGTTCCCAAGCTCCCTCATGATGCGAGCCAGCAGGTGGATTAAAGCTCCATTGGATTCCCTTTTGCAGCATGACATCATGGATCTGCATCTGATTCCACTGTTCCATAGCTTTCCTCAGCTCTCACTCTCATTCCATTGTCAGAGCATAGCTCCCGAACTTGTCCTCTCCTGGCAGTGAAATGCCTGAGTGCATTAATAAAGGAGTCAGGGGCAAATCAATAGAACATCGTACCTCTTTACCATATTCCTTCTACTCTTAACCTCAAAGGGGCCAAAGCAGTCAACTCCTACTTGGGTGAATGGTGGTTCATCTGGGACAATTCATTCAGGAGGCAAATCTGCCATTTGCTGGTAAACTGGCAGAGCATTCAGGCGGCAACAGATGATACACATGGATAGCACTCTCCTGATGGCTGAACTCACACCAGCTACCCAGTATCTCTCTCTCTCTCTCTCTCTCTCTCTCTCTCTCTCTCTCTCTCTCTCTCTCTCTCTCTCAGCTTAGACAGCATATGCTTATGGCCACCATGTCCCACTTCCTGATGTGTGTGTCCAATTAAGAGCTCTGAGGTGTGGAGATCTTTTGCCATGATTATAGGATGCTTCTCTTCCACAGGCATAGACAATCTACTGAGCCGACCACCAACTCTCAGGACTCCATCTTGCAGCTGTGTACAGAGCTTATGGAGGTGATTGGACCTTTAAACCAGCTGCCCTTTTACCAGACTGGTTAGCTCTTCACGAAATCTCTTTCCCTGACAGAACTTGATCATGGCTAGCTCAACTGGTCCAGGTCTTTCACTGTGAGGCTCCTGTGCACCGCTGTCCTCTTAAAATCGTTCATTTCCTGTTCCACAGATGATGCCTGTTGTCCTTTGTTGATGTCAGACTGTGCAAAGGTCATATGTAACTGTCTTCTCTTATTTACACAGGACATGAGCCTGCTTTCAATCCTCTGCCACTGATTTCTTTAGCTTTATCCAGGAGGAAAAGCACTCGATCAGATGAGTTACGGGTTCTTCCCTGGCCTGAGCAACATTCACTGCAACCATTCTTTTGACTTCAGGGTCGCCAAGTGAAAGGTCATAGAGGTCTTCCTGGGCAACAGGCCATTGACTCTCAGGATGCAAAAGAAAAGTGAGGTCCTGCCACGCATGTAGCATCAGCGACAAATACATCAACTTTCACACCTCTGGAGGCCATGTCTGCTGGATTGCTACTGGTGTCCACATACCTCCACTGAGCGGGACAGGAAACCTTGAGGATTTTTGAGACCCGGTTTGCAAAGACTTTAAACCTTAATTATTTCAGAATAGATGTGCCGTCCATCCAGAAGACAAAAGATTCATCTGTAACTCTTTCCTCCACAGCATGTCAATGCAGCTGGCCATAGTTGCAGCAATAAGCTCCATCCTGGGGATTGTAACACATTTCAAAGGAGCGACTTGAGCCTTTCCCATCACAAATGCACTGTGTACTTCTTCTGAATTCTTGGCTTTCAACAGCAGGTAAGTCACTGTTCCGTATCCATGTTCACATGCATCACAGAAATGATGCAACTGGGCTAAAGTTACTTCTCCAAAGCCTGGTGGCTTCATACATCTGCAGACCTCAAATCTTTCCAGCAGATGAAGCTGCTGCAGCCACTCCAACCACTCTTTAGAGACTGACTCAGACACAGCATCATCCCAGCCTATCCCTCTCCTGCACAAGTCTCTCAGGATCCTTTTCGCTGTTAACACAACAGGGCTCAGCATTCCAAGGGGATCATAGATGGAGCTGACCGTCGACAGGATTCCTCTTCTGGTAAGTGGTCTGTCCTTAAGGACCATTTTGAATTTGAAGGAGTCTGATTAAATGCTCCATTCCACACCCAGCACTCTCTCTACTGGTAGTGAGTCCAGCTCCATGTCCATTCCTTCAATGCCTTTTACCCTGTAATTCTCTGGGATGATTTCCAGCACTCCAGGCCTGTTACTCAACCACTTTGTGAGAGAAAATCCACCCTTGGAACACAAAGAGACCAGGTTCCTGTAAAGCATCACTGCTTCCTTCTCCGTGGCCACCGACACAAGGCAATCATCCACATAAAAACAGTGCAGTAGTTTATCCACTGTTTCCTTGCTGTAGTGATGCCCATGGTCCTCTGCACACTTTCTGAGAGTGAAGTTAGCACAACTGGGAGATGATGTTGCCCCAAACAAGTGCACTTTCAACCGATGCTCAGCAGGTGGCTGAGTCTCTGTCATTAGGAGGCACTTGGACCTGGTGGAACATGGATTCTATGTCAGCCATGATCACAACTGGTTCCTTCCAAGGAGTCACCACTCCAATCAGAGAACTGGTAAGATCAGGGCCCTGTAGAAGCTGAGCATTTAGTGATGTTCCTTGATATCTTGCTCCACAGTCAAACACAACTCTGATCTTTCTTTTAGTGGGATGGTAGACTCCGTGGTGTGGTATGTACCATGCTTTTCCATCGCCACGGTCCAGCTCCCCTTCAGGCACTTTCTCAGCATAGTCTTTAGCCAGAAGGTCATTTATAAAGGTATTATACTCAGTATGAAACACTGAGTCCTTCTGAAACCTTCTTGTCAAGTAACACAGGCGTTGCTCAACAACTCTCTTGTTATTTGGCATGCTGATGTCACTGTTCCTTAAAGGTAATGCAAGCTGGTAATGTCCCTCCACCTGCTTTAGTGAGTTGTTGACAAGCTCCAAGAACCTTTGATCCTCCCTTGACATTCCTGGTTGCTCCTCAATGCTACTTTCAGGGAAGTCATTCCTAAACTGTTGCTGCCAAAGGTCATCCAGGTTCACGACTGAAACTGTTATTTGTGAATGCTCCCACTTAACAGTCTCTCTACTGTTTCCTGTCAGTGGACCATTGACAGTCCAGCCCAGCAAGGTTTGGACAGCATCATTCACACTACACACCACTTCCAGTGGTTCCAGTGCTTTAGGAAGATTGGTTCCTATGAGTAGCTCAATTCCTGCATCAATCTGAGGTAGGTGAATGTGTTTCAGATGTGGCCATTGTTCAATATCTCTTTCCGTGGGAATATTTTTCTCTGTTCACAGGCATTGACTCTTGCCTCTTGGAAGCTCAAGAAAATTGTCCCACTCTAGTGCTGCAACCTCCAGTCCTAACACAATGTTGCTGCTCACAACTTTCTCCTGGCCCATGGTTCGAAGGACAGTATGTCCCATCCTCCCTGTGAGGTTGAGCTTGTGCATTAAGCTCTCAGTGCAAAACACTGCAGTACTCCCCTTGTCCAAAAAGCGTAAGTGATGACAGTTTTGGTTCCCCTTTTAGATTTAACCTGGACCGGAACAATGGGCAGTGTGCAGTCCTGATATTCAGCCCCTGACCACTTCACCACAGTGTCAAGGCCTCCTCTGCATTTGCTCAGAATCTTTAACGGATTCCTTGTGAAGTACAGTGGGGTGTTTATGGCTACACTTTGAGCAGGAAATCCTTTCCCGGCAATCTTCACCGATGTGCCCTGTGCACAAGCAACCAAAACAGATGCCATTTGTGACCTGCCACCGGAAAACCAGTAACAAGTCGGCCCGGCGCACGTTGTTTAAACAAGGAAAAGATTTTTTTTAAAAATTAGTGATTTTCATTTTTTTGCAGAATATGTAAGTTGAAATCATGAAGAAGCCACTCCATGTTTCAAATAACAGTATTGGGGGCCTTAAAACCATAAACTTTGTATTTGAATTTGGGTTGTTTTAGCGGAAATTCTCGGTCCTAGTTTGGGGTGTGACCATTCAACAGTAAATTAGCATACTGGCTTTCTTTGGCTATTCACGTGTTTCTGTTCTTTTTTTCCAGCTGTATGTTGAAAGGGAACCACATGGCTACTTATGCAGTTTCTGGTTATGCCGACAACGATCTTACTTCTGATTCTGAACCTGAACTAGAAGATGAAACTGAAGAAATCGACGAGAGCGACTGCATTACACTGGAGAACATCCATAATCTACAGTTGACCTTAGCTGAAGATGAAGATGATGAAGAATACGAGTAAGAATAGTAGTAGTGATGGCAGCGCGTGCGGATGCAGCGGCTCCTCTCTGTCCCGATAATGTGGTGTCTACATGTTTGTCTTCGTCGGTGTGTTCGAGTGATTTTATGTTTTCGTCGTGCTTGTTTGTCCCAATGCGGACATACAGCCATGGGACTCTTTTTGACATTGGTAACACAGCAATCTGCGAATTAAACCCGGCACACGCTAAGTTAAGCTGAGTTACTTGACCTTGGCCTACTCCGACGGCCCGTTTCGACACCGACCCCCACTACTGCAGCGCACCCACAGAGGAAGCGCCGCAGGTGGTGCAAGAGGAGGCAGAAATAGGGAAAGCGTGGGGGTATCCGGGCAAGGCTAGCGCCGAATCCACACAAACCAGCTATACCATCTGTCGTACTCACCAATGTACGCTCCTTGGACAGCAAACTGGACTATATGCACCTTCTGAAATTGACCCAGCAGACCGTGAGAGAGTGCTGTGTTTTCGTTTTTACGGAAACATGGCTCAAAAACAGCACTGTGTTACCTGCCTCCCCTAGGTGAGAATCTTTCAGGCTGGATTTCTCACTAAACTAGTTTGTGAATGTATGTTCTTCCCGTGCATGTGTGGGTTCTCTCCGGGCACTCCTGCTTCCTCCCACAGTCCAAAAAACATGCTCATTAGGTTAATTGGTGACTCTAAATTGTCCTTAGGTATGAGTGTGAACGTGAATGGTTGTCTGTCTCTATATGTTGCCCTGCAATCGACTGGCGACCGGTTCAGGGTGTACCCCGCCTCTCGCCCGTTGACAGCTGGGATAGGCTTCAGCCCCCCACAACCCCAAAAGGGATAGGCGGTATAGAAAATGGATGTATGGATGAATTCATCTGCATTGACATTAAGTAACTGCTGCGATCCAAATTCCAAATATGATTTTGTTCCATCAGAGACCTTTCCACTTGTTGTACTTTGTACTTGAGAATTTCAAGTTTTGCCATTTTTTATCAGCAACTTCAGTGTTCAGTTGAAGCTCTTCTTTCCTTTTGCGCAGGCGTTGCTCCTCTTCTTCCAAAGCATGCTTTTCATTTAATAATTTGTGCCTCATGGTTAAGGCTGCCAGCTCAGCTTTGGCCTTTAAATGTGCAGAAGAACTTGAAGAGCATTGTGACTAAGATGTTTTGGGGAGTTTGACTTGGTTTGTTCATTTGGTGTAATGGAATTTCTGGTGAATCCTGTTGCTTCTGAGAGATTTTTTGTCCATTTTCAACAATCCATTATTGAGTGTCCTTTTGGAATGTTTTGCTGTAATTCATAATGCTTGAAAACCATTCCTTTTGTTTGATGAGTTCATCCTCAGGGAGTGGAGGCAACAGTTCATTTTGTGCGGTTGTGAGATTTTCACACAGTATGTTTAAATTCTCCAAACACTGTTTCACATCAGACACATTTTCTCTTTGTTTCATGAGCTCTTTCATTTTTGGTATTAAACCTTTGATTTTAGCAACAATACGTTTGTGTTGATTTTTCAGGTTTTCAATTTTGTTCAGCAAACCCTTTTCAGTGAGTTTCTCCCTTTGTTTCCCAGACTCCATGTCAGAGCACGAATTTTATCACGTTTCATTCAGTTTTCAGTGAACCTTGACATTTAAATCCATCCACGATGCACAACAAATCAGGACATTTCATTTCAACAAGGCAGCACCTCCACCTCCATGTAACATCAAAAGCTTTGCATATCAGCGTCCAAGTGCAGACGTCATTCAGAGCCCAGAGCAAATATAATGCAGACATCGCATCAGACTAGCATTCATTCATTCGACTATTCCAAACAGAGCACTTCGACATTGATGCAATCCGGATTCCTTCTCCACACACATAGCCAGCACATGCACAGGTGAGCTTACCTGTCCTACATGACAGATGTATGATGTGGCACCACTGCGCTGTGTGACCTGCAGATTCCTTTGTGCTTCAAGCGATTGCTTTATTAATTGATGCCTTTTTTGTTGAGAAATATTGCGGCTTTCCAGTACTTTAAAAAGTTGCTTGTGAGGCAGAGAATAGGTCCTTTGCATTTGTATGTATGTATTTGTACTTTTCTAGAGATCATGTTTTTTAGAATGTTCCATCATTATATTTTAATCATTGAATACCACAAACACAAATAGCAGCCTGTAATTTAGAATGAACTTTACATACCTAAATGTATGATTAACTGCCACTGACTTTAACCCCTTTGCTAGTAATATTAAGTGGAGCCTTAAACAAGACTAATGACACCCAGTGTGAGCGACTGCCACAAAAGACAAGACAAAATTTCATGTCATGTTATGGTCCATTTTACCGTAACAATGCAACATTGCTTTTGAAGAGACAATGCTAGCAAAGTTAAAAAAAAAAAAGTACTGTTAGCCATTATTTAGCTTTTGCTTTAGTGTTTGGCTCACATACAGTCATTGTTTTGACCCTGAATG
This sequence comes from Chaetodon trifasciatus, assembly GCA_037975065.1. Taxonomy (NCBI): domain Eukaryota; kingdom Metazoa; phylum Chordata; class Actinopteri; order Chaetodontiformes; family Chaetodontidae; genus Chaetodon; species Chaetodon trifasciatus. The sequence goes on from JBBMOE010000029.1 coordinate 6,991,368, forward strand.
CCCATTCATTAATTTCCAACTCTCTAAACAATGACACACATATGAAACCATTTCTGCTACAGTTGAATCACAAACCTTAAACCTATGCAGGCAAAAAAAGCTAGCTAGCATGTCAACTTTAGCAACTAAACCAAACTATCAATTTAAGATTATTCAACCATTTAAAGCTAACTAGAAAGAAAGCAACTGCCAGTCTATAGACCTGATAACTGGCTTACCAGCTTTACCACAGTGGCAGAAAACTTACACAAAACAAAACAATATGAAGCTTGCCTGTGCAGGACACACAAGCAATATAACATGTTAAACACATGGAAACAAGGAGCAAGTACAGTGATTGATGTTGATCTCAAACATCAAAAACAGGACTCAGTGGTCTCACAATGCAGTAAAGCAATAGATATTACATTAACATGCTAGGATTAACTGTCTCTTCTCAGACAAAAGCCTTTTACTTGAGATTGGTTCGGGAGCGATTAACTTATTTCAGTCTGTCCAGTGTGTCTAGCGCTTCTTTGTGCTCAGACGGTGGCGGGCCGTTATGTCGCTCCGTTGGCAGTTTAATGGCAGGCTGGACCTTATACACAGTGCAGGAAACAGTGGAGAGTTGACTTTGTTAAAAGAGAGTGGGGCGTGTAAGTTATCCTTCTCTTTCTTGAAGAGATGGTTATTCCATATCTTCCTTCTGCAGGTAAAATCAGGTTGCCAGATATGTGATCAGCTAACTCTTCTGAGGATCCAAACTTGTTTGGTGAACCCAAACAGTCTGTTACTTGTCCAGCAAGTTAAAGGACTGTTGCTTAGGCTACTTATAGCTCAAACATCTGAGTAAGAATGGTACACCTTCTGTAGCAACTTCAAGTTGTAGTCGAAAGGTGAGGTGGAACAGAGACCGTTGTTTCTTTTATCCTTGATGACATCATGGCCATGTCATTGGGATTCCTCTGAGTTCCAGTGGGTCTTGTCCAATGTGAAACCAGAACCAGAAAGAAAACGAATCTTCAGTGGTGTGTCTCTGTTCCTCAACCGTCTATGCTCTCACTTGCTCAGCCACACACTCCTTATGCAAACATCTTTTATGTTTTTGCCATGTCATCAATACTAGAAATGGAACTGTAACAAGTAATTAACTATTGCTATGCTCATCCATATTTGAAGACTTTACAAATTATTTCCAGCTCCAAAAAAGCCTAAAAAGCTGGTGGTTAAAACAGAAGTATGAAGAGTTGTCACTCCACACTGTTTATTTTAGGTGCAATGGTGTAAACTGGCAGGTTTTCGGATGGTTATAGACCAGCTCATTGTAAGTTGTTGCAAGTTTCAACTCAGCTTGTTGCGAATCTTTGGTCTGAATTGGCCTTAAAATGTATTACTGTTTGAAAGTGAAGGGGCTTAAATTCTTAGGATTGTTTCACTATAAAGGCATAGTTCTTCATTTTAGTCTTAATTATTTTGGACATGATCTCAAAAAAGTCATGGCAAAAATTGTATAACACTGAGGATGAATAAAACATGTGCAACTTAAGTTGCAGGAAGAAGCATGATATCTGTCACACCTGTCCTCTACATCTGGATATATGGTTTTAGTGAACCTTGTGCCAAACTGTGAGTCTAAATTGTGAAATTGTGCACAAGAAGAGCTTGTGTGGATCCTGTCAATAGCCCTTTTCCACCACTCATTATTAAAGTTTGTCCCAAGCAGCCTATGGTTTTTACGACTTCTTATGCAAAAAACATTCCAGAATATCGTAATCTTTGCATTTTTCTTCTTTCTGTTTTTCCCTTTTTTTATTTTTTATTTTCTTTGTTACAGTAGACGAATCCTTGAAAGATTCCATGCCGACTGTTATACTACTGGCTTACCACAAACTTTTGTAGAAATACGCATTTAGAAGTTGCTATGGGTCAAAATTTTTATGTAATGATAGCATATTTTTGATCACTGTATTGGCATATGTTTTTATTTTGTAGTATGAATACATTATCTGCAAAACATGTCAAACCCTGTGTCCCCGGTTTTGATATGTGAGGAAGACAGGGTAGGGATGTGTATTGCTGTCTGCCACATTTCCTTCTTTGATACTACCATTGGGCTCCTGTCAGAAATTTTCAAATCACACACATTGTGGCTTTAAAATTTGCATTGTACATTTAAATTGAAATAGCTTACTGTCATTAAAATAGATGGAAAAATACATTATTATATACTTATATTCAAAAGATTAATTGTTATTAACTGAAAGATTATATTATATATTATTAATATTTTGCACCCTTAGATACAGACTAGTACTGTATATTCATTGTAGCTGCATTAACTTTTGAAATTTCCTCACTTTCAAAGTCCTCTGACAGGGCTTAACCAGGAGCAAAAGGTCTGGACTGACCTGTGCCATGAAGACCCAGATGGCCCGAGGTGTTACAACAACTCCACCTTCTTGCCAAGAGAAGTCTCGCTTCACCTTACGAAGCAGAATGAAGAAGGACAGTGTGATCCAAGGCAAGCTTCGCATCCGCTCCATGCCTGGAGCTTTTCTGGTGCTGGGGGTCATCGTGGTGGTAGTTGGCACTGCTCTTGCAGTGGCAGGATACTGGCCCTACCGGATATCAAGATTTTCCATCCTGGGAGCTGCAGAGGGGGAAAGCATCTCTGATTCGCAGACTTCTGGCTGGAGTCTGGGAGCTAAGGGCCTCCTATCCACAGCCAGCCTCATTCACAGTGAGCGTATGAAGCTGCTGGGACCTGTCATCATGGGGGTAGGACTCTTCATCCTCATATGTGCAAACACAGTCCTGTATGAGAACAGGGATAGAGAGACTCAGATGCTGTTGGCTCAGATGCACAGTGTAATCTGCTCAGTCTCTACGGCTGTGCCCTCAGTTGATCTTAAAGAAATGGCAGCAGCTAACTTGGTGGCCAAACACTATCAGTGGGTAAACAGTTTACCAGCTGCCCATCTCAACATACTCTGTTTGCAGCAGCTGGCCAGCTCAGAGCCGCTTCTCCAGACCAGACACCCCAGAGAACAAGAAGATTATGTGGAGGGCATATATCAGCAAGCTGTTGACCAGACAGAAGCCCTCCACCACCAGGAATCAGAGCCTCTACCTTCCCTCCACTCCTCCCACTCCAACTCATGTAATTCCAGTCAGACAGACTTTAACACACAGTCTGGTGCTCAGCACAGGGACAGTGCCAGCTTCATTCAGCAGCCCGCCAAACTCTTCAAGCTCAACAGCCTGCTGTCTACCAGCACCATGTCCACCCTGGGGGTGGATGATGTGGACATACCAGCTGCTCAGCTGAGGCGGTGCCATAGTATGAGCTACAGGACTAACCCTTATATAGTCCAAACTGGTGTGCATCAAGAGGACAGATTCCACACACCTGGAGAGGAGCAAGAAATAAATGAGTTGCTAGTGACGAGAGAGACTGGTTCACAAGTTTGTGTTAACATCCCTGGGCAGTCTGTGGATACTGTGGAGGAGCAAACTCACCGAAGCTGGCCTCGGCTAGACCTGGGCAGCGGGCGACGATACCTGAAACTAGAAAACCAAGAAGACTCAGTGGACAAACTGCTGGACCAGTTAGAGCAGCAGTGTTGTCAGTGGGATAAGAGTTTTGGCTCTGGGCCTTTTCAGTGATGACTGCTTTTACTTCACAGTCCTGATGGTACCTAAGGATACAAACAAGTAAAACTGCACTATATCTCTGTTTTTAATTCTGTGTAGGCCAGAGAGAAACTGAGCTTGGGATAATTTGAAGTATAGTGTTTCTCACAAAGATCTTCCAAAATTTCAGCGTGTTCTCAATCTTAAGTGGGATATTGATGAACAGAGGTTATGGTCTTTGCTTGGCTGGATTTGGCAGATGTTTTATATAATTCAAGGAGTGGAACAATATACAGACCCTACATTGTCACAGATAAGCAACGCAAATTGACAGACTGTTTACTTCTGCATTTAAGTTTGGCAACAGTGCAAGAAATCAACTTGCATCTCATTACTGAAATTGATTTGCCTGTTTCCAGGACACTGTGTGTTCACCCAAGTGAAGGAGCAACAGAAGAGTGCAGGAGGACAGGGGATTGTTTTCACTGTGCCATCAATTTTGAACCAAACTACCTGGACTCCTGAGCCCCTAAAGTACTGACAGTGCTTGACAAATGCAATTACTATATAAAAATGGGGCTTTTTCCTCAGCTGAGGTCCCATATTCCAAATGCAATGCATGGCAGTCACGTACAGTATGTTATATCTTAATATGTATGCAGAGAAGTGTCATTGTTGTTTTTGTGTGTGTAAGAAGTAATGATACTTAAAGAATATTTCTGGTCTATTATGACTTGGGTCTTATTTTCTCAGGTTTGGACATCATTTATACAGTAACAGTTATGATGACATTGTCTTCACCATTGAGATCTGGGAACACAACTTCATTATTACAACTGTCTGTCTCAACTGTGATGGACATTTGTCATGGAAATTTGTGTAATAATACAGTTCGTCTTTGTTTTCTTATTAACAGATTATCATCTCACACACACACACACACACACACACACACACACACACACACACACACACACACACACACACCTTAGCACATAGCACATGGCCAGGTAGCCATCACACACTCTGTGGTAGCCTATATTGCAGTTATATGTTATGTCAATCGTATTTCAGTTCTGTTTTGTTCTATGGCCACAAATGTACTTTACAGTATTTATCTTTTAAGGTTAAAAAAACGTATTAAAGAAAAGAAATGGACATTAAACTCCTGGATGAATTCTGAGTTGGTTATAGCATGTTCAGGTGTCTTTTTTTTTTTCTTTTCTTTTTTTCACACTTAAATTTTTATTTAGTTGTCACAGAGAAATAGACAGAACAAGATATCTGCATCAACACAAAAAAACAAAAACAAAAACAAAAGCAAATATACAAACAAAATTCGCCAACAAATAAAAATAACATTAATATTAAATAGTTGTCTGGATATATTTCAATATTCATACATATCTATTTTGATTGGGCATTATTCTAGTTGGTGTCAAGGCTCATATATATGTTCCATTTTCCGAGTTCTTTTTAAATGCATTCTCTTGGACCCTCAAAAGATATGTCAACTTTTCCATAACAAAAATGTCTTGGACAATTCCCAACCACTGTTCCTGTTTTGGAGTGTGTACTGTAAGCCAGTTTCTGGTAACAGCTTTCCTACTTGCTGTGAGTAAAACTTCAGTTAAGTAAAGGTCTTCTCTGTTCACAACATTGTCAATGTTCCCAAGATATATCACAGGGCAAATGTTCAGGTGTCTTTATGTTATCATTGTAATGATATCAGTTCAGTAGTTAAAAGGGTTTTTTAGTTGTGTTTAATCGTTGACATTTTGTGAAAAGGAACATTCTCCATTATAGGATAGTCAAGGAAATCAGACATTTATGTAAATGCTTCCCAATAAGTTTGGTGGCGCTTCATTTCCAGTCCCACCATAGCATATAAAAAGCATACAATATTGATTAAATGGTTTAGAACACAGAGTAGTGTGTGGATGTAAGCAGATGTGTTAATTAATGTATGTGTCACCAGTTGCAACTCATCTTGTGAGCACCATTAAGTGAGGCTGCTGTATAAACAGATAATGAATTAAAATATAGTTAAACACTGTTGGAAAAAATCTGGTTTGCATAGGAGAAGCAATAATCACTGACAAATATTGTATATGAATAAACACTGAAAATGCCATTCTTACTGAAAACAACTACATTATAGTGTGTTATAGACCGTTTATTGAATGTTAATATACTGTTTATATGCCAAATGGGGTACTTAAAGTGAAGTGCTACCAATATGCTTAAATGGGATGTTATTGCTAAGAAGAAGGATGGCCGAAACAATGAAAATATGACCCAAGTTTAAAAAAAATAATAATAATGATAATAATAATTATTTTGAATAATGAAGTAGACTTTCTCTTTGTTTCCCTTCATCTGACACACTATCAGCTTGTAATGAAAACTGGGGCACCTCCTCCTTCTGGTCTCCAGTTGATGATTTTTCAGAATGCACTAAGTATTTATGAGGAGGGTTACCACCCACCTCCCCCATTCCCATTCTTTGATAAAATGGACAGAATGTGCAGACAACGTGAGCCTGCAGCCCTGCTTAGATTTAGTGAGGTGATCATTGTTACTGCCCACAGCTGTGTATGTGTCATAGAAGGAAGGGAATATGAATCAGAGTCTCACGGGCCATCTTCCTTCCTTGTCCTTCCGTCTTCCTTTTATAACGCGTGCAGATATGCATAGGTGATCCCTCCAACAGTCTGGTTTTCTTTCCGTTTATGCTGTCTGTTCTGTATGCCTTGTATGACACTGTGTGCTCTAAATGTATACCAAGCAATATCAGTGGTCTGACAATGAATGGCTGTGTCTTACCCTGTCAGCCACTAAATTAAACAGCATTGCCATGCCTGTGTTGCAAATATAAGACAAAGCAAAAGCAACTCCTGTTTGGTGTCTACTCATTTACTCAAGCTGTCAAAGTAATGGCACTTGGTTCATAATATGTATGTAGCATATGAAAATCTCTCCATGCTTGCTACTGATGATCCGATTCCTCACACCAAAGGAGGCTTTTCATTCCATCCATATTCCTCAGGCTGAACACATACAGTTGGAATCTTGACCATTTAGACCCACAGTCAGTTTATCACCTGATAAATCAAATGTGAAAGAAATTATTTTTTCCTCTCCTGCTCCAAAGTACCTGCTCGATAGCAGCAATGAGGTAGAGTGACAGGAGGGAATTCCCCAGCTTTAATTATCCTCACCAGGGTTAAAGTTTCCCCCCTAATTAGATTTTATTGTTCTTTCTGGCAGATATGCAGTCCCTGGTGATTTTTTTTTCATTTAATTGGTTGTATACAAGATGGCCTCTGGGTTTCTAACAACTCGTAAAGCTAGCAGGTAGGATGTCCACCCTCTGCAGCAAAAGCAGACGAAAGTAGAAAATTACACGACTGCAGGAGGGCAAGAAAGTGCAGATGTGAAAAATTAGGAATCATCTTACAGCCTCTGTGCCAGATCTCATATGCTCTTGCCATTTGCTCAGCTGGTCTGTCAAGCTTTTGTCACACTGCTAACCAAAACAGAGCAAAATTACAAGAGGTGACTGTAATTAATTGCTCTCTTGATCAAACATTCAGACAGGATTATTTGAACTGACACATTATTATTGCTGCCAATTAGCTAATATACTCAAAGCATTCATATCTGACAAGCAGGGATCAGTAAAACTGACATCTACAGAATGAAGAAAATTATTACAATATTGTTTGAAGTTTGTATTCCCCACAAATCATGTACATGGTATGCTGACACATTTCAAAAGCATGCGAGTATTTTATAGTATGTACATCATAATGGTTTTTTTTCTTTCTTTTTTTTTTTTCCCCCAATCCTCCTCCAAGCCTTTGTTCTTATTTATTTCACCTATGGAAATCAACTTGTCAAAGCTGACATTGTGTGATAATATATAGACAGCCATCTATTGATTGGCTAATGATCAGATGGGACTGGTAACTGAGAAACCAACTATTCATTCGGCCAAGGTGGTAACTCATGTGTCTATCCTAGCAATTCAGTGTTCATCAATTGACTTGGCTGCTTAACAGCTCCGAGGCTGCTAACTAGCGTGCCGAGCCTAGCAACCCACTGCGTTGGCTACTGGCTTGACTGGTCATTAGCTTCTGAGGCTGGTTACTGGCCAGCCAAAGCTAGCTAGATTAGCTGATTTGGCTGGTCACTTTCTTCCTTTGTATTTTATTAGTGGATGGGAGCCAAATGCAATGCATTACCACTGTAGACAAACAGGTTTTATCTAGAGTCTGTTGCACATGCTCTATATATTTTTGTGTATTCATCTCACTGTGTTCATGCTGCAAATACTGTTCATACATTTATTGGAGGATATACATATATAGCCCTCACTGTTATTTCTATATCTCTATACACATTGCTATACACTTGAAAGTAAATTGGATTCAAGTAAATTTTAGTCTCATCGGTTTCAGTGGTTCATGGGTTTTACTTTTACTTGAGTAGATTTTGACACCAATACTTCGATAAAATATTGGCAAAGTCACAATACTTAAGCAGGACATTCTACTAGTCTGTTAATAAATTTTTAGATGCCTCAGCAGCTGTGCTGATTGTTGACCAGCTCAATAAACTATGTTTATGGTGACATGTTTTGGCAGCAGTGTTAATTTTGACAAGAATTTTAAATTCAGTTTTAGTCTTAGTCGCTTACTGAAAATAATTTTAAATTTAGTTTTAGTTTTAGTCGTTTACTGGAAATAATTTTAAATTTAGTTTTAGTCTTGGTCGCTTACTGAATATAATATTAAATTTAGTTTTAAGTCTTAATCGCTTAACTTAAAATTGTAGTTGGTTTAAGTCACATTTTAGTGTTTTATTTTGTTTTTGTCAAGATTTACTCCGTGGAATCCAGTTTTTGTTTAATTTTTGGCAAAAGTTTTAGTCATAATTTTCTCAGACAGTTTCATGATACTGTAATGGATTTTGAACTATGCATTTAGTCAGTAGGCTGAGAATGTGTTACTGACTTACCATACTTTTATAAATTATATAAAAATTAATTCCTAAAGTGTGCTAGCAAAAGTGCAATAAAACAATTATGTTTCCTTGCAAGTCATCCTATTTTATAGTCTTCTTTTCAGTTGGAATATAAGATAAATATTTCCACAGGTCATCTCTCCTCTTCCTTCCCACCTGAAATGCTGGTGAAGATGAGGCACTCATCTTTAAATGGCCAGCAGCAGCTAAAATTGTTTCTTTTGGCTTTAAAGGTGACATAGTATGAAGCTTTTTCAACAAGTTACATAGGTCAATGATTTCCATAAAACATGTTTCTGAAGCTGTTTGCTGGAAATAGCTTTCAGGAAAAGATTCTCCCCTCCCTCTATTTCCCTCTGTTTCAGTCCCTTTCAAAATGATCTGTTTCTAGTGTCTGTAGCTTTAAATGCAAATGAGCTGCTGCTGTCCCACCCATGTTACTGTGGTAACGAGGACAGCGTAGACTCATGTTCACGCGTGTGAAAGTAGCGGACATGGCGACAGTAAACAGACCTAGTTCTTCAGCAGTTCAACTGTACATGTTCGAACCTGAATCGGATCCTGAAGGAGGGGAGGCTCCTACAGAACCTCAGAGAATTCAGCAGAATGCTCCTGAAAGGTTAGTCTAAAAACATCTTTCAATTTTTTTTCTCTTCAATACGAGCACTGCCTGTACAGGAGGCAGCGTGAGAGGCCCGCAGTTCAGACGGTCAATGCTCACGTTGGGAAGCAGCAATCCTAACTTGTAGCATACCAGAATGACGGGGAGAAACTCAGCTTAAAGCCTCTAACAAGCACTGGCACCCAAATGAAACATAATCCATACCCCAAGAAATTATATGGGCATCTGATAAAAACAAGGAAATGGCGTATGTCCAGCTGATTTCACCACGTCATGCAAAACACACAAGCCTGGTATCACATAAAAGCAGAGTCCGAAGGTCCTGGTTGTTTACACAAAGAGGAGGGGGTTTCTAGCAATCACTGGGTTGCTGAGATATTGACTAGTCTAACTGCGCTGTTACTTTCAGCGCTCCGTCTCATTTACACATGAATGGGCAGAGCACACAGACGACACTGCTGACCAGCACTACTGACCATTCAGCTCAGGCTGAGAAAAAGTAGCTAGCTAGAGCACACATATTCAAATGTAAAAAAGGGGTGCTGTTATTGGTTGAAAATGCTGGTATGCCATGTTTCTTATTTCTTTAGCTTTATACATGCATGAATTATCTTTTTTTTTTAATTATTATTTGATTGTATCAGTGCACATGTGGAAATTGTGCAACAATGCAGTCAGAGCCTGAGAACATATGCTGCCAGGAGGTGCCACAGGTCGCAGTATCTTTACCTGCACTTATAGTATGATTGCAGATAACACTGCAGATACTCACCTTATGTTATGCATGATAGGTTACAAGACGGCTGCAGCAGCTGCAGCATCCATGCATGATCGACCATCCAGGCTAAGAACCTGTTTGCCTAAATGTGCATGCAACATTCACAGGGCTGACTACGGTCCTTTACAGCTATGGGTGATAGAGCAGTGAGTTTCATCTATAATAATCAACTTCACAAGTTTGCAAGTTTTTAGTGTTTTTTTTTTTAAGGAGGAAACCCCAGGTGAACACGGGGAGAACATGCAAACTCCACAAAGAATGGCCCCTTTCCTCAACCAGCAGGCACCGAAGACATGGTGGAGGACACGCCCCCGGCGCACACAGCGGGAATCGAACCCGGGACCATCTAGCTGTGAGGCAACAGTGTGTCCACCGTGCCACCAAAAAAAATTAGAAAAATGTGAATACAGATGTTGACATTATAGAACCTTTTGACTAACAAAATGTTCAATTTTCTCAGTTGTTACAGGTGTCTAGCCTATATGAGTTTTGTGAGCTGGTGCTGGAGCTTCCTTGGGCAGAAGATTCGTGTAGTCACCCCATCATGTGTAGTACTTCAGATACGCTATGTTATGTTATGTTATGTTATGTTGAACATATAATGTTGTCTTTGTGCTATTTTCAATCAAATATGGGGGTTTCAGTGTTTTGCAAATTATTACATTCTGTTTCTATTTACATTTTACAGTGTCCCAACTTTTTTGAAAACAGGGTTGTAGTCAGTGAAAAAGGTGTCTAGATAAGTTCAAGTTGCAGCCTAACAGTGTTAGAAGGCTGTGTGTTGGCTGCTGTGTAAAACTGAGCAGGAAATAATTATGTTGTCACCTCAACTGCTATTATTATTCTTATTAATAGTTATTATTAATCTAATTAATAATTATTAATTATCAATTTCTTTGGTGCTATGAGTGTGCCCTTGAATACAGTGGTGTCTTGAACCTAGGAGTGTGACAGTGTGTACCTGCTTCTTCTTTCTCTGAGGGCAGAGAAAAGCACCAAAAGTGAAACAATAGTGGCTTGTCAGGCCGAAAGCAAATATTGATGGGAATGACCTCAGATTAAATCTCCAAATTAGGAGAAGTTAAAAGTGTATATAAATGAATGTGATTTTTGTTTCTGATTCAGTTGCTCCCTGTGACCAGGTTTTGTTGTACCTGCTTCAAGGCAATAAAATCTATTCTGCATTGACCTCTGAAGACAGTTTCCTCTGAAGTGCTTATGGCATTCATTAATCATGTGGCTAGGAATCAAAATCTATCTGGCCCTGGTGAAGATTGCTATTCTACAGTGTCATATGACGAAAAATAATCCATGTAGTTTGCATTCCTGGATTTTTCCGTTTCAAAACCAAATTGTTCTGTTAGAATGGTAAAACAAAGGAGCAGTGGTTTGCTTTCTCCATGACTGGGAATGTAGGGAATCTAGACCACCAAGAAAAAGTTGGTTTAACAGCTTGTAGCAGGTATGATAATACTTGACTTAAGTTGACAGTATTCGTGAACTTTTTGAGAGAAGACAATCAGTGCCACTCTGTAGCATTTTAGTGCCCTTCGGTGCTTAGTTATGATGATGATGGGGCTGCGCATGAAGCACATTCTTCCTCTTCTTCTTGGTGGTCTTGGCCAGCAGCACAGACAAAAAGAGTTGTGACACTCTTTGATCTCATCACCACACATGTAGCTCTCAACAGTTTTATTGGCATTGATGATGATTTCATTTGTCTGAGTTAATTTTGGAGAGAAAGGAGACTGCTCCCACAGCAGCAAATAAATTATGAAGTAATTTTATGTTTAAGATTATCCCAGGGGAAAATTCACAAGCTATCCTGCTGTGTATATAGTAAAAACAATTGCTCCAACTTTACTAGTTGCAACATTAGAGTAACATAATGAACATTATTCTGGAATGAGGTATTGGATGCATAAAGAGTACTTTTTCATTTCTTGTATTGTAAGTTTATTTTGAAGCTCATACTTTTACTTATGTAACATTTTGAATGCAAGATTTTTACTTTTTACAGATTATTTCTTGTGCCATTGCTCCTTTGACTTTGACTTAAAAGATCTGAATATTTCTTCCACCACTGAGTTACACTATGTACTGTATGTACTAATATTTTTCTCATGCTTCTATGGTCATAATTACTCACATCATAATGTTGAAACATTCACATACACAAGAGTAAGAAGTGAATATAATGAATTCCAGCAACTGTTTCATTTAATCCAGGAAAGAAGTTGGGTCAATGGTGCAAAATAAACTAGACAATTCCACCTGGGGAAATTTTGAAAAGGCCACGGGGACTACTGCCGGAGTGTGTACATTATGATGAGATCCTTAAGAGAATTCAAACAATTAATGCTAAGCTAACATTACCATGTCAAATAACACATTAAAAAGTTTTCAAACACCATTAGAATGCATTTAAGAATCATTTTACAGTAGGTTAGCATGGTAGCATTAGCATGCTAATCATTAGCATGTTAGCATAACAGCCTGATATCAAAAGTCAAACCTGTATGCACCAACAAGTTCATAGGAACGCATGTTAGCATTAGCCACAATGCTAACAGTGGCTAATAACAAGCTAACATTAGCATGTCAAATAACACATTGAAACGATCTCAAACACCATTAAAATGCATTTAAGAATCATTTTACTGTAGGTTAACGTGTTAGCATTAGCATGCTAATCATTAGCATATTAGCACAACAACCTGATATCAAAAGTCAAACCTGTATGCACTAACAAGTTCATAGACCTCATGTTAGCATTAGCCACTGTTAGCATTGTGGCTAATGCTAATAGGCCAGCATCACAAGGGTAGGAAAAACCCCTACTGAGCCAAATATGAGGAGTTTAACCCTGGTTACGTGTGTTGGTGTTTGTGTGTGTCTCTGTGTGTGTGTATCTGTAATCACATGAAGCTACATATGTGTGTTTGTGTGTATGGGAGAGGAGTGCTCAGAGAAGTACTGGCCACGGCAACTTGAGGTGGTTACTATTGACGATAGGGGCCCCCTAGGTGGACAGACAAAGGCAGACAGAAACGTGGAGAAAAAGAACCATTTTCTGCCTTTGCATTGCTCTCACATTTGGGCTTATGCTGGACCTCATGTTAGTATTAGCTGCTGTTAGCGTTGTGGCTAATGCTAACAGGCCAACATCACTCATTACATTAGTAACATTTCAAACTCACCAGTTGAATAGAATCACAAGGCACACACAAGATTACTGGTCCCCAGCACAATTACATACAGGTGCACACGCAGGCGCGCTCAACAGACACGCGATTTCCTGCCTCTGCACTGGTCTCGCATTTGGGCTTATGCTGACAAAACCATAGCTCCTATCAGAAAAAACACAGACCGTCATCGCTGTAAGGACTTCCTGAACGATTCGGTGTGATTTTGGTGTTTCTACAGACAATATTTTGGAGACACTTGCGAGTTTAAAACAGGGGTCTGTTCTGCTTCTCTCAGAAAATCTTTGTATTGGAGTCAATGAGGAGCAGAAACAGACATGGCTGCACTTAGAGGCTGCAAATTCAAATTCTGTATGTCGCTCTGATTTTTTGAGCACATTGTGAGAGATGGAACAAATTTGTCTACAAATTTGGAAAAAATCATGCATCTAGAGCGTAAATTGTGGCTGGGAGGAGTGTGGAAAGAGAAAAAAATCTGTAGTTTTTTTAGGCTCTCTCCCACCGATGACCGATGACATCACCCACTCAATACACACCCATTATAATCTCAAAATTTCTCCCAAATGATCATGGTCATTGAACAGTGATTGATCAAAAACTATATGACCTATCAAAACGTGGAATAATACACCTCAAAGCTGTAGAACAAGTAGCGAATCAAAATTTGACATGGAAGAGGAAGAAAAAGAAAAAGAAAAAACAAGCAGTATAACAATAAGGCTTGGGGCGATAGCCCCGTGGCCCTAATAATAATAAGAAAAAACACGCGGTATAACAATAGGGCTCAGGGGCTTCGCTTCATAGCTGCAGTGACCAGTGCTCGGCGCGATTGCCCTGTGGCCCTAATAATAAGAAAAAACATGCAGTATAACAATAGGGCTCGGGGGCTTCGCTTCATAGCTGCAGTGATCAGGGCTCAGTGCGATTGCCCCGTGGCCCTAACAAGGAAACCAGTTGCATTCAACAAACCATTTTATTCTATAATATATCCAGGGAGAGGGTAGCTATGTTTTCCTGGGCAGCCTTTAAAGAAATTCACTTAAACTCCTATGGGCTGAGGAAGATGGTGGAAAGCAGGCTAGGAAAGGCATACAAGTGTTCAAAATAGTCATTGTTTCTTCCAGTGCAACAGTAAGTGGAGGAGGACCTGGCTAGATGATCACTGCTCCAAACATCTCCAGACACACCTACACAAGAATCACAGAATCAGCTGCTTATCCATACTAGTGTTAATACATTGAAGGGTATGAATTTACATCGAAAGCCACTGTCATCCAAACATTTTCATGAGGTTGAGATTACAAAAGTGAGAGTACACATCGACAGTAGGTCCAGACGTATTGGACATTTTGGCTGTGTGCTCCAGTTCAGAATTTGAGATTTAATAATGACTATGGAATTCAATTTCAAACTCTCATCTTAAATTTGTGGGTATTTTCAGATGTATCAAGGGAACCATGTGGTAATTATAGCCATTTGACAGACTGCCAATTTCAGAGGACCACGAGTTATTGGACAAATTCCTATAAACCTCAATAAAATGGTCACATTTAGTACTTGGTTGAATATTCTTATCCATATATTAAGGCTGAAAGTTTGCACTTTAAACTCCTAACCATTGCTTCATTTCACTTAACACCTTTAGGGTAGCCAAACACCTAAACTTCTAATTAGATCTTTCACTAGTCTGTTGTTGCCAGTGCACTCTTTTTGGCTTAGTTTTACTTAGTTATTTTTATTTTTATTCCTGTTTGTATTTTTTGTTACTTTTTCTAAATAATTGTGTATACATCCTGTGTTTGCCTGTATGTTTTATTGCTACTGCAACAAAATAATTTCCCAAATTTGGATCAATTAAGAAGCAGTCTAAGTTTAAGTCTAAGACTAATTACTTTGCCGTAATTTAGGTGGCAGGTTAGCCCAGTGCTTTGAGTGACCACAGATCCTAGCATACAGGGGAACCCTTGAGTTTAATCACGCTACAATTTCAACTCCACAGATGAGTTACCCATTTACCGAGAGATATTCTAGTTTCATCTGTTTACATTTCTTTATACAAGGGACTGGTAGATGAGAGAAAGATCTCATACTGGTAATTCCAACTTTGATGTTCAAAGTGTTCCCGAAGCCACAGTGACATGTGCTTCTTTCAGAGAAAGTTGGAATCACCAGTATGAGACCTCCATTATTTCTTTCATTTCTGTGACATTTTCACAAGTCTACAAGTCATGTTTTGTGGAGAATAAAATTCACAGGGAGCCATAAACATGAGGTGTTGTGCAGCTTAAATCCATCACTGTATTCTATCTAATAACTAATAAAAATACAAGTCAGTTTGAGTTCAGTTTTGTGGTCATGCACAAGCAGCTGGCCTATGACACTTGTGAGTGGAAGTGAGAGTGAATACAAGTCGACCTGTCAGGAACAGGTCTTCTCTCTTTAGACCTGGTCTCATCACAACACCATGCAGTCTTAGGATGCTTCCACTGCATCAGGACTGTCCGTTGACACACACAGAAACAAGCATGCACACACAGTGAAGACCAGTAGCTGAAAGGAAGGATGCGTAAATGCCTCTCTTGCTAAAAATAATTGTATGTCCCATGTACACTATTTACATATTTGCCAAAATGTTGAAGACAGCTTGTCTGGGTTGTTGGTGGGACATGGTATTTAAAATATACAGTGTTGGCATGTCTCTATGAAGCCTTTAAGCCTTGCTCATGTTAGTTAACTATAGTTGGCAGTTTATTAGGCACACCGAGCTAAAACTAATGCATCTACAGTCTTGCAATAAACTCTGCCTTCATGAAAGTTATAATGTTCAGTTTTTGTTGTTTAGAGTTATTCAACTCTAATTATTTTGTAGGTTACAGAGAGCCGTTTCTGACAATTACATACCTTGTTGCTTTTTTAATCATTTGTAGATAACTGGCTTGCAAGGTCTTCAAAGTGGTGGTTTCACATGTCAGCTTTTCAACAGAAAATATATGAATTAGCTATCAGCAGTTCCACATTCTTCTTACTGTGATGATCCATTTTAATGTTGCTGATCTTATTACGTATCACTAACGCGCACAAATAATGACCAAGTTAACCATGCAACAACCTTGCTAGATACGAGCTAGCCATGTTATCTAGTTGAGCTAGCTACCATTCTTGTAATCAGACGTGCTGATACTGCTGTAACTAAGTGTTGCTCACTTTAACAAATCTAACTATGGAAGATATACTTTGTATGGCAACAAACACTAATAGCTGCAATGTATTTGAGGTAACGAAGGCCAACTGACATCTGCTAGCAGTATGGTAGCACAGGGTTGCTCATGATAGCTAGCCACAATTAGAATGTAACTAATATCTTACAGTAACATTAAAGCAAGTTAAACAAAATACCACCATTGACTACATTCATGAGAGGTCAGCTAAAGCATTAAAATGTCCAAAATCCAGTCATTTCATTAACTTACCAGCAAGCATGCTTGGGAAACACTTAAAATGACTGGTTTTCAGTGCAACCATGCAAGGTTTGGAACTATCCCTGGAACCAGACACGTGTTACTTCCACATTCCACAATTTCAACAGAAGTCTATGGGAGTGTAGTAACTCTCCTTTTCTGCACGCTGGTCTTGGTGATTAGAAAACAAAACAATTCTTCATTGTTGTGTTCTGCCTACCTACATTTCCAGTCATGGAGAAAAAAAACACTGTTTGGTCTTTAAACAGAAAAACAAAAAAAAAAGAGAAAAAGATACATTTTTGTGTTTGATTGTTTATTTGTTTGTTTTTCCAATCTGGAATTTGGCTTCTGTTTACTTTCCTTTTCCCATCCAACCAATAGTCTCACTGTAGTGTGAAAGTTAACTTACTGAGGCTTGTAATGTCCTTGAAGTACAGCACTGGTAACTGAGCGGTTGGCGGTGGGAAATGAGAAGCCCACTATTTATTCGATCAAGGAAGTAACTCATGTGTCTAACCTCGCATTCGACTACTGGCTTGGCTGCTCATTTGCTTCCGAGGCTGCTAACTAGCACATCAAGGCTAGCAATCCACTGGATTGGTAATTGGCTTGGCTGGTCACTTTCTTCTTTTGTATTCTAAAATACAAAGATCCAGCCTTTTATCCCAACAAGTTTTATCTGTTAACACACTGGAATTGTTGTCCTTGCCTGAGGAAACACTGGAAAGTTTTGCCCTGGTTGATGCGAGGGCACTTGGTCGAGTATTCTCCCAAGTAAACCCAACAACCTGCCTTTTAGATCCAATTCCCACATCACTTTTAAAATCATTTTATAGATTCTTTGAGGAACAATTTTTAAACATTATGAATTGCCCTCTTCAGACGGGCATCTTCCCCACCACTTTTTAAACAGCCGTGGTGAAGCCCCTTCTGAAGAAGACCACTTTAGATCCCAACGTTCTTAATAACTACCAACCTGTATCCAACTTACCCTTTTTAAGTAAAATTTTAGAAAAACTGGTTTTTAACCAAGTCAATGACTTTTTAAACAGAAACAACATTTTAGAGAAACATCAGTCTGGTTTTAGGATGAACCACAGCACCGAGACAGCACTTTTAAAGATTTTAAACGACATCAGGTGGAACTTAGATAACAAGAAACTCACAGTCTTGGTTCTATTGGATCTAAGCGCCACTCTTGATACAGTAGACCATTACATTTTATTAAATAGACTCAGACACCTGGTTGGCCTCTCTGGTACTGTTTTTAACTGGTTCCACTCTTATCTCTCAGACCGATGTTTTTATGTAAGTATGGATACTTGTTCCTCAGGAACCCATGAAATTAAGTGTGGGGTCCCCCGAGGCTAAATTTTAGGTCCAATTCTTTTTAATCTTTACATGCTTCCTCTTGGAGACGTCATCAGGAGACAGGGCATCAGCTTCCATAGCTACGCTGATGACACACAGCTGTACATTGCTGTGTCTCCTGATGACACAGGGCCAATAGATACCCTTTTTAACTGCATTTTAGATATCAAGTCATGGATGGCAGGGAATTTCCTACAGCTCAACCAGGACAAAACAGAGGTTTTAGTAAAAGTCCTGAAGGCCAGACTGAGAAACTTTTACCAAAATCACAAGATTTTAAACCAACACAATCTGTAAAAAACCTGGGCGTGATTTTTGACTCTGAGCTTTTATCCCTCATATCAAAAATATAACAAAAATAGGCTTTTATCATGTCAAGAACATAACCAGAGTCCACCCGTTTCTCTCTCAGGCCAGCACAGAGGTGCTAATGCATGCTTTTATCTCCTGTCGTTTAGATTACTGTAGTGCCCTGCTCTCTGGTCTTCCCAAAAAGAGTATTGCATACCTCCGATTACTGTAAAACTCAGCTGCACGCGTGGTGACGAAGACCAGAGGGCGAGCCCACATTACGCCAGTTTTACAGTCACTGCTTTGGCTCCCTGTCCACTTCAGGATCGATTTTAAGGTTCTTTTACTAGTTTTTAAATATCTTAACGGCCTTGCGTCCTCTTACTTATCTGACCTGCTTTTACCGTATCAACCCTTGCGGACCCTGAGGTCCTCCGGCACCGGCCTTTTATCCATACCAAAACCCAGAACAAAAACCCACAGTGAGGCGGCATTTAGCCACTATGCTCCTCACCTGTGGAACAGCCTGCCGGAGAGCCTCAGGTCTTCAGAGACCGTTGATATTTTTAAGAGAAGGTTAAAGACACACCTTTTTAATCAGGCTTTTCAAGTTTTATCATTCATCTTATGTTGATGCCTTTTTGTTTGTTGTTTTATATTTTGTATTATTTTACCATATTTTATTTACTTTATTCACTATCTTATGAACTTTGCTTCTTAACTGTTTCATGTATTTTCTTACTCCAGTGTTTCCTCACGGGGGTTGTCCACACTGCGAGCTGTGTCTGGTCTGCTGCCAGGGGTGCTGTCCCTTCAGCCCGGCTGATAGAGGGGCTCCCTACCTTGGTGTGGGGGGTCCGCCAGTCTGTCAGGGTCAGGGGGGCCCGGGTGGCATGCGCCCCCTGTGCTCACAGTCCATGATGACTCCTCTCGGTGTGGACGGCCCCAAAGGTGGCATTATCCTCAATCCTCAGTGTCCTGCCATGTCTCGTTACTCTTCCTACCACTTGTGGTGAGAGTGTCTGTGTGTGTGTGGGTGTGCGTGTGTGTGTGTGTGTGTGTGTGTGTGTGTGTGTGTGTGTGTGTGTGTGTATGTGTGTGTGTGTGTGTGTGTGTGTGTGTGTGAGTGTGTATGCTTGTAGTTCGGGGTATGCATTAGTACATACAAAGGGTGGGAGGGTTGGGTTTTTAATATTGTTCTGTTTTTATTTAAATTGTTTTTACCCTTATAAAGCACTTTGTGTTGCATTTCATTGTGTATGAAAAGTGCCATATAAATCACGTTTGATTGATTAATTGATTGATTGATTGATTAATTGAAAAGAAGAAGGTTATCCTTGGACACATTACCCCTGCCAACTGAAGACAAGTAGGACTAATCTAGATTCTGCTGCACATTATATGTCTTACTGTATTCATTTGACTCTGTTCATGCTGTTAGTACTGCTCATACTGTATTAAGCATAGCATATTCATATGGCTCACTGTTATTTGTATATGTAAGGCAGTAGCCTGAATGTGACCAAAAGTGGTCATGGTTGTGCTGTTAAAGTAGCTGTAATAGCTGTTTGGTCCTTACAGGACACCATAGTTGGCTCAGGCATGCTCTATGGGGGCTGCCATCTTATTTTAATATCTTGCTTTTGCTACCGCAAGGGTGATGAAGCCAGCAGCCTGTGATGACTGTGAGCCAATAAAGAGCATCAGTTCTCTGCCACAATCCAGAACCCCTGTGTCCCGTGCTCCTTCCCTCCCCGTACAACACCCCATCACAAAACAAAACACAATGCAGAGTCCCTGTGCGTTTGGAGAGGTTTCCCAGAGCACTAGTGGGTTACTTGTACATATGTACATTTCTCCACACTTTCTGCTTTTTGCACCTCCAGTCACATACTAAACTGCATTTCATTGTCTCAGTACTTGTACTCCCTGCAATGACAGTAAAGTTAAATCTAATCTTTCAATTTGTCTGTTTTCTCACAAAAAAAGTATTCTTTCTGCTCCGGCAGAGTAGTTATCCACTTTTCTTTATTGAGAATTTATGTGCGGCATTCCAAGGAGGGTTGAATCAAGGGTAGCTGGACTGGGTTATAGAAACTTGAAAATGTCATCAAAGTAGCTCCTTCAGTTCAGTGGGGAGTCCCACGTATTTAATCTCTTTAGGGTCATTATTACGGTCATTGAAACCACTTGGGTCATTTGTGCTCCTTGCTGTGTAACAGTAGTCATTTGAGTCATTGGAATTATCTAAGGCATGGTGTGAAGGACAGTTGGAGTTGTCACAGGGGCCAGTTGTGAACAGTTGTTGAATCTCCCGGGAAAAGATGAAAAGACAGTACTGTATGTGAGATTTTCCCGGTTTTTCGTAAATAGCCTCCTTCAGTCTTGTTTCAAACAATCTGTCCGCCCTTTCCAAAATATGCACATTGTTGGCCTCAAATGAGCGTTCATTATCTTTCAGGTGTAGCCAAACTGAAGTCTTGGCTTGAGGATTTGGACCTCCTGTGCTGAGCCACCATGCATTTGCTTAATGGATGTTTAGTTTCCCCAATATTCTTCACTGCATGGGTCCGCATAAATAATGTTTATGTTTAATATATATATAATATACATATATATATTTTTTATTTTTTTATTTTTTTCTTACAAACGTTGCCTTAGATTCAACACTACTTGGATAGCCATGACCTGGAAGACTGAGAATCTTTACAGACATAATATGCAGCAGTGCTGTTGCAGGATGTGCATGGTTGCCAAAAATCTTGACTTCAAAGTATGTCGAAGTGTAGGCTACCCTAAATCTTTGACCTTACAACTGCCCAGAAAATGTTATGTTTAACAGATAATAAAGCGTGAACTATTATATTTAAACCTACCATTACAGTAATTCAATTCAATACAGTGTAATACATTCATGTAAACAGGCCATTAGATCTGCATTGGTCTACATGTTAGCTGCAGTTTCATTTAACTGCCAATCAGTGTTAATTTTGTCGAACAAAAATTCCAATGATAAGTATTCACTGACATCATGTTATTGCATGACTAAATTGTAACGACAACGTAAATGAAAAAAATATTAACAGAAATTACAGCAAAATCTCTGTTCATCATGCCCTGAGGAGTGAAGCTGAGACAAAATCTCTGTTCATTATGACCTGACAACTGAAGACGAGACGAAAAGTTGTCAGTGTTCAGACAACAACCTGGTTGTTGTTTTCATTTTGAACCAATCACTTCTGCAAGTGCAAGTCAAATTCTCTCACTGCCCCATCTCATTGGATGTTTTTCCCCCCTGCTTGGTGCATGCCAGGTGCATGTCGAGTGCCTGCTGATAGACAACAACAATGCAAGCTAGCGTTTATATGTCATCTGAGCTAACTAGCTTAAAGGTCCCATATTATGAAAAAAAAACTTTTTCTGGTATTTGGGTGTTATTTTGTGTCTTAGGTGCAACCACACGCATACAAAGTGTGAAATAAGACCATCTTTGCTATTTTGAGTGAGATACGGATTTCTGAAAGCACCCTTCCAAATGAGCCGTTTGGCGCCTACTGTTACGCAAAAAGCGGGCAAAGTTGCATATTCCCACCTACCAGCCACCACCCCCTACTCCTCTCCCTGGTGGCTCTCCACCCACCAGATACAGCGCCACCTTCTCACAGATCCACCTCTTTGCTATCGAAAGCACCGTGTTAGGATTCATCACGTCAAGCTGCCACACCCAGTGTTCTGTTGTTGGTTGTAAATACGAGCACAAATCGCTCCATCAGCTCCCAGCTGCAGAGGACAGAAGAGCGGCGTGAACTGAATTTTTGAAGGCAACGTCCCCACTACAGTTGGCTAAAACCTGCTGGTGTGTGCTAACCACTTTGAGGCTGACTGTTTCTCCAACCTCAGTCAGTATGAGGCAGGATTAGCCGGGAGACTTTCTCTAAAGGAAGGCTCACTTCCAGCGTTGCATGAAATACCTGCAGACGAGGGACATGTAAGTATACAAATAATTAGCTGTGTGTTTCTTTTGAAGATTAGCATGAACTCTTGTGTGTTGTAGCGTGTGTGTTTTGCCATTGAGAACGATGTAAGGCTAACGGCTAGCTTTGAGACTACGACTTCAGCCATCAAACGTTAGCTCACTGCTACCGTAGCTTTTGGTACATCACATCACGTTTCTGATCTTGCAAATGATTTAATACATGTTCCAGGGAGATGCCAGCATTCACAAATATTAAGCTGTTTTCATTTTGCAGTTTTACATGAACTAAGCAAGAAGTGTTTTGCCACATAGCACAAGCTAACGCTAACCGCTATCTTCTAGTTAGCAATCAGCACGGTCTCCATATGCAAACCCAGCAAACCGGTTGGCCAAGTGATACATACAGACACTCCACAGGGTCTAAGCTTCGGGAATTTGAGAAAATAATGCATTTGGAAATGTTTTCTAAGCTGGAGTACATTAGAAAAGCCCAGGGCAAAATGAGTGTATGGTTGAGACATCCCAGCACAATTTACACTCCGAGCGTTTTTCCTCTGGAGTTTATTTATGAGTGATCCTTTTTTATGCTGCATGCAGCTGTTGGCATAGCTATACATGTTAAATAAAGTTGATGTCACTTCTCTCTTTTTATATAGGCCAGTGCATCATTACATTTACCTGCTGTTGATCAAGTGTAGCAGTGAGCTGTTGCAGCCTTTAGTGCTTGAATTTACACTGTAACAGTGCTGTCATGGTTTACTCCTAAGTATACCCTGTTATCATAACAATATACTTTTGTTACAGCTGTCCAGGCCACTGTGTCCTGCAAGGACTACTGTTGTTATGCACTTCATTACAACGAGAATGCTGATAGAGGACAAGCCACCATATCATCAGGGGATCCTCTTTTCAAACTGAGCTTTCCAAAGTTCATGAAGGGAGAGTGCAGAGCCAAACCAGTGAAGACTCAGGCCACATCTGTAAGTGTTAACTTTTTTTTCCACTCAAAAAATAAACATTTATATTGTACATGACAGAAAGTACCACAACTTGGTACTTTCAACACAATAAATAAACCAAAAAAATACACATTTAAATACCTGAGAAACTACAGAATTCAAAGTGCAAAATGTCACTTTATTTGCAGTTGTTGAATAATCTAGTAAGTGATACTAACGATTCACTTCTTCTGTGTGTCTGTGCATTGCGTGGGGTATATTGATGATTTGATGGACATGATCATGGAGAAGGTCTTTGTCGACCCATCATAGTACAGAGCTGAGATTCTGAAGATAAATAACATACATAAACATACAACATCTGTATTCACATTTTTCTAATTTTTCTTGGTGGCACGGTGGACACACTGTTGCTTTACAGCTAGAAGGTCCTGGGTTCGATTCCCGCTGTCTGCACTGGGGGCGTGTCCTCCACCATGCCTTCGGTGCCTGCTGAGGAAAGGGGCCATTCTGTGTGGAGTTTGCATGTTCTCCCCGTGTTCACCTGGGGTTTCCTCCTTAAAAAAACCCACTAAAAACATGCAAGAAGATCACCACCTGACCAATGGTGACAAAAGAAAGTGGGTCCCAGGGTGCCGGTTGGCTGGCAGCCCACCGCTCCTGGTCTGCCGCGGAGGAAGGACTGACCAAGGATGGTTCAAATGTGGAGAAGAATTTCACAAGAAGCATGGCGTGTGCAGCTGTATTTTGCTATTGATACTGCGGTCAATAAATATTTATTGTATATCTGTAAAATGTTTCATGTGAATAAATTTGTAATATACAGTATTTGCTAAGGAAAAAACTTAGCTATATGTTCAAGAAAAAATATGACTGACTTTATTTAGTTTATTATGGTGTATGAACAGTGAAATTGATTATTATAGATGAAACTCACTGCTCTAGCCCCCATAGCTGTAAAGGACCGTAGTCAGCCCTGTAAATGTTGCATGCACATTTAGGCAAACAGGTTCTTAACCTGGATGGTCGATCATGGATGGAGGCCTTTCATCCAGCTGCTGCAGCTATCTTGTAACCTATTATGCTTAACATAAGGTGAGTATCTGGAGTGGCATGTTATCTGCAATCATACTGTAAGTGCAGGTAAAGATACTGCGACCTGTGGCACCTCCTGGCAGCATATGTTCTCAGGCTCTGACTGCATTGTTACACAATTTCCAGATGTGCACTGATACAATCAAATAAAAAAAAGACAATTCATGCATGTATAAAGCTAAAGAAATAAGAAACGTTGCATGCCAGCATTTTCAACCAATAACAGCACCCCTTTTTTACATTTGAATGCGTGTGCTCTAGCTAGCTACTTTTTCTCAGCCTGAGGTGAATGGTCAGTGGTGCTGGTCAGCAGTGTCGTCTGTGTGCTCTGCCCATTCATGTGTAAATGAGACGGAGCGCTGAAAGTAACAGCGCAGTTAGACTGCTCAATGTCTCAGCAACCCAGTCAGGCTTGTGTGGTTTGCATGACATGGTGAAATCAGCAGACACGCCAAAGTGGACATACGCTATTTCCGTGTTTTCATCACATGCCCATATAATTTCTTGGGGTATGAATTATGATTCATTTGGGTGCCAATGCTTGTTAGAGGCTTTGAGCTGAGTTTCTCCCCGTCATTCTGGTAAGCTACAAGTTAGGATTGGTGCTTCCCAGCGTGAGCATTGGCCATCTGAACTGCGGGCCTCTCACGCTGCCTCCTGTACAAGCAGTGCTCTTACTGAAGAGAAAAAAAAAAGAAAGATGTTTTTAGACTAACCTTTCAGAGGCATCCTGCTGAATTCTCTGAGGTTCTGTAGGAGCCCCCCCTCCTTCAGGATCCGATTCAGGTTCGAACATGTACAGTTGAACTGCTGAAGAACTCGGTCTATTTACTGCCGCCATGTCCGCTACTTTCACACACGTAGTGCTACATGAGTCTGCGCTCTCCACATTACCACGGTAACATTGATGGGACAGCAGCAGCTCATTTGCATTTAAAGCTACAGACACTAGAAACAGATCATTTTGAAAGGGACTGAAACAGAGGGAAATAGAGGGAGGGGAGAATCTTTTCCTGAAAGCTATTTCCAGCAAACAGCTTCAGAAACATGTTTTATGGAAATCATAGACCTATGTAACTTACTGAAAAAGCTTCATAATATGTCACCTTTAATATTATCAAATGTTGAGACTGAGAAATTTCACTGTTTTTTGAAAATGATATTCTCATTTAGAATATTGATGGTAGCAACAAGTCTCCAGAGAAAACTAAGTACTGAAAGAAAGTCTTAACCCCAAAAATGTTGTATTGTCAATAAGAAGTACACACACACACACACACACACACACACACACACACACACACACACACACACACACACACACACATTAGGTTTTCATCACTTGTGGGGACATTACATAGACTTACATTCATTTCGTGGAGACTAACCATAACCATAACCATAACCACTACTTGCCTAACCCTCACTGTTACCTTAACCTAACCTTACTCTAATCTTAATCCCAGTCTTCACCCTAAAATTTAATGACTGACAATGTGAGTAATACATGGGCACACACACACAAACAGACACACACTGGAGTGAGTTCATATCTTTGTAGACAAACTGTTACCTCAAAGACCTCATGAAATAAAGCAACAAAAGATTCTAATGAAAAAAAGAAAGAAAGAAAGAAGGAAATAAAGAAATGTACTTTATTTATCACAAACAGGTTAGTTGCACACAACATGCACACATGCCATGCTTCCATGAAATTATTTTCTCCACTTTTAACCCATCCTTGGGATGTCCTTCCTCCGCGGCAGACCAGGAGCGGTGGGCTGCCAGCCGACAGCGGCGCCCGGGAACCCAACTCTATTCGTCACCATTGGTCAGGTGGTGATCTTCTTGCATGTTTTTAGTGGGGGTGAACACAGGGAGGACATGCAAACTACACACAGAAGGGCCACCTTTCCTCGAGCAGGCACTGAAGGCATGGTGGAGGACATGCCACCAGCACCTACAGTGGGATTCAAATCGGGACCTTCTAGCTGTGAGGCGACAGTGTTACCACTTGTGCCACCATGCCACCCCAAATAATGAGAAAATTAGGCAAACATTTAACAATTAAAGGTCCCATATTATGAAGCTTTTTCAATAAGTTACATAGCTTGATGAGTTCTAAAAAAAACAATTACAATTACAAATTACAATTCGTCATTTGGCAGACGCTTTTATCCAAAGTGACGTACATATGAGATTTTTATACAACACAAGCAAGGTTCTAGACGGGAGAGAACAAGAAGAATAAGTGCCCTAACACACTTTCTAGTCCAACTGGACATAGGTGCTACAAGACAATGCTACAAAGTAGTGCAAAAAGTGCACGGTCGATTGAGGGTTTTTTTTTTTTTTTTTAAAGAACAAGGTGTTCAGTAAAGAGCTTGGTCCTTGGTCTTTTACTAAAGATCGCAAGGGACTCTGCAGAATGAATGGAGTTTGGTAACTCATTCCACCACCGGGGAACCACAGAAGAAAAGAATCTAGCTAGCGACTTAGGAGTTTTTGGAGGTGGCAGCACCAGGTGCTGTTCCTGGGCAGATTGTAGTGAGTGGGAGGGAGCATAAACCTGAATGAGGGAGTTCAGGTAAGTCTGAGCGGTTTTGGTGGCAATTTCGTATGCAAACATCAAGGACTTATATTTGATGCGGGCAGCAGGTGGGAGCCAGTGAAGGGATATGAACAGTGGAGTGACATGCGCTTTTTTGGGCTGGTTAAATACCAGACGAGCAGCCGCATTCTGTATCATCTGCAAAGGTTTTAGCAAGCATGCTGGGAGCCCTGCCAGTAAGGAATTACAATCGAGGCATGATAGTACCAGCACTTGCACTAGGAGTTGTGTTGCATGCTCAGACAGGTAGGGTGTGATCTTCCTGATGTTGTACAGGGCTAACACGTTTTTGAAGCTGTATACCTCCCTCTATTTCCCTCTGTTTCAGTCCCTTACAGAATGCACTGTCTCTGGTATCTGTAGCTTTAAATGCAAATGAGCTGCTGCTGCTGCAACATCCATAAAGTGTTACTGTAGTAACAGGGAGAGCTTAGACTCGAATATAGCACAACCAATTTGAAAGTAGTGGACATGGCGGCAATGAACATACCGAGTGCTTCAGTAGTTCAACCATACTTGTTCGTACCTGAATCGGATCCTGAATGGAGGGGAGGCTCCTACAGAACCTCAGACTCAGAGAAGTCAGCAGGACACTTCTGAATGGTCAGTCAAAAAAATTGTGTGTTGTGGTACTTTGTGTCATGTACAATAATATTGTACAATATTGTATAAATGTTTGGGTTAGGGTTAGAGGTTCCCACAGCACTAAGCTCATAATTTGTATGGCATTAAACTATGATCTTAATTCCCATAAGCTTTTGTCCAGGTTTCTACCATGGAACCATACTACCATCTAGAGACTAGAAGATATGCAACATGAGATAGTTATAATTAGTAGTGCTTAATTCATCAAACATAATCTGCCTTTCCTTGTTTCTTTGTGCTATTAGTTAGTTATACTATTAGTTTTCATATAGGTTAGTATTAGTATTGAAGAATGTTGCCATTAATCAATGAAATGTGCCTGATATTTGTGCCAACATACATGCTGTAAACAATGTTGAAGTTTAATTGAAAATTAATCATTTAAACTCTGTGATTGACCATAGTGAGAAGCAGATGAGTCCATCGCACACAACCGTTAGTTAATGTTTTTTTTTTTTTTTTACTTTTATGATGAAACAAAAGCGTTAACCTGTATGTCATTCTAAAGCGACCGAAGGCCTGGTTGTCACATACATGCCCTGGAGCGCCAGAGGCTATATTCCCCACAGCCCGCAGCAAAAATTCACTTTTATTTTTCTTTTGACTTCAGTTGTTGTTTTCTCAGTCATTGCATTTACTTCATATCTAGTGTTTTCCTCTTCTCTTCAGAAAAACATTACATTTTTCATTAAATTTTTGCTCGCCACATTAAACCGCATAACTTTTTCAAAGTTAAAGCCGAACTCTTCTTTTCTTTAACCATTAAGGCAATCACATAATAATATTTTTGTTGATATTTTCAACTGGCCATCAAAGGTATTCTCAACTTCATTATTAATCGAGAAGTTTTGCCATAAGGTCATCAACCTCTTTGGACAGAGGTCCTGCAGCCAGCCTCAACCCATCTGTCTGGGTCAACTGTAGCTGGGACGTTGCCTTCAAAAATTAATTCAATCCACGCCACTTTTCTGTCCTCCGCAGCTGGGAGTCAATGGAGTGAAATGTGCTTGTCTTTACAGCAAACAACAGAACACTTCGCGTGGCGCCTCGACATCATGATTCCTAACACAGTGCTTTCAATAACGAAATAGTGGATCTCTGACAAGGTAGCGCTGTATCTGGTGGGTGGAGTGACACCGTACTTATGCCTTGATGGGAGGGGAGATGGGGAGGGGGGTGGTGGCTGGTGGGTGTGAATATGCAAATGTGCTGGCTCCTTACATCAGTGTCGGCACTGAATTTGATTGGTTCATTCGGAAGCTGCAGGCAGGGTACTTTCAGAAATCCGTATCTCACTCAGAAAAACATGGATGGTCTTATTTCACACTTTGTATGCGTATGGCAGCACCAGAGACCCAAAATAACACCCCAAATCCCAGAAAAGGTGAGTTTTCATAATATGGGACCTTTAAAGGCTACAGTAAAGAGACAAGTTTTTAGCTTTGTTTTGAAAATGATATCTATAGGTAGTATGTTCCAGAGTGTTGGGGCGTATGGGCGCTCTCTCCTCTTGGCTCTGGACCAGGAAATAGTGCATTACAATAATCCAGTTGGCTTGAAATAAAGGCATGTATCATTTTTTTCAAGCATCTTTTTATATAAATGGTTGTGCTATGTTTCTAAGGTGGAAAAATGAATTTTTTGCCACCTTGTTGGCCAGAGCTGCTGTCTTCTCCAGTCCCTGTGCTGCAGCAATCCACTTAGCCAGAGTTGCAGTTATCTCCTGAGCCAGAGATGCAGCTCCCTCTCGTCCTGCTGCCCAGTCACTGGCCTCCAGTCCTGCTGTCCTGTCGCCAGTCCCCAGTCCTGTTGCCCTCTCACTAGTTTCCAGTCCTGCTGTCCTCTCACCAGCTTAATGCTTAGGTTCCTTGCCACTGAGTTGTTGGCCCAGAGACAGATTTTTCACCAGCTTTTAGAGGGGACCTGCCTATGCCTTCGGCCTCCAGCCTGATTGATTTTACCTCCAGAAGGTTTCAGCCATTGCCACCAGTCTCCAGGCCACCCTCCAGAGCAGTTCTGCCCTCGCTACAAGTCTCCAGGCCAGCCTCCAGAAAGGATTGTCATTTGCTGCCTATTCCAGAGGTGTTCTGCCTGCACCACTGGCCTAAAAAGGGGTTCCGCCTTTGCAGTAGGCCTCCAGCTTTGCCTCCAGAGGGGTTCCGCCCTTGCGGTCGGCCTCCAGCCCGGCCACCAGAGAGGTTCTGCCTTTGTTGCTGGCTTCCAGCCCAGCCTCCAGAGTGGTTCCACCTTTGCTGCTGGGCTCCAGAGGAGTTTAGCCTACGCCGTCAGCCTTTACCACTTGCCCCCAAGTCCCTCCTCCAGATCTCCCTCCACCGACTTGATTTGTACTTTTGGACTTTCTGTTTTTGAAGGGACAGCTCCCAGATTTTGTTTTCTACATTGGACTTTTATTATGGTTTTGATCCTAACCTTCCTCACCTGCCTGTAAGTCTTTGGTTTGTTGTTTATTCTCCTGATAAATTTATTGCCTCTGCCTTTTGGTCTGCATTTAGGTTCAATCCATTGTTCATCTGTGACATATTTGCAACAGTTGTAGACAGTCATGGCTTTTTTGTATATGTTACAGTAAACTGTGAGCCAACTTTTCCTCTATTTTCATTCAGCTGCTCAACAAATTATCGTACTCTAATTAACACTGCTGTTGTTTAACCATGGGAGATTCTGCCAGTTGACCTCTTTTTAACCCTCACTGGAGCAGCAGTATTTAAAGCAGATGACATGGTATTGTTGAAATGTTAAACCATGTCATTTAAAGAGCAGTCATAGCTGTGTGACTCAAATGTCTCATTTCTAATATACACCTGAGTGATGATGTCTGTGATTATTGTTGTGTAATAGTTCACCAATTTGACTGAACTTAACAGTGTGGCAGCTTTAAAACTCCTTGACTGGTGATTCCTGTGGAGACTGGGTCCGTGGAGAATGTGATGAAGAGGGTGATGAGAGGCATTGGATCCCTGACTGGCACAGACACATCTTTAATGCCTTGGGTGAAGTGAAGCAAAAGGTTACTTGAATGTTTGTGGTTAATGTCCCCTAACGAATCAGAATCAGAACCAGAATCAGAAAAAGCTTTATTGCCAAGTATGATTTTACACATAAGAGGAATTTGTTTTAGTGAAGTTGGTGCATGACACATCTGCTAAAAATAAGCTATTAAAGAAGTAAAAAATATAACAATATAAATATATATACACAAGTCTGTTTTTTTTTCAGAAGCACAGTCTGTTTTTTTTTTGTTTTTTTTTCTGGAAAAGGTTGAAGTGGCAAATTTTTCTGACATAACATTCATGTTATTTTTACATTTCCTTAACGTCCTGGGAAGGGTAGCTGAATGTTCCAGGAAGGTTACTTGAATGTTTCCCTTGAAAGTTCTCCAGTTTCCAAGTTTCCAAGTTCTTTGAACTATCAAAGGTGAGGCTACATTCTCAGAAAGTTCTTGAAAGGTTAGTTAAATAAGCCTTATGTTTCAAACTTCATGTAGCCTCATGTTAGTTTTATGTTGACAAAAATTACAACATTCAACTAACCTTCCCAGAACGTTCAGGGAACATATACATGTTCCTTCATTACCATGAAAACACACACTGCAGTTTATTTTGACTTAATCCCACAAACACTGTCCTGCTACCCCTTATGCGGATTAATCTGCCGCTGAAAACAGTTCCCAACAGTTTTTTTAATTTGTTCTGTTTGAGTGTTTAGTAAAAACTAGTTGCCGGCTATTTTAGTAAATTACTGAATGAATGAATTTGTGTGCTGTTTTTAAAGATTTACATTCAAAATTTCAGTTTGTCAGTTGTTTCACTAATGCCCGAATACTCACAAAACTAATGGCAGTCTCATTAGCCTCTGTTGTACCTCATGTGAAGAACTAAAAAAAGATAGGGAACATGGTAAACATTCCTACTAAAAATAGACATGCTAGCACTGTCACTCTGACAGTGTCACCCCGAACTACAAGCATACGCACACACACACACACACACACACACACACACACACACACACACACACACACACACACACACACACACACACACTCATGGATCCTCCTGTTCTCTGTGATCAGTTATATTATTTATTTATTCTCTTTTTTATTGGATTTACAACACAGTTATTCTGAATAACATGTTTTCCTTTTTCTCTTGTCAGATAACTGAACAAATATGAAATTTTATGACAACTAACTGAACACTGCATTTTCAGAACTGGTATTGTGCCATATGTCATAGGTCACGTGTCACTATATTATTAATGTTTTACCAAAATCAAGCACAAATGGAATTATGAGGTTTTTGACCAACAAATGTTGAGATACGTGTTTTGTCCATTATTTATTAGAACAGCTGCATCTGAGGCAGTGGATCTGTTATCTGTCACATTATCATCTTACAGGTTATAAAGTGTATTGTGGCTATGTGTACACTCAGTTTTCCTGTCATTGAATAAATTTGACCAACACCTCTTGAGCTTTCTACCTAATAGTGATGATATGCGATTTCTCAGAGACAAAAATGAAATAATAATAACAATAATAATAATAATAATAATAATAATAATAATAATAATAATAACATTATTACTNAATAATAATAATAATAATAATAATAATAATAATAATAATAATAACATTATTACTATTAGCATTATATTTTATTCTGGAGACTGACTTCCGGAACCAATGGGTCCTCACACTTCACAACTCCATATAGCCCTAAATTCAAGAGAACAAAGTTCACACATAGCTACCACAGACAGAGCCTGACATCTTAGTTCTCTGCTGTGGAGTTGTGGATTACAAATTGTGTCACTGTAGCCCTAATATTGGGATAGCCCTCAAAGACATTACTCTTCTTGAACTCACATATACAGTGTGTTGCAGTGCAGTGATAAGTGGTCAAACCCACACAGGCCATGGAGCACTCTAAAGTGACTCTGTACAAAGAGTGGGCATATATGTCTTTTGAATGAATCAATTTGTGCTGAAGAATAGGAGTTCACAAACTGCACTCATTGTTAAGGACTGACAGCTTGATGCTTTTATGAGTCAACACAACATGGAATAAATTACTCTTCATCTTCCCCAAAGCTCTGAGGAGAGCCAGAAGAAAGTCATGGCAGTGTTGGTGTTCCATTCTTTAATGAGGTTGTTTCTCAGAGGAACAGATGGAAGACAGGAATGACCTGACACTCTATAATGAAATAAGACAGGTGAGTTACTCTTCATCTTCACAGAGAGCAGACTACCACTGAATTTAATTAATGTGAGGGATAAAACATGGGGACAATCCAGATGTTTACCTCAACAGTCACAGGGGTTTCTTTTAGGCCTGCTGCAGGAAAACTCTGTCCAAGCCTTTATTAAATTGCACTTGTACACTTGAGCTAATTAAGCTAATTAAGCTAATTAAGGCTCAAGAAATTGTATCATGAATTAAAGGGGGTACAAAGGGGGTAGGAGACGATAAAAGGCTTTGCAGAGCCAATAAAGTGCCTGCATGGGGAGCAGGAGATATATGAATGACCACCAAAAAGTACAGAGGACACCCTCTACACTGCACCACACTCTATGAAATGTCAGAGTGTCAGAATTCTGTTCATCAACTTCAGTTCAGTGCTCACAACTGTGACTGTCTTTGTCTTGTGAGATTTCCAAAACTGAGCAGGTTCACTGAGGAGGGGTGGAACTATGTGCACAACAACTACAGTTCACATCTTAAATTTGGAATAATGTACATATCCACAGCATTGATTCCATCAGTACATCAACAGAGTCATGTGTGAGAGAGTCATACTCACCATTGTGCAGCTCTTGGTGTTTATTTTAAACGCAAATACTTTTTCCATTTTCATTCAGCAATAGACCTTTTTGATGGCAGAAACCATGAAAAGCAAAGATGTGTATAATAATATTAACGTGAGAATTAAGTGTCCCAGTGTGAGCATGCACAGTACCTGCACCAAGTAACCTCACCTAAATGGAATACACAAAATTAATGTTATTAATTCTGAGTCAAAAATTTCTGATGTGAAAAGGGTCTATAATGTAATTGTTTCTACTTGCTTGTCATTTTCCGAGTTACCATCAGAAATCCTTAACATTTTCTGCAGATGTTTCAGACCTACCAGGCAAATATTTGTCGCTGGTAGCTTAACAGTGGAAGAAATTAAGTTTAATAACTAGTTTCAGGATGCCCCGAACACATCCCACTTCCATACAAGTATTTAAGCTCGCCTGATTAATTAATTTCCCCGTCGCCTCACGTCTTCACATAACACGTGACAAATGAGCATCACAGCAAAACACTCATATACACCACAGACGAGCTCATTTTTAACCCTTCAGACAGTGATGTGTTAGAAGATCAGCAGTTTTTCGAAGTCCTCTCCATCTCCTAACGTTCATCTCCACCAGTGCACTCAGTTGCACTGAGCAAACCATACCTTCTTATGCTCTCAGCACTCCTTATCGGACGAAGTAAAGTCAAGTCCGACAATGTCGACCCCATGCCTGCCAGAAACTCCAGCATAACATCCTATCTTTGGCTCCAAACGACTCTCTGACCCGCTCTAGGTCCAGTGTCCCCAGTGACAGACAAAACCTCCACGATGTGCATTCAACACACACAATCAGACCACTGTCCAGCTTCAAACATATCAGAGTGGACTAACTCGCCTAAAGAACGATCTCCAACAGCGCACTCATACCCGCATCCATTCATCCCTCCTTCCTCCGAAATGAGTACCAAACTTTTCAAACTGCTGTTGCGTCCATGCCGACGCAGAAGACGTCACGGCGTATTCCACGGCTGAAGGAACTCAGCCTTCCACATCAGCCCCATCCGATGGCCCGACCGCTCGCCATCCAAACATTTCTTGTCGTTCAATTTCTTCTTGTCTATAAACACAAATAGACCTCTAGTTACTCTCTGGAGTCTTGGGCTCCAAACAACACCTCATTTGACCAATCACAATCTGGCACATGATGCCTGGCAACTGAGAAGCCAATAACAGACATGACTAATGCTTCAAATAGCTCCAGCACCTCAAATTAAAGATTTCAGGGATTACTCCCTCTTGATGGAACTCCAAATGGAAAGTTCCACCAAATGGAAAGTCACATCACAAACATCCCTCGACCCCATCCTTCTTTCCCCTCATCCCTCATGAGAGTTTGCTCAGGGCATCAAAATCAAGGAAGGCCATTTTTCTCAAGATTTGAGGTGTCAATGCCAATGGTTTAACCAGAATCCTAACAAAATTTTTGTTTACTGTACAATTTAAATAAACTTCAAATTACCACAGCCATATTGCATATTAGAGGCATTCTGTGATGTATTTCCATCCACAACTGAGGATGAAATTACAACTGCTTGAAGAACACAGATGCCATGCCCCCCCCCCCCCCCCCAAAACCCATGATACACTGTGTGGGAATCGGTTTGGAGCATGCCATGCAGTGAAAAAGCACCACAAATTACATCCTCCAAAATGCTTTCCAAACATGTCAAACAACACCTCTCTAAAATAATTTTAATAAAAAACAATACAAAAAACTCAACAGTATAACCATATTAAAGGTAGGATTTATTGAAGGACTGTTGTATTAGACTGCGGTAGTTTTAGCTAGGTGTACCTAGCTAGGTGTATAAACTGGGTATATACTCCAACTGGGATTTGTCATTAACCTTTGTAACATCAGCAATGCTTATACACAATACAAAACTGCTTTTTTCTCTCCTCAGCAGGTAAGTGTTTGAAATACTTACTATATAAACACAAACCTTTACAAATAGGCACACATATGCCTTGTGCTGAGACAAATCAGCAATCTGTCAGGTGTACATTGGGTTTTATGCCAGGGTATGGTTCTGGTTAGATTTGATAAAATTACCTGCAGCTATCTGAGTTCTCAGGTGGGGAAAAATGAAATGCGTCACACAGACATATAGGAGAATACTGAACATAGACACAGATACTACTGACTGGATGCTCAGGCCAAAGGATATACATAAAAACTGAAAAATTGAACAAGCGCAATAAATTTGAGTAAATCCCTTTCTGGACTATACACATTCTGGTTTTGCAGTCAAATTATAAAATCAAATGTCTCTCAAGTCGATTAATTGCATGTCGAACCTAAATCATTTCATCATTTAATAACTTTTGAATTCAGATTACCAGACTACCAGGCAGTGGGCAAAAATTCTTATACCAGACTCCTGTCTGATAGTGCTGTAGCTAAATTTAAGGATATGATCCCATCAGAATTTAATTCAATGCCATGTCTCAATACTACAGAGGATTCCTATGCTAACCCTTGTCCCTCCCAATTTGACTACCTGGTTAATAGTGCTACAGGTTCATTGAGTATGACACTTGACTCTGTTACTCCCCTAAAAAAGAAGATAATAAAACAGAGGAGGTTAGCTCCATGGTATACCCTTCTAACCCACAAATTAAAGCAAACCTCACGAAAAATAGAAAGGAAATGGCATTCTACCAATTTGGTAAAGTTAAAGTTACAAATGACCTTCTAATTGCATCAGGATTTGTCTCTGTACTAGTCTTATTAGATCTTAGTGCTGCATTTGACACCAATGACCATGGTATCCTATTGCAGAGACTGGAACACTTCATTGGCATTAAGGGAACTGCGCAAAGCTAGTTTAAGTCTTACTTGTCAGATCGCTCTCAGTTTGTACACGCTAATGACGACTCCTCTGTGCTCACTAAAGTCAGCAATGGAGTTCCGCAGGGTTCTGTGCTTGGACCAATTCTATTCACCTTATATATGCTTCCCTTAGGGAAGACTATCAGGAAGCACTCAATAAATTTTCATTGCTACGCAGATGATACCCAGCTGTATTTATCAATGAGGCCAGAAGAAACCAGTCAGTTAACTAAACTACAAGCATGTCTTCAGGACATAAAGACCTGGATGACCTGCAATTTTCTGATGCTAAACTCCGACAAAACTGAAGTCATAGTATTAGACCCTAAACATCTTAGAAACTCACTTTCTGATGATATAGCAGTTATGGATGGCATTGTGCTGGCCTCCAGCACCACTGTAAAGAATCTGGGAGTTATTTTTGATCAGGACATGTCCTTTCAGTCCCATGTAAAACAAATTTCAAGGACTGCCTTTTTTCACCTATGTAATATTGCAAAAATCAGGCATATTTTGTCTCAAAATGATGCAGAAAAACTAGTCCATGCATTCCTGGCTGGATTATTGCAATTCCTTACTATCAGGCTGCCCAAATTCGTTGCTGAATATTCTCCAGTTGCTCCAGAGTGCTGCAGCACGTGTTCTGACAAAAACGAGGAAGAGAGATCATATTTCTCCAATATTAGCCACTCTGCACTAGCTCCCTGTAAAGTTTAGAATAGAATTTAAAATTCTCCTCCTTAATTACAAAGCCATAAATGGCCAGGCACCTTCTTATCTTAAAGAGTTCATAGTACCTTATTACCCCTCTCGAACACTGCGTTCCCAGAATACAGGTCTATGTATGGTTCCTAAAGTCTCCAAAAGTAGAACAGGAGCCAGAGAATTTAGCTATCAAGCTCCTCTCCTCTGGAACCATCTTCCAGTCTTTGTCCGGGAGGCAGACACTGTCTCTACATTTAAGAGTAGGCTTAATACTTTCCTTTTTGATAAAGCTTATAGTTAGGGCTGGCTCAGGCTTGTCCTGGACCAGCCCCGAGTTATGCTGCTATAGCATTAGACTGTCAGGGAACCTCCAAAGATACACCGAGCTCCTCTGTCCTTCTCTCCCTCTCCATCTGCACGCTTTCATGACCTACCATGTTACTAATTTAGCTCCTTTCCCGGAGTCTCTGTGCTCTGTTGTCTCGCATGTTCCCATGGATAGTGGCTGAATCTGGATTGTGAATTACAGCTATGTCTCCTGCCATGGTCCTGCCTGACATCCACTGCAACTGCTACTACTGTTATTACATCCACTGTCACTGTTACTGTGGCTGCATGTCTGTCTGTCTCTCTCTGTCTGTCTGTCTCTCTCTCTCTCTCTCTCTCTGACTGCATTTCTGTCTGTCTCTCTCTATCTGTCTCACTCTCTCTCTCTTGCTCTCCCTCTCTCACCCAACCGGCCGAGGCAGATGGCCGCCCACCCAGAGCCTGGTTCTGCCTGAGGTTTCTGCCTGTTAAAAGGTAGTTTTTCTTCGCCGCTGTTGCCAAGTGCTTGCTCATGAGGGAATGGTTTGGTCTCTGTAGGTAAAAGAGCTCGGCCTGTACCATCTCTATATGGAAAGTGTCCTGAGACAACTTTTGTTGTGATTTG
Organism: Chaetodon trifasciatus; assembly: GCA_037975065.1. NCBI lineage: Eukaryota > Metazoa > Chordata > Actinopteri > Chaetodontiformes > Chaetodontidae > Chaetodon > Chaetodon trifasciatus. Next base: position 7,029,357 of record JBBMOE010000029.1, read on the forward strand.
GCGCTATAGAAGTAAAATTGAATTGAATTAAAAAGTATAAGCAATTCACCAATCACATCTGTTAATTGATATGATGAATACAATCATAGTGCAATCATGTGCAAACATACTCTCTGGCGATGCATCATGTAATACTAACTGCTTTTAATAAAAATTATTCACAGAGTCAAAGTTGAGTTATGAAACCACTGACTGAGATGTGTTGTACTATCCACATGGGGAGGACAGTCCTCAAGCCCTGCTCCTACAGGACACAGCAGCAACAGTGGGGGGGCCCTGAAAAAGAACTGAGCTTGTTTTTCAACAGACTTGATTCTACACCCGTTCTTTCCCCCACCCACCTGAGCCCAGACCTGATGCTACTACTTCTCCACACCCCCTCTCTTCCCCTTGTAACACCCCTGACACCAGCAGCACCAGTTAACCCCCCTCCACTCCATGTCACAGACTACATTCATCTCCCCCCCACATCACTCGACAGGAGCCACCCCCCAGTCCCCACCTCAGCCTCTCCATAACAGCTGATCAGGTGAGGAAAGAGTTCAGAAGGTTGAAGGTGAGGAAGGCTGTAGGCCTGGATGGCAATATGTTATCAATAAGACTTTATTGAGCCCATACTGGGGAAGTTAAAGGTTGCATATTATGAAAAACTCACTTTTTCTGGGATTTGGGGTGTTATTTTGGGTCTCCGGTGGTGCCACATGCACACAAAGTGTGAAATAAGACCATCCATGCTTTTTTTGAGTGAGATACAGATTTCTGATAGCACCCTGCCTGCAGCTTCCAATCGAGCTGATCAAATTCGGAGCTGACACTGACGTAAGAAGCCAGCACATTTGCATATTCCCACCCACCAGCCACCACCCCCCTCCCCATCTCCCCTCCTATCAAGGCATAAGTACGGTGTCTCTCCACCCACCAGATACAGCGCTAGCTTCTCAGAGATCCGCCATTTTGTTATCGAAAGCACCGTGTTAGGAATCATCATATCGAGGTGCCACGCAAAGTGCTCTGTTGTTGGTTGTAAAGACGAGCACAATTCACTCGATCGGCTCCCAGCTGCAGAGGACAGAAGAGTGGCGTGGATTGAATTCATTTTTGAAGGCAGCCTCCCAGCTACAGTTGGCAAAAAACTGTTGGTGTGTGCTAACCACTTCGAGGCTGACTGTTTCTCCAACGTCGGTCAGTACAAGGCAGGATTAGCCACAAACTCTTGCGTGTTGTAGTGTGTGTTTTGCTGTTGAGAACGATGTAAGGCTAACCGCTAGCTTTGAGAGTATAACTTCAGCCATCAAAGGTTAGCTAGCTGCTACCATAGCTTTTGGTACATCACACCACAAATTACATTAAAATCCAAACATTCTGTGTTATTCCTTTCTGATCTCGCAAATGATTTAATGCATGTTAAAGAGAGGTGTCAGCATTCACAAATATTCAGCTGTGTTTATTTTGCAGTTTTACACAAACTAACTAAGTAGTGTTTTGCCATATAGCACAAGCTAACGCTAACTGCTAGCAATCAGCATGGTCTCCATATGCAAACCCAGTGACCCAGTCGGTCAAGCAATACATACACAGACCCTCCGCCGGGTCTAACCTTGAAAATAATGCATTTGGAAATATTTTTGATACTGGAATATGTTAGCATAGCCCAGGGCAAAACGAGTGTATGGTTGAGAGTGCTACATCACAGCAAAATTTACACTCCAACCCAACCATTCTGTGCAAACAGTTTCTTCTCTTCAATCAATCAATCAATCAATCTTTATTTATAGAGCACTTTTCATACAATGTAGCACAAAGTGCTTTAAATGTTAACCCCCCCCCCCCCCC
>JBBMOE010000029.1:7061165-7236623 GCA_037975065.1 Chaetodon trifasciatus
AATAAAAAATAATAAAATGATAATAAATAAAAATATAAAAATAAAATTAAAATAAAAAAATTATAAAGGGGTTGGGGGGTGACATTTTAACAAAGTGTTAAAATGTGGTAGGTTTAAGAGGTTTAAGAGGTGGAGTGAAGGGTCGTCAGCCTCTCGTGCAGTGAGCTTGTAGATCGGCTATTTTCAAATGGCTGAAGTGTGTATCTAGGACTGAAGTGGTTAATATGTTTTGCGATAAATCTACAAAGTAACTAGTACCTAAAGTTATCAAATGTTAGCTACTTTACACCGCTGCGCTTGAGTGAATTTGGTCAGGCACTTCCCAAGTCAGCTAAATCTAGTGACGGGTCCTTCAGGCAGCCATTTTCTTGTGTTCCCGGTTATCACAGCACTAGTTGCGGAGACCCCGGCATATCCAGAAGAGTAAGTAAAAATATATAAAAGTGTTCACATAAGGGCAAAAAACACAATGCTTGATGTTTTAAATCTGGGATCATGTCCACAGAAAGAGTTTATTAATATGTGCGTGCTTTGGACAGGATAGTCCCCCACGTTGTGCACAAAAAAGCATTGCTAGCCAGCATTAGCCAATAAGCTAACGTTTTGCATTTATTTTCTATGCGTAATTAGGACCACGAGATTTCACCTCGAGCCCTATTGTTATACTGCGTGTTTTTTCTTATTATTATTATTAGGGCCATGGGGTGAAGCCTCGAGCCCTGTTGCTATACTGCGTGTTTGTTCTTTTTATTATTATTAGTGATACAGTGTTGAGCACTGAACACTGTTGTTCTTCTGTGTGTTTCTTCTTCTTCTTCTTCAACTTATTAGTGATACAGTGCCGAGCACTAATCACTCTTGTTCTTCTGTGCGCTTCTTCTACTTATTATTATTATTATTATTATTATTCATCTTCCATACAAATTTCGGTTCACTACTAGTCAGAAACGATAGCGAGCACCCAGGCTCATGATACACCAAAACATGCAGCTCGATTGGACTCGGTGCGCTATTATTTTTCTCTACAGAATATGAACACGAAAATTTCCCATTGAAAATAAATGGGACGAGGCGAAAAAGGTGAAAAAAATTCTACCTTTTTTAAAGGACTACTGCTCTGGCATACGTTCACCTAGAGACGCCATTCCAACTTTAAAACGTAGGCACAAGTCTTGTGTATTGGTGTATTATTTCACGTTTTGATAGGTCGTATAGCTTTTGATTAATCGCTGTTCAATGACCACGATCAATTTTGGAGAAATTTTGAGATTATAATGGGTGTGTATTGCATGGAATGTTCGCGCTCGCGTGATGTCATCGGTCAGAATGTGAGAGAGCTTAAAAAAACTCTAGATTTTTTGTTTTTCCATACTCCTCCCAGCCACAATTTACGCTCTACATGCATGATTTTTTCCACATTTGTAGACAAATTTGTTCTGTCTCTCACAATGTGCTCAAAAAATCAGTGAGATTTAGAGAATTTGAATTAGCAGCCACGTCTGTCTCTGCTCCTCATTCACTCCAATACAAAGATTTTCTGAGAGAGGCAGAACAGACCCCTGTTTTAAACTCGCAAGTGTCTCCAAAATATTGACCGTAGAAACACCAAAATCACACCAAAGCGTTCAGGAAGTCCTCACAGCGTTGACGGTCTGTGTTTTTTTTTTCTGATAGGAGCTACCGTTCTCTCAGGATATGCCCAAATGTGAGAGCAGTGCAGAGGCAGAAAATGGCTCTTTTTCCTTTTCTGTCTGCCCCTGTCTGTCTGCCTGGGGGGCCCCTATCATCATTGGCAACCAGCTTGAGTTGCTGTGGTAACCTCTGAGCCCCAGTACTTCTCTGAGCACTCCTCTGCCACACAGACAAACACACATATGCAGCTTCAGCTGCAGCTATGTAGCTGATTCAAATCAGCTGGTCACCAAGCACTCCAGTGGCGTCATAACGAGCGACTTTTTTTTATCTTACTATTACTGGTGAGTTTGAAATGTTAGTAATGTAATGAGTGATGTTGGCCTGTTAGCATTAGCCACAATGCTAACAGTGGCTAATGCTAACATGAGGTCCTATGAACTTGTTGGTGCATACAGGTTTGACTTTTGATGTCAGGTTGTTGTGCTAATTTGCTAATGATTAGCATGCTAATGCTAACATGCTAACCTATGGCAAAATGATTCTTCAATGCATTCTAATGATGTTTGAGACCTTTTTAATGTGTTGTTTGACATGCTAATGTTTAGCTTAGCGTTAGCCGCTGTTAGCATTGTGGCTAATGCTAACATGAGGTCCTATGAACAGGTTTGACTTTTGTGAGAGAGCTTAAAAAAACTCCAGATTTCTTGTCTTTCCACACACACATTTTCACCAGTCAGAAAGCAGCCCACAGCAGGTAGTTCCACCCACCGATTGACGTTGGAGATGAGCGAATTGTTTGGAGCGAATGGTGGGTTGGAAATGAAACTGTACCGTGAGTGTAGCGATGGGTGATAGTTCAGATGGAGAGACATGGGTTTCTGAGATGGAGTATAGTCAAATGAAATATGCAAGACAACAGTCTTGGTCCGAAGTAAGTAGCGGAGGAGAGCGTAGTTCAAGTCGGAACACCAAGAAAATCAGAACTACCGTTAGCAAAGACGAGAGCAGAGATGATGATAAACAAGGGGAATGGAAAGTTATTATTACACTCAGTTATGATAAAGGCCACATTCACCCAGTTCAGGTGATGAAAGCAATTGAGAAGGCAATTGGAAAAATAAAGTATGCAAAATTGCTAAGTAATAGAAGAATCCTTATTTCTGCAATAAACAAAACACAACAGGAAAAGATACTGAAGATGAGCAGCCTGGATGGCGGAAAGATTAAGGTACACATAACAGGAATGGCAGCAAAGTTGAGAGGAGTGATTGCAAATATGCCATTGGATATGTCCATGGAAGAAGTAAAGAGAGGGATACAAGGTGGAAAAGTTATAGAGGCCAAAAGACTTCAAACTAATAAAGGTGGTATCAAATCTGATAGTTTGTCAGTATTATTGGTGTTTGAGAAAACACCACCAACTGAGGTGAGAATGGGCTGGATTAACTATAAGGTGAGAGAGTACATCCCACAGCCTTTAAGATGCTTTAAATGCCAAAGAATGGGACACACAGTAAAGCAATGTAAATGGAGGCAAAGGTGTACAAAATGTGGAGGGGAGCATGACTATGGTAAATGTAGTAAGGATGTTAAGCTGAAATGTTGCAACTGTGGAGGTGAGCATAGTGCTGCATATGCTGGCTGTGTGGTACAGAAACAAGCCAAAGAAGTACAGAGATATAAGACTAAGAATAAGGTGTCATATGCAGAGGCAATAAAGAGTGTTGCAACCATTGAAAGGAAGCAGAGTAGGCCTAACGACAGTGTGATGCAATACTATACTGAAGGCCTGTCCCAGAGAACAAACATAAGGTGATTCCAACCAGAAAGGCCAGCACCTCCGCAGCGAACATGTAACCACAAACGCAATGTTGAGGAGAACACCTTAATTGTAGAAAAGAAGAGCTTTGCAGCTTTCATGTGTAAAGTTGTTAATGTGGCTATAAGACAAGAAAGGCAGAATCCAAAAGTAAACCTGATATTGTTTGTGTTCAAGAAACTTGGCTTCGGCCTCACCTTGATTTTATTTTACCTGGTTATCAATCAGTGAGGTATGATAGAAGTGAAAATCAGGGTGGAAAGTGTGCAACTTTTATTAGGGATGGGATAGCATTTAGAAGGATAAAAATCACATCAGAAATGGAATGTGTAGTTACAGAAATATGTAAAACAGATGGGAACATAATAATAGTTAACTTACACAATCCTTGTAAACCATTAAGACTAGAATCCTCAGAGGAGATAGTAAATAGACAAGGAAATAGAAGAGAAATATGGTGCGGGGACTTTAATGCACACAGTAGCCTTTGGGGTAGTAAACATACTGACAATAATGGTGAGGTGGTGGTAGAATTGATAGATGTGAGGCAGTTAGTTTGTCTAAATAATGGAAATGGCACAAGGATTTACGTATGCTCTAATACATTGTCAAGTATTGATCTTACTCTAATTTCCAATAATTTGGCAAGCTCTTGTGAGTGGAGTGTTAAAGACAGTTCAAGTATTGGAAGCAACCATTTTCCAATTATATGCACTGTAAATGTCGAGATAAATATGCAAGAAAGGCTTAGTCATAAGAAGTGGAATTTTGAAAAAGCAGATTGGGGAAAATTTACAGAACTATGTAGTGAGTCAGTAAAATTGATTTCAGTTGAGGGAAATTTCAAATTTAATACGAAATGGAAAAAAATGGTTCCGTGGTGGAATGTTGAATGTACTCAAGCTATAAAGGAACGAATGTTGAGAAACAACTTGAACCAAGACAATATACTCAATTATCAGAGGAAAAAGGCTTTAGCTCGTAGAGTAATTAAAAATTGTAAACGTAACGCATGGAGAAATTATTGCTCTATTATAGGGCAGGAAGTTCAAATCGGAGCTTTTCGGTCAATGTTAAAAAAAATGAATGGAAAAAAGGTATTTGTTAAAATACCTGTATTAGAGGAAGATGGTGTTGTGACCCTGTTTCTTGTTATGTTTTTTGTGTTTTGCTCCTACTGACTTCTCTCTTCCTTTTCCCGTAGTATGAGTGCCGAGGGGCAGGGCGATCTCCTGGAGCGCTGGTCTCGTGGCACCCCTGCAGCTTGTTCTGCCTAATCAGCCGGCTTCATAAGCCACCTTCTCTTTGTCTCCAGTGTCGGATTATTCTCATTGCTTCCTGCATGTTGTTTGCGCTGTCTGAGATTATCTGCCCCTCATCACGAGTTAGCCCACCTGTGATTGTATTTTCGAGTTAGAACATGAGTCGTCCCTGATGCAGGTGATGGAACACCTGCAGCAGCTCACCGCCAGCGTCTCACAACTGGGCAGTCAGATGGTGGCTCTGAAGGACCGGTTCGCCACCTCTCCCGGTCCCGCCGTTCATCACCCAGCCGAGGACCAGCCAACTAGCCTAGCACCTCAAGCACACGAGTCATATATTCCCAAACCCGGTAGCCCGGTATTCCGGAGATATAGGTACCTGCTCACAATTTCTACATCAGTGCAGCTTAGTATTCCACCAACAACCCCACACTTATGCCACTCATCAAGCTAAAGTTGCATTCATCATGAGTCTACTCACCGGACAGGCAGCAGCCTGGTCCTTAGCTATATCCACACAACAGCAGGAGCTAATTAATGACTACCACAAATTCACCGATGAGATGAGATGAGTTTTTGATCACCCAGTCAGGGGTAGACAGGCCGTGAGCCAGTTACTCAACCTGCAGCAGGGTTGCCTCTCCGTGTCAGAGTATGCTGTTAATTTCCGCATATTAGCGGCCGAGAGTGGGTGAGATGATTCGGCTCTTCAGGCCATTTTTCGTAAGGGGTTGGCTGGGGAGTTAAAGGACGAACTGGCGGTTCGGGAGGAGTGTAATTCACTAAACTCCCTTATTGATCTAGCTACCTGCCTGGATAATAGGCTAAGAGAAATGGTTAGGGAACGTCAGGAGACAAAGAAAAGACAACTCCTCTTCGGCACCCAACGCAGCTCTCCAGAATCCATCCCGGGGCTTCCAGACACCACCCACTAAGCTCACGAGCCACAACCACCACTCGCCGATGAGCCCATGCAACTGGGGCAGGCCCGCCTCACCCCGGCTGAAAGACAACGCAGAATGCGGGACAAGCTGTGCCTCTTCTACGGTCAAGGGAGCCACTTCCTCTCCAGCTGTCCCAGGTACCAAAAGGCTGGGCTCACCAGTAGGAAGGAGGACTCTGGTGAGCCGCATCTCCTCCGCCTCCGCCTTGAGAATGCAAGCACCAGGTATGATTCACGGACTCAAACACTCGGTTCCGGTCAAGGTGCTGGTGAACTCCGGAGCGGATGACAATTTTATTGACAGTAACTTTGTGAATAAACATAACATACCCGTGTATGAACTGTCCTCTCCCAAGGAAGTACTTGCCGTTGACGGTAAATTATTAGAACTGGTTACACATAAAACTGAACCACTGAAATTAGTACTCTCCAGCAAGCATCACAAGCACCTTGAGCTTTTTGTTATTTCATCACCTCTCAACTCTGTCATTCTGGGAATTCCTTGGCTCAAGCTCTATAACCCCCACGTCGACTGGTCTACAGCCACCATACGCAACTGGAGTCACTACTGTCATGCCCACTATCCCCGTTCCGCCCTGCCAGCCAGACCTGCAGACCAGTCCAAGCACCAGAGGAAATCGATCTGTCCAATGTACCCCCTGACTACCATGATCTGCAACAAGTTTTCAGCAAAACCTCCGCCTCCTGACAGCCCCCCCATAGACCTTACGATTGCGCCATAGAGCTGCTTCCCGGTGCCCCTCTCCCCACCAAAAGACTTTTTAATCTGTCCAAACCTGAGCGAGAGGCCATGGAAAAATACATTACGGAGTCAGTTCTTTTTCGTGGAAAAGAGGGACAAATCACTTCGACCCTGCATAGATTACACTGGACTAAACGAAATCACTGTAAAAAGTAGTATCCACTCCCCCTAATCGACTCTGCCTTCAGTCCCCTGCACACCACCTGCGTCTTCTCCAAACTCGATCTCAGAAACGCCTACCACCTCGTTAGAACTAGAGAAGGGGATGAATGGAAGACAGCGTTTAACACCCTTTTAGGTCATTTTGAATATTTGGTCATGCCTTTCGGACTCACAAATGCTCCTGCCGTTTTCCAGTGTCTAGTTAATGATGTGTTATGAGATCTGCTGAACAAAAGTGTGTTTGTTTACTTAGATGACATTCTGATCTTTTCTAGCTCTCTGGAAGAACACGTGTCCCATGTACAAGATGTCTTGAAAAGATTGTAAGAAAACAAGTTATTTGTCAAAGCGGAAAAATGTGAATTCCACGTACCATCTGTGAGTTTTCTGGGATTTGTAGTAGAGTGAGGGCAACTGCGGGCTGATCCCACCAAGGTGGAGGCCGTGAAGGACTGGTCGGCTCCCACCACCCACAAGCAACTGCAGCGCTTCCTGGGGTTTGCAAATTTTTATTGCAGATTTGTAAGGAGCTACAGCTGCCTGGCGGCCCCACTCACTCGTCTCACTTCCACTAAGCTTAGTTTTGTCTGGTCTCCTGTTGAACAGTCCGCATTTGAGAAGCTTAAGAATATGTTTGTTAATGCTCCCAGATCCTGAACAGCAGTTTGTGGTCGAGGTTGATGCCTCGGACTCCGGGGTCAGGGCCGTGCTCTCCCAGCGACTATCCTCGGACAACAAGCTCCACCCCTGCGCCTTCTTCTCTCGTCGCCTTACCCCTGCTGAATGTAACTACGACATGGGGAACCGGGAACTCCTGGCGGTGGTTCAGGCCCTGCAGGAGTGGAGACACTGGCTGGAGGGGGCTTCTCAACCCTTTATTGTATGGACAGATCACAAAAACCTCGCCTACCTCCGCACCGCCCGCCACTTTAACTCGCGGCAGGCCCGCTGGGCCCTGTTCCTGGGCAGATTCCAGTTCACTATCACCGACCGCCCTCTCCCTCAAGCCTGTCACAGAGAGCCATCTGGTCGACTGGGAGGGGTACGGACCCGAGGAGCACTCCTGGATCGGGTGCTCCCTCATTCTGACCCGCAACTGCTGCGGGACTTTTACCACAGGTTCCCGGGCAAGCCAGATAGGACGCCAGGTGGCGTACCTTGAGGGGAGGGTATTGTTGTGGTCCTGTTTTTTGTTGTGTTTTTTGTGTTTTGCTCCTACTGACTTCCCTCTCCCTTTTCCCGCAGTATGAGTGCTGAGGGGCGGGGCGATCTCCTGGAGCGCTGGTCTCCTGGCACACCTGCAGCTCATTCTGCCTAATCAGCCAGCTTCATGAGCCACCCTCTCTTTGTCTCCAGTGCCAGATTATTCTCATTGCTTCCTGCATGTTGTTTGCGCTGTCTGAGATTATCTGCCCCTCATCACGAGTTAGCCCACCTGTGATTGTATTTTTGAGTTAGTAAGTTTTGGTGCCTTGCCACCTTTTGTGGTAAGAATTTTGCTAGTGTCCACCGTGGTAACCATCTGGATAACCTCCATAGAGAAAGGAAAGAGGAGATTCTAAATGAAAATAGGGATGCATATAGAAAGAAAGATGATGAGGAAAGTGCTATGGATTCAGAAATAAGCATGAATGAATTAGTAACACCATTAAATGGAACAGGTTATAGTGCAACAGGAGAGGATCAGCTGAGTTATGCTATGTTCAGAAAAGTACCTGAAGAAGTATTAAAGATAATGTTGCAGCTGTTAAATAAGATATGGGAAGAAGGGAAAATGCCAAAAAGGTGGAAGAGTGCCGTAATACTGCCTTTTAACAAACCTGGTAAAGATCCGAACAACGCTGGTAACTACAGACCTATAGCATTAAACTCTCATCTATGTAAATGGATGGAAAAGTTATTAGTCAGAAGACTTAATTACTTTTTAAAACATAGAGGGTTATTTGCATCATATCAAAGTGGATTTCGGAAAGGACGTTCAAACAATGGATGCTGTGGTAAAAGTAAGTAATGAGATAGAGAAGACATTTAAAATAAAGGAATTCATGACTATTGTATTTTTTGATAGTGAAAAAGCATACGATTCTATGTGGAGAGAAGGGTTGTTAATTAAACTGAACAGGATGGGAAGAGAAAGATTCTATAACTGGGTATTAGATTTCTTATCTGATCGAAGATTCAGAGTTAAGGTAGGTTCAGAGTTGTCTGATGAATTTGAAATTATTAATGGAATATGACAAGAGGTTATAGAGTAGTAAATAAAGCACTTAGGATATGCACTGGGGCAATGAGGTCAACACCAATCAAGGCACTACAGGTAGAATTAGAAGTTCCATTAGATCTAAGGAGAGATAAACTTACACTTACATATTGGAGCCGTCTATGCGGGTGTGGTAATGAAAACAATAGATATACACTTTGGTAAATGAGAAGGCAAGGCAATACTCAAAAAAGAAAAAATGACGAAATAGCAGGACAGATGGGACAGGGATAGCAGCAGAAGGAAATATTACAATGTGCAGAAATCCATTACAACACAGGGAGTATATAGAGGTAATAGAAGAGAGGAGACTGTATTAACCAGATTAAGATTTGATCATACAGGTCTTAATAAAACAGTGTTCTTGATAGGGAAAAATAATTCAAATGAATGTTCAGAGTGCAAAATAACAGAAGATGTGGAACATGTATTGATGCACTGTTGGAAATATAGGGGAGAGAGGACAGAACTAACGTGAAAGATAGCGGAGACAGGTAGAGTATGGAGCCTCGAGGGTATTCTGGGAACAACAGGAAAAGGGGTACAGGACACACAGAAAGCTTTAGTGGAGTATTTGATGGAGAAAGATTATATTGTAGAATTTAAGATTAGCAGAGGGGTTTTTTTTTAACTTCTATTTATTAATTAATTTACTATCAACTAAGTGATATACAGTAATCCTTGTAATAACTCATGCTACATACTCCGGTACAGTAGATGGCGGTTTGCACCTAATAAGTTATGGTTGCAACCCGCCATTAAACCAAAAGAAGAAGAAGAAGAAGAAGAAGAAGAAGAAGAAGAAGAAGAAGAAGAAGAAGAAGTTCCGCCNAGAAGAAGAAGAAGAAGAAGAAGAAGAAGAAGAAGAAGAAGAAGAAGTTCCGCCCACCTGTTCCGTGTTAGAGTAGCATGTTGGTTTGTGAGCGGTGCGCATGCAGAGACAGACAGCGCAATGTTGGAGCTGTGATGATAAAAAGTGAAGTAAATAGAAAAAAGACAAATGAAAACCAGGAGATAAAATTAAGACAGACTCTACTGAAGATAATTTAACTGTGGCCGCTAGTTAAAGTGAATCCACGTGAGTTTATTCAACACGGTAGCTGCGGCTAATTTGTAAGCTCCCTATTGTTACCGCTAGCTTGCTGTGCTAAACTATTATCTCTCATCTGCCCACGTTGGCTGAATACAGAGATTTCCAATGGTTTTCATCCCTTACTGCTTCGAGAAGCAAGGTAAATAATTCTCGGTTCATGAACAGTGTATTTTATTGTAATTTAGTAGACAATTAAAGCAAATTATCTGGTATGATTGACCTGTAAAAAGAAATCATTGCTGTATGTTTGTTTAGAAATCCCCTATGGCTTACTGGGTGCTGCCATATTTTGTGCTGTGCCTGACCCACTCAGAGATCGGTGAGCATGATTTTTGCTTTTCACTGAGGAATTTCATTCTAATTTGCACTTTATTGGGTTATTGATTGTGCTGTTCTGCAATATTTTATGTGTGTTTTTTCAAATGTAAGGTTTGTTTACCAAATTATTGAGTGGATTTAAGTCATTTTGTTTTGCACTTGTAAAGAGTTCTTTATAGCAGCTAAAATTGTTACATCCACAGTTTGCACTGTTAAAGGGCATGTATACAGAAATTATAAAAAAAAAAATAGGGTGCAGTATTGCATATTACATGATTTAAAGTTGATTCCAGTACAAGTTTCATGATTTGAGAATTGATGTTAATTATAAAAGTTGATGTAAGTACAAGTAGATAGTAGATATAACATTTCATGATGAAATTATATTTAAAATGGACATTAGATATTAGATAAGTCATGATTTTCTTCTGACCCTGTCTGTTGACAGGTCAGGTTATTATTATTATTTTTTTTTTTTTCGTTGTGTGTGTTGGATTGTTTCCTCGTGTGGATCCATCCAGTAAGATAGATGGCGAGCCTTCCCACCTGGATCTAGAGAGGGACCAAAGATACCCTGTGATCACTGTGTAGGCTCTACTGCACTCTACACAGTGGTAGGCCCAGTATCTGCAAACAGCCTCACACTCAGCCCTCTATGCAATTCCCCTCTTTCTCCAACCACCCCCGCACATACTTATCCATCTCCTCCTGAACTCTGAATCCCCCACACTTACCTTTTTGACATCCCAGGAACTGTGGACTCAGACTTAACCCCCCCCCCCCCCTTTTTTTTTCTTCTACTTCTTCTTTTTCCTGCAGTTTGGGCTGACATTGATATACATACCTCCTTAGTCTCAGGAATAGTATGGTGGTGATGGATGTGAGGGACATCCTCCTTAAGTGAAGTGGTGTATCTTTTGTATATTATGAACTGTGAATCTGATAAGAGTGACCTGAATCTAAGGTTGATGCACAAAATTAAAGTTACAAGGGTGCACCCAAGATAGGGATATTGGCCAATTTGATACTTACAAAAGTTTTCTTTGTTGATGTTATTGTGTAATAACAACTTGTGTTGTACACTGTTCTCTACTAAAAGCCAGCATAAATTTAAGCTTATTCCCTGGTCTCTGAGTCTCATTGAACACTCCACTGGGCTCCTGTAGTCGAACCTACTGGTCCATCTATTCTTAAGTGATTATTACTCATCAACCCCTTTCATTTCATTAGGAAACAGCAAACAATGACAGGCTTCATGATAAGAAAGGCATCACCACAGCAAGCAGCTGCCTTGACTGAGAGCATCCTCAACATGATCGCCACTCAGTTAATGTTGAAACAAATCCTGTTACTGGGTTTTCTGATTTGCATTTCTTTAATTATCATTTATTTATTGTTCCAACTGCTCAGGTCCCTTGAACAACAAAAATGCCTCTTTTTTTGCACTTTATAAAAAAAGTAGTCTACATATTTTGCAGGTGTATAGCATACATTTGTATGTATTTTTTGTACATTTATTGTTTTACTGAAGCTATTTGACAAACATTTAGATGTTTTATTATTTATATTATTTAAACAGAATATTCAAGCAGCAACCTGTTGTTTGTGCACTTATTTGCAGGAATTAAAAATGTGTTGTTTTTTTATCCGATTCATCAATCAATCAAAAAAATTATCAACCAATTAATTGACTCGCTTAGTCATTCATTAACCATGGTAACAGCTGCGCATCACATGCAAATACAACCAGCTCCAAACAAGAAATAGAAAGGAAAGAAAGACCTAACCTGTGTCCATAACAGTCCCCCCTCCCTTATAAGAAAAACAAAAGATACATACAGAGATTTTGTTTTTGTTCTCTTTTGTTTGACTCTCTACATTTTACTTTTTATCATTTTTATGGTAAGACATTTTATGAATTTTCTTAAAACCACCGGTCTGTTCTATAGACCTAAACTGCAACATCCATTTTAAGCAAATCCAACGCTGTATACAAACAAATTTTACACAAGCCTTAGGCGAATATTCCTTCAATAACAGTTTATTCTATGGGACAAACAACATAACAGTATAACTGGATAATGAACTCGGCCCAAAGACCTCTAGTCCTATCAGACATCGCCTTGTTCAATAAGTTCTCTGTCTTCATAAGGGCAGCCTTCCTTTGTCAAATTATCAGAGATACTGCACATGAGGTTCACCCTCTGAACAAAATGTCTGCTATGACATTCAGTTTCCCTGGCAGATGTTGGATCACAAGATTATAAGGTTGTAACACCAAACTCCACCTGAATAGCCTCTGGTTCTCCCCTTTAAACTTCTCAATGGAGACAAGGGGATTGGTCTGTATAAACCAACAACTCCTCCTGACTACCTGCCACGTAGAACTCGAAGTGCTGTATAGCTAGTACCAGGGCTAACGCCTCCTTTTCGGTGGTTGAGTAGCGCTGCTGCTGATGATTCAACTTTTTAGAGTAATAGGCTATAGGCGTCTCTATTCCATGTGAATCCGCTTGCAAAAGGACAGCCCCAATGACTAGGTCTGAGGCATCAACTGCCGACCTGAATGGAACAGAGAAATTGGGGGCCTTTATCACCAGTTCACATGACAAAATGGTCTTCACCTTCTCTACTGCACTCTGACACTCAGGCGTTCACACAAACTATACGCCTTTCCTCAAAAGTTGTGTTAGGGGAGCGACAGCATTGGTGAAGTTGGGCACAAAACACCAATAAAATCCACTCATCCCGAGTAAGCGCATTAACTGCCTCTTTGGCATAGGAGTGGGAAGATCTGCAATTGCCTGTACCTTAGCTTGTCTTGGTAGTGGCCTAGGTAGATAACTTGGCCCATCCCAAACTCGCGCTTAGGGAGATTCACAACCAGGCCAGCAGCTTCCAATCTCTCAAACAGCTGATTAATGTGAACAATGTAATCCGTCCATGACAAGCTAAACACAACATCATCAATATATGTTATGGCATTGGCTAACCCTGCTGTGATGGTGTTCATGAACCTTTGGAAGGTTGCTGGGGCGTTCTTCATTCTGAAAAGGCAACACTCGACACAGATATAACAGATCAGCAGCACAAAAGGCAAAGGTTAATGGCACCTGCCAGTATCCTTTTAAAAGATCGAACTTGGATACAAAGTTAGCCTGACCAATTCCATCGATACAAACCTCCAGCCAAGGGGTGGGATCCCCCCATTCCCTCCCTCACCACCCCATGTTCGCAGATCCTCTAAAAGAAATGAAAATACAAAAAAGAAAGTATTATAATACAAATAAATAGAACAAGGTAAAATAACTGAACAGAATAATAATGGTATTAACAAAAATAGATAAATTAAAAACAAACAAACAAACAAACAAACAAAAAACAGTCAGGGTGACCAGTCTTCACCTAATATGCAAAAATATACTCTACTAGTCCCAGTTTGTCACATCAGTAATATTGTTGAAGTAAGTCAGAAGAGGCATCCAAACCTTGTTAAATTTGTCCTTATTACCTCTCAGAGTGAATTTGATCTTCTCCAACTGAAGATGAAACATAATGTCTCTGATCCACCTGACATGGGATGGAGGTTTAGGGCTCTTCCAATTTAATAGTATTTGGTGACGGGCAAGTAAGGTAGTGAAGGCCACAACATTGTACATATTTAATGGCCAGACACAGTCCCCAGGTCTAAAACTAAATAAAGCTATCAAGGGTGTGGATCAATAACATACTAAAAACGTCACTCAAGGAGTTAAATATTGCAACCCAGAATGTGCAAAGAGTGGGACATGTCCAAAACATATGCATTAAAGTCACTGGTGCATGTTTGTACTGGTCACATGTAGGATTGATACTGGGGTAAATCTTAGCCAGTTTGGCCTTGGTTATGTGAACAAGGTATATGGCCACATCTACTACATGAGGAAGACGAGTGTACTTGCTCTGAAACTGACTTCCACAGATCATCAGAGAGAGGTGTCCCAAGATCTTCCTCCCAGAGAGTCCTGACTTTAGCAGTGGGCTGAGGATATGTGTTGGTTAATGTGTCATAGATCCCTGTGCTGGCACCCTTATGACTTGCCTTTCTGGCTAGAAGAGTTTCTAGGGATGTCTCTGGAGGTAACTCAGGGAAAGGGCGGTAACCCTTTTGGACAAAGTCCCTAATCTGAAAATAAAGGAAGTGATGTGACTGGGATAGGCCATATTTTACTGCACTTTTTATTCTGAAAAAAAAGAAAGAAAAAGAAACAGACTGTGTATATATATTTATTATTATATATATTAGCATATATATATATAGCAGGCTGAATTGCTTCCTAAGCTGTGACCAAGTTTTAAGTGTGCAGCAGTGACCGGATTGATTTATGGTGTATGAATTGCCAGAGGTAATGGTAAAGTAACTAAAGAGTGAAAAGGAAGGCCTTGTGCTTCTATCTTTACCCATTCAGGTGCATGCTCAAGAGGAGTACTTTGGACATGTGTGATAACTTTCTGAATGTTGCTAGCCCAGTAATAATAGAGAAGGTTGGGCATGGACATCCCACCCAATGTTTTGGGTCTTTGTAAAATGACCTTACTAATCCGAGGCTGCCTGCCATCCCAGATGAAATTAGAGAACATCCTATCATGAGAATTAAACTTCTTTTTGGAAATTAATACAGGGATATTCTGGAAAAGATATAAGAATTTAGGAATTATATCCATTTTGAGCAAGTTAATAGGCCCGGCCAATGATAATGGTAGCGTGCGCCAACGTTCCAAGTCTCGTTTGCATTTGTCAAGTAGAGGAGAGAAATTAAGTTTGTGTAATAGCTAAAAAAAGTGAGGGACAGTAATCCCCAAGTATTTAAAGTAGGATGTCACTCTCTTGAAGGGGAACATAGAGGGAGGGATATTAAGAGCAGTGGGATTCAAAGCGAAAACTTCAGATTTTTGCACATTGACCTTGCAGCCGGAGAGCTTCCCAAACTCTTCTAGCCTGGATAGAATGGATGGAAGGGACATTGCAGGGTTAGTAATATCTGGGAGAAGGTCATGCAGTGATACCTTGTGCACCCTGTCACCACGGATTATTTTCTTGAAGGAGCTACAGTGTCTTAAGGAAACTGCAGGTGGCTCAATCACTAAGTCAAAAAGCAGTGGAGATAAGGGGCATCTGAACCGAGACTAAGGGGCCGCTGTAAAGTAATTTGACCCAGGAAGTAAAAGTGGGTCCAAAGCCCAATCTCGAAAGGGTGTCGAAAAGGAAGCCCCACTCCATCGAATCAAAAGCCCTTTCTGCGTCTAAGGCAACAATAATTTCAGGTGAACAAGACTCTAACTGGGTGTACATTATGTCAAGGAGCCTCTGGGTGTTTGAGAAAGAGTGTCGTCCCTGAATAAATCCTGTTTGATCTGGTGAAATGAGGGCTGGAATAACCCTTTCAAGGCACTTGGCTAGGCACTTTGCTAGAATCTTGCAATCCACATTCAGTAGACTAATTGGGCGGTAGGACTCGCAGCAAAGGGGGTCGTTGTTGTTGCCTCAATGTTTGTGGCAGCTGGCATGCAAAAGGGCTTCATTATACATATTCAAAAGTAATGGGGAATGCTTGCTAGAGAACCTCTGAAAAAATTCCACTGGGAACCCATCGGGCCCAGTTTTTTTCCCAAACTACAAGCAGTTAATGACTTCCCAAACTTCCTCAGCTGTTAATGAGTAGACCAGCAAGTATCATCCAATCTAGGTAGATTCAGTTCCTGAGAGAAGGAGTCTGCTTCCCCAGAGCCAGTGTTGCACTCAAATTTATATAATATATAATTTACCGTAGTACTCAAGAAATGTGTCATTGATTTGTTTGTGGTCAGTAAGCATGGAACCCGAAGTGGTCTGTATTTGAGTTATTTGATGCAACACGAATGGCCCTTAGAATCAGGTGCTCAGCCTTAGCAGTTGAGGCTAGATCAAACTCAGTCTGAAGATGGATCCTCTTCTTCAGTTCAGAAGGGGGTGAAGTTGCATACTGTGGATCTAACTGGGCTATATTATCACTGAGTTCCTTTAATTTAGAGATATTTTCTTTTTTATTGTGTGAGGTGAAACTAAAGATTTGGCCGTGCAGGAAGGCTTTCAAAGTCTCCCAGAGAGTACCATGAGAGATATCTGGTGTAGAATTTGTTTCAATAAAGATCTTTATCTGGGTACTCACAAATTTAATAAACTCAGAGTCTGTGACTAAAAGAGAGTTCAAGTACAATGCTCGGCATGCAGCGGGTTGCACAGGGAAAGACAATTTGAAAGAGAGTGGGGCATGATCGGAGATGACAATACTATGATATGTGATGTGATCAGTAACTGGAATAAGCCAGGTATCAAGCACAAAATTATCAATTCGAGAGTAGGTACTATGAACTGGCGAAATTAAACCTCCAGGGTTCGAACCCATATTGTTCTATGTAATTATGAATGATCTTTGGCTGTCGTGGATAGCAATCCAGGTCTGCCAGTGGAGCGGTCTATCTCAGGACTGAGGGTGCAATTAAAGTCCCCACCAATGATTAAATTATGAATGTCAACATTGGACAGGGCTGAAAAAAATGATTTAATAAAGGCCTCATCATCCCAGTTCAGGGCGTATATGTTTGCTAAAATTATAGGTTTATTTAGGAGTTTAGCAGTGACTATCACATATCTACCGCTTGGGTCGGCCATAATTTTCTCAGTTACAAGTGAAATATCTTTGTGAATAAGTATAGCAGTACCCCTGGCCTTAGAATTGAATCTTGAGTGAAAAACCTCCCCGACCCAGCTTTTATGGATTCTATTAACATCAGTGTTGCGAAAGTGTGTTTTCTGTAGAAACACTATGCCCACGTGCAGCTGAGAGAGGTGAGTCAGTACTCTATTCCTTTTTACTGGGTGGTTTAAGCCCTTTACATTCCAAGAGATCAAGTTGAGCTTTCTACTCCTGACCCCAGTCACTGGCCATCGGTATAAGTTAAATGCAGGAAAGGACAGGTATTTTGATCAATAGGAAAACGATACAGGTGAGTGTAGCTGGTGTTATAATGGTGAAAAACTTTAGAAGGTACAAAGAAAGAGAACTTGAAAAAAAGGAAAAAAAAAACCCCACAAACGACAGGATATGGCTCCCACCCCACCACCCCCACAGCACTTACCCAAACCAAGTGCTGTGTCTACCCAAATACTACAAAAGCTTCTAAGATGCATTAAACACATGCATCTCAGCACTCCTCACCGAACTCCAAAGTTGGAAGTGGCAATTTATATCATCTTGAAGTCAGCAACCCCATATGAGCTGTTTGCTAAGCAGTGACAAAAAAACAAACAAACAAACAAGTAAATAAAATAGAATTAATAACATCATTGCCCTGCAATTGACTGACGACCGGTTCAAGGTGTACCCCCCCCTTTCACCAAAGACAGCTGGGATAGGCTCCAGCCCCCCGCAACCCCAAAAGGGATAGTCGGGTATAGACAATGGATGATGGATGGATAAATAACACCATTGTTACTGCTAGCATCATCATCGCCCTCCTTAGAGAGGAATATGTCTAACGTCGTCGGCGGTCTGGCATGAATAACAAACACAGCACATACTCAAAGTGGTAGCCTTAGGTTGTTGTTTTGTTGTGGTGGTCTGAGGGCACGGTGAGCGCAGTCAACTGCTGGTTTACGAGGGAAGTTGTCCTCCCCGAAGACCTCCACCAGGAAGGTTTCCATGAATGTGGTAGGATTGCCACCTTCAGTTTTTTCTGGGAGACCGACAACTCTGTTCTGCCTTCGTGATCTGTTTTCCTAGTCATCCACATGAGCGCAGAGTTTTTCACTCTCAGCCTTCAGATCAACATATAAGCGCTCCAGCGCAGCGACCCTGCCATCCACATTGTTTAAACACTCTTCCACCTCCTGGAATTTTACGACATGAGATGAGAGTGTGGACTGCAGTGTGGCAACCGTGCAACAAAGCTCTGATGGGATTTCATATTTCATATTGTTGAGTATCTCTATCTTCAAATCTTCTTCTTCTGTGTCATTCTGAGATGTTCAAGAGAGTAACCTTTCCTTCATCATTTTGAGTGGGCCGTGGACCTCATGACTGTACACAAACTCAAATGGACTGAAACCTGTCGACTCATTTGTGGCATCCCTAATGGCAAATAACAGAAAAGGCATAGCCATATCCCAGTCCTCAGGGCACTCCATGCAATAGGTTTTTATCATTGTCTTGAGTGTCTGATGACACCGTTCTATAGCGCCTTGGGACTGTGAGTGATGGCAGAAAACATCACCTGCTTAATGCCCAACTGACACACAACATCCTGAAACAGGTTTGATGTGAAATTCAATTCAATTCAATTTTCAATTCAATTTTATTTGTATAGCGCCAAATCACAACAAAAGTTGTCTCAGGACACTTTACATATAGAGCTGGTACAGGCCGAGCTCTTTTATCTACAGAGACCCAACAATTCCCTCATGAGCAAGCACTTGGCAACAGCGGTGAGGAAAAACTTCCTTTTAACAGGCAGAAACCTCAGGCAGAACCAGGCTCTGGGTGGGCGGCCATCTGCCTCGACCGGTTGGGTGAGAGAGGGAGAGCGAGAGAGTGAGACAGACAGAGAGAGAGAGAGACAGAAATGCTGTCGGAGAGAGAGAGAGAGACAGACAGAGAGAGACAGACAGAAATGCAGTCAGAGAGAGAGAGAGACAGACAGACAGAGAGAGACAGACAGACATGCAGTCACAGTACGGTGACAGTGGATGTAATAACAGTAATAGCATTTGCAGTGGATGTCAGGCAGGGCCATGGCAGGAGACATAGCTGTAATCCATGATCCAGATTCAGCCACTGTCCATGGGAACCTGCGAGACGACAAAGCACAGAGACTCCGGGGAAGGAGCTAAATTAGTACCACGCCGTGGTAGGACATGAAAGCGTGCAGATGGAGAGGGAGAGAGGGACAGAGGAGCTCGGTGTATCTTTGGAGGTCCCCCGACAGTCTAATGCTATAGCAGCATAACTAGGGGCTGGTCCAGGACAAGCCTGAGCCAACCCTAACTATAAGCTTTATCAAAAAGGAAAGTTTTAAGCCTACTCTTAAATGTAGAGACAGTGTCTGCCTCCCGGACAAAGACTGGAAGATGGTCCCAGAGGAGAGGAGCTTGATAGCTAAATGCTCTGGCTCCTGTTCTGCTTTTGCAGACTTTAGGAACCATAAGTAGGCCTGCATTCTGGGAACGCAGTGTTCGAGTGGGGTAATAAGGTACTATGAGCTCTTTAAGATTCGTGCCTCAATCATGCTGTTTTTCCTTACGGAGCCCTACACGAGAGAAAAACTAACTGGGCTTCCACCACAGGTCTAGTTTTAATGCTACGTAACGGCACCGCCTCTGGAAATCTAGTACCCATGACCATGATAGTGAGTAAGTACTTGTTCCCTTTCTTAGTTCTGGGGAGGGGGCCTAAACACTCAATCATCACCTTAGAAAATGGCTCCTCCATAACCAGAGCGGGGCTCAACGGTGCAACAGGTATAATTTGGTTGAGCTTGCCCACCAGTTGACATGTATGGCGGGATCTACAATAATTAGTCACATCTTTGCGCACATCAGGCCAGTAAAAATGTAGCATAACCCTGTCCTGTGTATTCCGGACACCAAAATGACCGGCCCAAGCACTCTCATGGGCCAAATGCATCGCCTCTCTTCTGAAACCACTGGGTAACACCACCTGTGAGAGTACTGTCCAGTGTTCATCAGCTGGGTGGCGCAATGGGTGCCACTTTGGCATCAGAACATCGTAATGTAAATAATACCCTGTGCTATCCCTTAGCTTTCTTCTAAAGACATAGCTGTCTTCCTGAGGGATGCTATAGAAGATTCTTGGCACTGTGCTTTAATCAGAGCTTCTCGAGTAAATTGGCTGCCTTCCTCCATTCCAGCCAACTGAGACGGAAAGGTGTCAGACAGGTCAACCGCAGAGTCATCCACCTTAATATCCAGCAGCTCATGAGACCATAATCCAGATCTTGTCACAACACAGGCCCTGAACATAGGCCCTACTTCCACCAGAGTGTCTTCAGGGTCACTTGGGTGCACCCTAGTGCCTGCCAGGTCATTACCCAAAAGAAAGATAATACCTTTCACTGGGAGCATGTTGATAACTCCTCCAGCTGCTTTTTCACAAAAAACCTGTGCTTAGGAACAGAAACATAACAGTCACCAACCCCCTTCACCAGGTTGCCAGTCCTCCCTTGCCCTCGGGGCAAAGCCCAAGAGTAAATCAGCTGATATGGGGAGATGTCCAACAGGTAGAACCCAGCGCCCAGAGATCTGTGATGCGACAGGCTGGCCTGTGTTATCATCCTCCTCAACACCTGTGCAAAGACTCAGCCGTGGATAAAAGCTAAAGGGAAGATGAGCAACAAATCTCCCAAACCAGCTAGTGTGCAGTTACAAAATCGGTTTGCTCCACTACTGCAGGACCCTGGATCTCCAACTGAAAACCTGGATAACTTCTCGGACTCATAGGGAAGGGTAAGGCCTGACAGGAAGTCAGAAACTAGAAAGCTACAAGGAAAGCTACTGACTGGTCCTGAGACTCTAGTTGTTGGTGATTCTGCTATTAAAGATGTGGGAAGGATGTACAGCAGAAACACAAAAGTGTTGTGCTGTCCTGATGATACAGTCTCCAACATGACCGACAGAATCCTCAGTATTGTTGCAGAAACTCCAACTTTGAAATTCCTTGTACTGCACACAGGGGCAAATGATATTGCGAAACGACAATCTGAAGTGCTCAAACAAGATTTAGGTAAACTGCTAAATGCAGTGAGCTCTCTGAATGCTGAAGTCTTCTTCAATGGGCCTTTACCACCAGTCAGAGGAGGAGGAGAGAGATTCAGCAGATTGTTAGCAGTAAATAGATGGCTTTCAACTGCATGTGATGTCCACTCAGTGCATTTTATTGACAATTTCAACTTTTTCTGACCGCAGACATTTTTTCAAAGGAGACTGACTTTCCCTAAACAAGTCAGGAGTAAAACTTTTTGCCTCCAACCTATCTTTCTTCCTGCGTCACACTGTTCCCACTCCCAAGGACAAGACACAAGAGGAATTCAAACAAAAGCAGCAAACACCAAAACATGAAGGAGAACCAACTCTCCCCCCTCCTGTATGCTCTAACCATGAGGGATGCCAGATCAAAAAAGGGGATGCCTCATGTAATCCACCAGGGGGCACTGCTTGTGAGGATTCACCGACTCCAACCACTAAAACTCCACCTAGGTCACCATGTCGAACTGCCCAAACTCCATCTAGCTCATCATCCTCACTGGGTATCCCATCACCCTCCTCCCCCCTGCTGGAGTTTACTGACCAAATGAACAAACTTGTCAGCGCTGGCATCAGGTTTACTCCTCGCCCATCTAGGATCCTGTCCCCCCAAATTCCACCCCGCCCCCTACAACCACCCTGTCCCCCTCCACCACCACAGCGCCGACGGGCACCACCTCCACCCCTCAACGGCTTGATCTGAACCTACTCCAGTCCCCTAGTAAGAGCCCAGCACAGCCACCTATTTGTGTTGGTAACTGATGTGTTCTGGGTCCAGCTATTAAGGCAAATGTTATGCCTGACTTTTCCAAGGAAAAGCCAGGACCCATTGTGCTGGAAGCTTCATTGATTCATGTCTCAATAGGTAGGAGGAGAAGATCGGTCCATCTCTCCAGAAACATCACATCATCGAATTTAACATGTATTCCATGTTAGCCACAGTATGTTCTAAAACATGGTGATGTTGGACTTTTTAGCACATTTAAGTTAGCTCTTTTAAATGTTAGGTCTTTGGCAGGCAAATCATTCTTAATCAATGACTTAATCATCAAGCATAAGCTTGATTTTATGTTTTCAACTGAAACTTGGTTATGTCGTGGAATGTGAAAGCCAAAAGCACAAACCACAGAAGGCCAAAAACACTCAAATTCAGCTGTCCAATTGTTTCAGGAAAAAATCTTCTTAAAAATGTGCACTTTTGAGATTATATTAAATCATGGTGAGGTTAAATATTAAATCATAGAGTAATTATAAGACCGTTCAATCTATCAGTAGTTATAACAAAACATTCAGGTATGAGTAACAAAACAGTCAGATATGGGTTGTAAGAGAATACTTGTTTAAAGACTTTGTTCAAACAGTAAGATTACATGAAGGCACACAAAGAGCCTGCAGTAAAGACACCTGCAAGGTCAGGGGGCCCTGATAAGGGTTTCTCTCTACTTCGTGGTTTCACAATCTTTCCACTTCTCTTTCACTTCTCTTGCCGTGTCATATTCAGAGAATCAGCAACACTCCAAGCACTTATAATATCATGCTTAACAAATCATCTATTACAAACTACCATTGATTACAGTGTTTTTTCTCAATTCTCTCAAATCATCACATAGCTGTTGGAAAAATTATACTACAGTTAGGACGAGATAACAGTGCCACAGTTCTCAATGAGTCAGCCCCTTCGAATTTCAGATTCATAAGTGAAGTAAGAATGCATAAGAGAGGAGGTGGAGTCACTATTTTGTTTAATGATAGCATTCAATTCAATAGAGTCTCTTATGGTCAGTTTGAATCTTTTGAATATGTTGCCATTCAATCAAAGTCTCCCTGTCGATCAGTCTTCATAACCATCTACAAGTCCCCAAAACACAATGCCAAGTTTTCCAATGAGTTTTCCAATCTACTGTCTGTTGTTTGTATTGATTTTGACTGTTTTGTGTTAGTGGGTGACTTCAACATTCATGTTGATAATCTCAAAGATGGATGTGCTAAAGAACTTTTAAACATCCTAGATCATTTTGACAACATCATAACACATTCAACACATAACAAAGGGCATATATTAGATTTGGATATTTCCAAAGGGCTTAATATCTCTGAGGCTGTGGTGACAGATGTTGCTCTTTCTGATCATTACTGTGTCATTTAAAATGGCCACACCTGCTTTCTTAACAAAAGTGGAACAGAGGTAATCAAAAAGCGTTATATTAGTGATAACACCTGTGCAGTCTTCACTCAGTCTTTTACACCATCACCAACACTGCCCTCAGCTTCAACTGATGACCTTGTAAATAGTTTCAGTTCCGAAGTTATGACTATTATTGACTCCATTGCCCCAATTAAGACAAAAGTTTTGTCAGGAAGGAAAAAGGCACCTTGGAGAAACACCACACTGGTCAAAGTCCAGAAAAGAGTCTGCAGACAGGCAGAGTGCAGGTGGTGAAAAACCAAACTCCAGGTTCATTATGAGATTTACAAAAACAGTCTCCACACCTATAACCATGAACTAAAGAAGGCAAGGCAAGCATTCTTCTCAGAGATTGTCAACAGAAACTGTAATAATGCACACACTTTGTTTTCTGTTGTGGATAGACTGACACACCCCACAGCATCAGTCCCTCCTGAGATGCTATCCAACAAGTCATGCAATGATTTTGCAGCCTTTTTTACAGATAAAATTTCAAGGATAAGACAAACAGTGTGCAGCTCCAGCTCAGGCAAAATGATAAGTCCATCTGTGCCTTCTTGTTCTCCAGTTAATCTAGCACATTTTAACCTTCTAGATCATACAAGGCTGACAGAAATTGTATCACAGTTAAAATCCACAACATGCTGCCTTGATACTCTGCCAACAAACTTTTTAAAAAATGTTTTCAGTTGCTTAGCTCCAGATGTGTTGCAGATAATAAATAATTCTCTTCAGTCTGGTCAGTTTCCCCAGGCCTTGAAAACAGCAGTAATAAAACTTCTCCTAAAAAGGACTAATCTGGATGCTTCAGTAATAAGTAATTACAGGCCAATATCAAATCTACCCTTTCTAGGAAAAATTATTGAAAGGGTTGTTTTTCAACAAACACATGCTTTCATGATGCAGAACAATCTTTTTAATGCATTTCAGTCTGGATTTTGTCCACACCACAGCACTGAGACTGTACTTTTTTAAATGACATACATCTGAATAATGATGCTTCCAAAACCTCAGTCTTAGTATTATTAGATCTCAGTGCTGCCTTTGATACAGTTGATCATGACATACTTCTTGACAGACTAGAAAAGTGGGTGGGACTTACTGGCACTGTACTACACTGGTTCAAATCCTATTTACAAGATAGAGACTACTTTGTGTCAATTGGTGAGCATGTGTCTGAACGAAAAAAGATGATGTGTGGGGTGCCACAAGGGTCCATTCTCGGACCACTTCTTTTCAATATCTACATGTTGCCCCTAGCTCAGATTATGGAGCATCATAATATTTCTTATCATACTTACGCAGATGATACACAACTTTATATTTCTGTGTCATCACATGACTACAGTCCCGTACTTTCACTGAGTGAGTGTATTCATCAAATCAATGTGTGGATGTGCCAGAATTTTCTTCAGCTTAATGCAGATAAGACAGAAGTGATTGTATTTGGCCCCAAAAATGAAAGGTCAAAGGTCAGTGCTCACCTTAATGCCATGTCACTGACAACAACAGATAAAGCCAGAAATCTTGGTGTAAATATTGATTCTGACCTGAATTTTAACAACCATTTAAATCTCATTACCAAATCAGCCTACTACCACCTGAAAAATATAACCAGAATTAAGAGATGTCTGTCCAAAGAAGTTATGGAAAAACTTGTTCATGCATTCATTTTCAGTAGGTTGGACTATTGCACTGGAGTCTTCACTGGCCTAAACAAAAAATCAATTTGGCAGCTACAGCTGATTCAAAATGCTGCTACACGAGTCCTTACAAACACCAGAAAAATGGACCATATCACACCAGTCCTCAGATCACTACATTGGCTTCCTGTGAGTCAAAGAATAGACTTCAAAATCTTACTGCTGGTCTACAAAGCATTAAATGGCCTAGGACCAAAATATATTTTAGATTTATTTACTCCATATAAAGTATCCAGACATCTCAGGTCATCAGGGACAGGTCTATTGTGTGTTCCCAGAATGAGAACCAAACAAAGTGAAGCAGCTTTCAGTTATTATGCTCCTCACTTGTGGAACATTCTCCCTGCACACCTGAGGTCTGCACCAACTGTCAACTCATTTAAATCAGGGTTGAAAACATTATTATTTGCTACAGCTTTTAGTTAAAGTAAATATATTTGCTCAATGACTTCTTAATCATTCTAAATCCTAAATTGTTGTCTTTTACTGGCTTCTGTTTTTAATTTTCCTTTAATTGTATTTTATTTTTTCTTCTTCTTTTTATTCTCTTCTAATCTCTTCCTGTCTTTCTTTCTTTCTTTCTTTCTTTCTTTCTTTGAAATGTATGATTTTAATGTATTTTTATGCTTCTGTAAAGCACTTTGAATTGCCTGGTGTATGAATTGTGCTACACAAATAAGTTTGCCTTGTCTTGCCTTGCCTTCAAAGGAAACACCAACTTCAGTTACATTAAACTTTGGTATTAATCGTAGGCAGCTATCTGGGTCAAAGCGCTTTTTTTGAGGGTGGCTGCAAAGTAGGGTTCTGAGACAGAACTTTGTCTCTTTCTAATGCCAAGCGGACTTGCTCAGTCTTTTGCTCCTCTTCTTTTAATTTAATTCGGAGCTTCTCTCTTTCCAGCTCAATTTTCTCCATCTCCACTTTCCTATTAGCCTCTTCTTGCTTACGTTCTGGCTGCTGCCTTCTTCTCTGGATCAGGCAAATTCAGTCGATCCCCAATCAGCTGTATAGTCTCAGTCGCTTTCATTCTAGGTCCAGTGGCTACCTCATAATATTGGGCTATAGCAACCAAATTATCTTTCTTCAACCTGAAGAACTCACTACAGGTAGAGAGCCTGGTGCAGTATTCTTCAACATCATGTGTCCATTTTACAAAATGTTAGAAATACACAAATGAGACCAACACACTCACAGATTAACTTTACAGTAAATAATGGCAACTAAACAAAATAAATAGTGCCACTCTGATTAACTGAAATACACTAGGTGAACACAACAACCCTCAGAGGTGTTACAACGCTGCCTACAACAGCACAACAATGTGTAGTTCCAACCTTGGATGCTACACCAAACCTACATGTATACAGATTAACACGCAATAAATCACAATATATATAGCTTATCTGGTGACAATGTAGGTCTAGCTAAGTTAGCTGCAAACACAACGCACACACTACACTACCCAAATATGACGCCAATGCATCACACAACAATGGCAACACTGCACAACACAGGAGATTACACAATCCTATATAAACAGACCAGCCACCACTAGCCAATAGCTAGCTAGTCAAGCAGTAGCCAAAATGTAACCGCACTCTAAGAGATAATAAACATACAGCACTGCCTCCTAAACAAACACCACACTAATCTCACCATGCAAATACAGCTCAGTGTGTTAAACAATATTACAAAGGATATTGATGACAGACCTGTCTTGGTAATTAGGTTAGCCTGACCTATCGCTATTTAATCACACAAGCACACAATGTTAGTCGAGTTACTGTTACAGGTGGAAACCGAAGGTTTCCTTATTCCAGGCCAAAAAGCCGTCAACCCCACCTGAAAACCCGACAACATTTATGTTATGCCCCAGTCTAGGGGAGCAGGGATGCAACATAAAAGAGTGAAAAAAAGCAAACTTTGTCTCCAAATCAACAAATGCTCTAAGCCAAAACCAGGTATAATAGTAAACCACAAATTTGTTGTTATTAACAAAAAGAGACCTGATGTACAGGTAAAAAGGGTCATGTCTGATACTTCAGGAAGAGACACGAGATAGAGCATCAGCCAACACATTTTCTGTGCCTTTTTTATGTTTAATTTCCAGGTTAAAATCCTGGAGTAACAGGGACCATCTCATGAGTCTCTGGTTTTCGTTTCTCATCCGGAAGGGTGTTACCCAGAAACACGAGGGGATTGTGGTCAGTGTAGACCACCACAGGCACAGAACTGGAGCCTACATATACTTCGAAGTGCTGCAAAGCTAACAGCAATGAGAGGGCTTCCTTTTCAATGGTACTATACTGTACCTGATGCCTACTGAACTCCTTTGAGAAGTAGCAACTAGGGTGGTCAATACCGCGGCCATCCTCCTGCAGTAGCAGCGCACCTGCACCGCTGGCGCTCGCGTCCACCTCCATCTTGAAAGGGCACTCAAAGTTAGGAGCGGCCAGAACAGGTGTGCTACAGAGAATGGCTTTGGCTACCTGGAAGGCTTTTGTGCAGCCAGAGGACCATTCGACCAGGCAGGAGGTACTGGTTAAACTGGTGAGTGGAGCCGCAACATCAGAGAAGTTTCTACAGAACCCGCGATAATAGCCAGCCATCCCCAAATAACGGCGACACACTGTGACACACTGTGTCTGAGACACAGGGAAGTTGAGGATGGCCTGGACTTTATCAGCAAGGGCCCGCACCTGTCCCTGACCTACCTGCTTACCTAAATAGGTCACAGTGGCGCAACCAAACTCACATTTGGCCAGGTTTAAGGTGAGGGAACCTACCAAAATTGTGCTCAGTGTTTTGATGTGCTCAGACCACGTGTCAGAATATGCCACAATGTCATCTAGGTAAACCTCACAGCTTTTGACACCACCTAGGACTTTGTGCATCAGGCGCTGGAAAGTGGCTGGTGCATTCCTGAGACCAAAGGGCATCACCGTGTACTGTAGGAAGCTATCTGGAGTCACGAAGGCAGAGGTCTCTGAAGCACGGGGAGTCAAAGGGACTTGCCAATAACCCTTTCACAGGTCGAACTTTGTGACAAATTTAGCAGCACCAACTTTGTCCACACAATCCTCCATTCAGGGCAGAGGATACGAGTCAGCCTTCGTCACATTATTTACTCTTCGAAAATCTGTACAAAAATGAGGCGTTTTGTCCACTTTAGGGACCAGAAGGCAAGGAGAACTCCATGCACTGGAGCTTGGGACAGCTAATCCATTCTCCAACAGATAGTTAACTTCCTGTTGGAGAAGTGCACGCTTTGTGGAGTTAACGCGGTAAGCGTGCTGCTTGATAGGGGGCTTATCCCCCACATCAATGTCATGAGAGATGGTGGTGGTACGAGAAGGAGTATCAGAAAACAAAGGTAAGTGATTTTCGATTAACTGGCAGATATGTTTTCGAGCGGGCAAGTCTAAATGTTTTAAATGATGTTGCAAATTTGTCAGGTAGTCTGAGTTTAGGAGACGAGTGCACGAGTCTTCGTGACTAAGAAGTAAGCCATCACTCTCAGGGCTGTATTTGGACAGAGGCACCTGTGCAACCGTGGACACTACTGCTGGAGGAACGGAAGGAGACACAGGAGAACGAGCAAAATATGGCTTCAGCAGATTAATGTGGCACACACGGGATTTTCTCCTACGGTCAGGGGTGCACACAACGTAATCAGTTTCACATAACTTTTTTTTTTTGATATCATAAGGACCACAGAATTTTGCCTGGAGAGCGGAACCAGGGATTGGAAGTAGTGACAACACTTAATCACCAACTTCAAATCTTCTCTGCACAGCTTTTCTATCGCACTTACACTTCATTTTCCCCTGGGACACTGAAAGGGCGCGGTCTTGCAGGCTTTGTGCAGACGCTCTCTGAAAGAGCTCACATAATCAAGCAAATTTTGGCTGGAGCTAGCCGTTTCTGACAGGTACTTTTCTCTCAGCACGCGCAGAGGACCATGCACAGTGTGTCCAAACACCAGCTCTGCAGGACTGAAACCTGTCGATTCCTGCACACTTTCTCGTGCAGCTAACATGAGGAATGGCAAACCTTCCCACTCTTTTCCTGATTCCAAACAGAATTTTTTCAGCATCGACTTTAACATCTGATGGAAACGCTCGAGTGCGCCCTGGGACTGTGGATGATTTCCGGTGCTGAATGGAGTTTGTTTGAGCCTTGATCTGTCTGAAGTTTGAGCCTTGATCTGTCTGAATGGATTTCGGCAACCCGAATGTGGAAAAGAAGTTTATGAGAGCTTTGATCACCGCTTTGGTTTTGAGGGTGCACAGCGGAATGGCCTCAGGATAACGAGCGGCAGCGCACATCAAAGTCAGGATGTATTGATGGCCGGATTTGGATTTTGGAAGCGGACCTACACAATCGAGGATTATGTGTTC
Source organism: Chaetodon trifasciatus (assembly GCA_037975065.1). Taxonomy (NCBI): domain Eukaryota; kingdom Metazoa; phylum Chordata; class Actinopteri; order Chaetodontiformes; family Chaetodontidae; genus Chaetodon; species Chaetodon trifasciatus. The sequence goes on from JBBMOE010000029.1 coordinate 7,090,546, forward strand.
AAATGGTTCACCTAACACTGGAATTGGGTGCAGTGGAGCCGGAGGACAACTTCTATTTATGAGTAGCTAACTGACTGTTTGGCCAATGAGGTCACTTATTATGTTAGCTTCGTTATAGCCTCCCTGCTCTGTCTGTTCATATCCTGGACCCAAGCCCCCATTTGTTATGGCGAGAAGACAACAAGTCACACCACAACATAAAGAAAAGGAAAAGCAAACACAGAGCTGGCTGGTAAACAGAGGTGAGTGAGGGGAGCAGCTATGCCTACTGGTCTGATGGTGGTTCCAGCTGCTCGGCCTTTGCGACAGTGTCCTCTCTTGGTTTTCGAACAGCCCACGCTCCACTCTCCTAAGCGGACCAGCCCCGTAATGCTGACAGAGTCAGGAGTTCAGGGCGAGAGAGAGAGACAGAGAGAGAGATGGATCCGTCGAAGCAGGTGGTGAGGTGTCCATGGTGCTTCTAAACTTAAAAGCTAAACGACTGTCTTCACAGTGGAAAACGCTTCGGAGAAGCTACTCATTCAGCGGCCACCAGAAGGGTGCTCTGACGTCCGTTGGGTGTGTGGTGATTCAGTCTATCCAGCAGTGTCTTCCAGGTGTGTCACATAAGCAATCACCAGCTCGCGCCAACCGACTTGACCGGAGGTGATGTCACAGTAACCATAGTAACAGCTGCGCATCACATGTAAATACTATCAGCACCAAACAAAAAAAGTAGAAAGGAAAGAAAGACCTAACCTGTGTCCTTACCTAAGACACATATTCACTGATATTGTTTTCCACACAGAAGTTAATGTAGTCCGTAATGCAGGTTGTTAAAATGTCAATGTACTCAACGTTGTGGACAGCACAACACATCCCAGTAGGTGGCATCAAAGCAGTCCCTCAGTGCCATGCTGGATTCCTCTGACCATCTCTTCTCATAAACCTGATGGATGGTGGTTGTTTATTCACAAAAGGCATGTATGCAGAGAGCAGATAAACCAGATTGTGATCGAAACAGCCCAGCAGGGGGAGAGGTGATGAGCTTTAAGCATCCTTAGTGTTTGCATACAGTAAGTCCAATGTTCTGTTGTCTCTGGTTTGGCATTTTACATCTGTGTGAAAGTGGAGAGAGTGGATGGGGAAGCATGATTGAAGTCTCCGGTGATGAGGGGGAAGGCCTGGGGGTGCGATGTCTGCAGCTGTGAGACTACTGTGTGCAGAAGCTTGCATGGGGCTGCGGCATCATCCAACGGGGGGATGTACACATCACAATAACATCCGAGAACTCCCTCGGGAGGTAATATGGCCGGATGCTAAAAGCTAACAGATCAATGTCTCTGGTGCAGTGCTGCTTTTTTACCTTAATGTGCCCTGAGTTACACCATCTGTTGTTCACAGACATCGCTATGCCCCCACCTTTCCCTCTTGCCGTTCTCCTTCACTCTCAGCTTTGACCAGTGTAAAGGATCTGAAGTTCGGTGGATCTCCTGAAGTTGATGAAAGTAGTCCACAAAGTAGAAAACAGCAAACAACTAATTCACCAGTTGTGCATCCATATGTACGCATGATTGACCGAGACTAGTGATATAAAAAAAGACGAGAAAGACACAAAAACACACCAATACAAAGAAAAACACCTGGAGCTGCAGTAACAAGCTTCCACTCACACAGCGCCATCTTGAATTTTTGTAGAAAGAAGGTTTCTCCATGTATACTGTACATAAATGATGATGGTAAAAGCACATGAAGTCAGCTACAGCGGTAACTGATACTCACCATGCAGTCATTTTTTGTACTAAATTCTTTTCCCACTTACATGCATTTTTTATGCACTCCCATGAAATAACTAATCTATTGGAACTCTTCAGGCAGTAAAAAGAATGCATAACTACTAATGTTTTTTTCTGTGTTTTACAAAAAGATGAATAATTTTAAGTTATTGTGGTAATAAGCAACAACAGGCAAAGTTTAAGTAAAACGGTCACGTGACAGTCTCTTCATTCACATAGTAGACCTAGCAATAAAAACTTACCTTATTTTTTGGTGAAAGGTCCATCCTGGTATTAAAATATGATTATGTGATGCACTGTGTTGCAACCATGTTTCTGTTATAAAAATGACATCAGGATTCAGCGTCCTGTGATCATGTTTCAGTTATGTTATATGTACATCTAGATCAATGTTATCTAACAGACCTTCAATGAAAATTACATTCTTGTTAAAGGAGCCTCAATGTGTTTTATTATTTCCTGTAGAAATGTGAGACATTCACCACACCTGTAGGTCTGCAGGTCTGATTTGCATTGCTTCAACAGGCTGCAATTATTCCACTAAGTTTCATTTTCACAAGGAGGTTGGACTCCATTAATACCTGCTTGGAGGTCTAGTTTGATGTGTCAGGCATCTGTCTGACAATTTGACAATAATAAAGAATAACACAAATTAATCTAAAATATTTATAAATGGAATGGAAATCCTCCAAGTGTCACATAAAAATTCTTAGGATGTTGTAGAAGAAATGTAAATTGGAAAAAACATGAACACATTGGACTTGTATGCAAGAGATCCATTTAATATTGTGGAAAAATACAGGTGATACTGTAGATACTTCTTGTTACAGAAGAGGGGATAATGCTTAGCCAATGCTAATCACACCTCTTTGATAGCTATGGGAAATAAGGGGAGAAAATCCACAACATTTCCTACAAGAAAAACATAGCTGAACTGTCTCTATTCATTTAATCCATTAAACACTGTCCAACAGAATAAACTCACTCCTATAACTCAAACTGTCAAACTGTCAGATCAAAAGCTGAGAGATGAAGCAGAGTAGGAAGGAGAGGGTGGCTTTCTTAACACCCCCAAAGAAACACACACACACACACACACACACACACACACACACACACACACACACAAATGATGACGAGAATAAATCCATGTTTTTTTTTTTGTTTTTTTTTTTTCAAACCTTTTAAGCTCCACTGCCCCGCTGCCCCACTGCTGTGTTCCATTCAAAATTTGAATCTTGTGACCCGTAGTAAATGTGTTTTTTTGTTTTTTTTTGTCTTCCCTTTGAGTTTATAATGATTTCTAAACTCTCACTAACTTAATGAGCCATGAATGCATCTCATTAATGGTAACTCTTGCCAGATTTGTGATTTTTAGATTATCTGGAATTTTAGTGTAAAAGGTACATCAGCTTTTGCTAATTACCACTTCTTTATTTGAGAACATTATCTACATGATCAACAATTTTATCCTGAATAAGACAAACAGAAAAAATTAAACCATAATCAAAAATGAGAACAATATCTAGACACAGAACAAGATAAAATACAATGTTTACATTTGTGTTTATTTGGGGTGCTCTTCTATTACATGTCTTCCTGTGATGGAAAAGTGAGGGCTCACAATTGAGAGAGAAATTAAAAATGTCGGCTTGCTTTTTCCAAGGGGAAAAGGGAGTGCCATGAAGAAGACTATGAAACAGTGAAATAACTACATGTTGGGAGGACTGTACAGAATATTGGGTACTAAAAAAGAATCATTTTTGAAAATGGACAAAATATAAACTACAGATGCCATACTAAATATGTATCCGATTTGAATGTGTTGTGTGCATTAAGGAGGAATTTCAACTTTGGTCAACTTTCGCCTCCTAGACTTATATACTGTTATAATATTAACAATATAATGTTAGAGTGTTTGCATGCACTATGCCAATTTTCAGGTTAAGGTAATGGTTTGAATGATGGTATGCCTGCTTCATACATTAACACATTTGAATGGTAATTGCCTGGATAATCTTCAACATTGTGCGGCACTTGTTATTGATCTATTGAACACATTTTACACTGCTAAATAATTAAATTCAGCAGAAACTATATTTCAGATTTAAATAAATATTATCTTAATATTGGTGACACGTGTTTAACCTGGGTCTTCTTCTGTTCGCTATTTATAAAAATTATATAATGTCTGCGACTCCACATATTAATTTACATTTCCATACTAATGATTATGTTGTATATGTCGCATGCTTATCTCTTAACTAGTATTCAATATTTGCTTGAAGTTAAAGACTCTTATTACATTTGTAGACAAAAAAATCTTCATGAGAACTTAATGTGACTGTTTAAATGATCAGTTAAGTAACAAACCACTAAAACAATAACCTTGCCACCTCAATTTATAGAATTGGGATAAAACGTACTGGCACCACAAATAAGAAAAGCAAAATGGAGGGTATTTCTGTTTCTGCATTGACAATATCTATTGTTTGTAACCTTGAAAATCTTTCCGTTATCACTAGCTATGCTGCGGTTTGTGTGGCCATTATGCCGAGTGTATAAACTTTGTGCTCCATGACCAGGTTATGCTTACTTTGGGTTATATTCACTCTTATCATATAGCATTCTAAGTGAGTGAAAAATAAACTGCAGTCAGCAGTTTCAACTAATGACATCGAGAAAATGTGTAGTTCTGAGTTAATTCCTGAGTTTAGTTCCTGAAAACTGATCATCATTTACTTTCAAAGACAAAGTTGCAAAATAAAAAACATAATGGATGCTGTATATCAGGACAGTTTGTTAAAGGATAATTCAAGTTTATTACAACTTGGGTCATCATGTTGGCCATTCCTAAACACTCAGCAGGATTGGGTTTCACAAACTATTCAGATATGCATCTCTAAGTTTCGGTGCAATCTGATTAAATAAATTACTCAAAACTATCTAGTAGGTGTACAGAAACTTAGAGATGCATATCATATTCAGATCCATGTGAACCAGTCAGTGTCCAGAAATGTGTCCATGGCTGGCGTATGGCCCTCGCATGCCATACACCAGCCATGGACACATTTCTGGACACTGACTGGTTGACATGGATCTGAATTTTAATGTGTTTTGGACATTGCACAAAAGAGTTCAGTGTCACTTCCTGTGTCCACTATATGGCAATAGAGAACAGCCACTAATTATACATTATGTTCTCGTATCAAGTTTACACGACATGATAAATTTTAATTTAAATAAAATGATAATCGTCACACAAAGCATACATCCTGTTGCCATGAGGTGGAACAATGAATGTGATTGTGACAGTAGATGTCCTCAGTCTAGGACTTAAATCAACTTTGTGAAATTTGGGCCTAATTGGTACAAGTACACTCAAGACATGTGGTCACCATGTAAGAAGTACATCAAAGTATAAAAAAGTCATTTCATGTTGCTGGTAAGTGCCACTAGGAACATAAATCAGTCTTGGCATGGAGAGATCAACAGGCAAGGACTCTCATCAAAAAAGTTTGGTAAAGCTTTGACCATGTCCAGTAGAATTACAATCCATTTCCTGTTTCATGGTGATATAGGTCAATTCTACACCTTGCCACGGCTTTGCCATTTGACACAAACTCAAAAGCTCCCTAACCCTGACCAAGTTCTTAGATGCTTTTGAAGTATGACCAATATAAATGGCAAAAACTGTGTAAAATTTGTACAGTAAACTCAAAATTGCTGACTTCCTTATGTACCAGTATTTTGCTGAAATTTTGAGGGGCGCTATTGAACCATTTTGGCACGTATATGTGAAAATAATAAATAATTCAAAATGCAATTCACTTTGGCATTGAATAATACATGTCAAAACTTGTACTGGTCAGTGCTCAGGCCCTAATAATAATAATAATAATAAGAAGAAGAAGAAATAATTACATTACAATAGGGCCTTCACTCCAGTCAGTGTTTAGACCCAAATAAGACCCAAGTTAAACTGGAATTATCCTTTATACTCTTTGCAGACATGTAAGTTCTCTTGCTTGCTGTATGTTTGGAACTGGTGTAATTATTGAGTGTAATTAAAAACTTTAACCAGAAAGACTTTTAAATGTGTTGACATTCAAATAATTGGAATATTGCTTTAAATCAGATTCTAATAAAATTACAAACATAAATGTTAAGACTGATATAGCAAGATCCATGTAAATCAAAGCATTTGCAGTTTAATGAGGCATCATCCTGTGCTCATCTTATTTTAACTGCTTCAGCAACAATAAAGCAGATGGTACACTTTGATTCCAGTTAACCTCGTCCATGTTTGACTTCACTGTCATTTGAATTTCCTATTTCTGGATGAGTACACACTGTCCATTTGGTAGAAAAGTATAAATGTGAAATGCATGCAGAAATACTGGACATGTTGGCATAGAAATTACTAAAATTGTATCTGATGATTGGAATGCTCTCAATACAAAATTAGGAAGAGACATACATCGCATTGAGTAGATATAAAAGGCAAAACACACAAAAAGAAGATGGGGTAATAAATAAAGGAAAGGAAATTTCAGTACACTGCTGTCTCCTTGGTCCTGATAAAAACTCCATTCCAGTGACACAAGCACTACAAAAACAGGGAAAATTAAAACAACCAAAAGATGTGAATATCATTCAACAAATAGTTAACTCATAACTTTAAATAAGATGAAAGGATTAATTGCCCCCATGGTTTGATGAAATCAATCTTTCTTATACATAAATTGAAAAAATATTTTTTCACATTAAGGGGTACATAAAATATTTACTGTACAACAAATGACACCAAACTCATGCTCAGATTTGAGAGACATCCTCAGTACAATCCCACAAAAAAAAAAAAAAAATCACCCAAAATCCCTTTGTTAATGCTGTTTGGAAGAAACTGTTAAAAAACACTTGATCTCCAAGTTATTGATAACCAATTCTGATGGTAAGAAAAGCTGTAGAAAAATAAAGTACCAGTAATCTCAACATTAAAAGACCAAATGCCCTTGAATTTTTTTCAGATCTCCAGACAAATAGGAGATTAATAAATCCACAAATGTTATACTTCAATTTCTTCTTTTCTCTTTAAAAAAGATATTTTTGATCAGTCCAGTGATTGATATATTGGCAGAAAGTAGAACAACGGGGGACTGCAGGGAATACTCTCCGTCTCTTTCAGGGTAAACTCCAGGTTCGTGGAGGTTAAAGTTCTTAGTTCAACGTTGAACTTGTTCCTTCTGATGTGGTCTGGTGGTTCAGTGTCTCATGTGCAGTTAGGTGTGATGGCTGCAGTAAAATGGTGTGATGAAGACACAAGTAAGAGGGAAGAATGGGAGCAGCTGACAGATCTAAGATATGGTTTGAGGACTGGAAGATTGAAAGACAGATGAATACATGGCCAGAGAAAAAAGAGAAAGATATCTTTAGTGAATTTTACCAGCCAAATCTCAGTACTTCAGATGTCAACACATGAATATCCCTGCAATCAGATTTGTGAGCATAGAAGGAAAAACAACAGTAATACCCAGAGTGAAACTAAGCATTTTTACCCTAGTTTGGCTAATCAAGCCATAGTAAATGTTACATATAAGGAGAAAGTTGATCAAGGAAATTTGATATTGAAATAATAACAGTGTAAATTATGATAATGATGGTTGGAGTGAATTCTTGAATAAAACTAGGTATTTACTTCCACTTTTGTATTTCAACCACTGTTAAGATCTTAATGAAGTCTTAATGAAACTCAGCTCTTGCATGTTATGTTTTAAAGCTATTTCTAGGGGAAGCACTGAGTCACACTGACAGCAGCTTAACAGCCAGAAAAAAAAGCAACAAAGCGGAAGACAATAGAAAAAGTTAGTGACTGAAAGCAATACTTCTGTGAGATCATACAGTGTTTTCAGCAGAGTGGGGAATATAACATGACTCTGTTGTTATGTTGATGGAATTAGAGCTGAGGAAATTACATTAGCACATTACACTGAATTTATCAGGACAACATGTAAACATGGAGGATGTGCTGAGTTTGCATTGACAGCAAACTAGAATAGGAGCAGATCAGAAAAGATTAATGTTTCTTATAAAAATATTACAAAACACACTTATAAAAACAAAGGAAATTAGTCCCATCTCTAATATAAGACTGTTCCAAATAAAGGGCTGGTTCTCTCTACACTTGAGGTCTGCCACTAACTGAGAATTTACAGCATCCGGAAACGAACATTTCAAAAATGTAAGGTCAAATTGTTTTTCGGTCAGTGTTTTTAAATAATAATTCATACTGACTGACATTAACCAAGGAGTAAACGTTACCATCTACAGCCACAAGAGGGCACTCTAGGCTTGTGACAACTATATGCTGCTCCTGTACCACTGAAAAAAAATAACAGAATGCTGAATGCAGAACGTGTGACGACAGCCTCGCAGAGGAGGAGACGGCATTTCATCTTCCTCCGGAGTTGGCGGAGCTGTTCAGAAGTAACACTGAGGATGAAGAATTCAATGGATTCAGTGATGTGGAATGAGATTGGGAGCTTGGTGAACTTGCTTACCGGTACCTTGCTCGTTGGACTCACTGGCTTGTGTTAATTTTGCCTATTTAGCCTTCCAGGTATGTTCTTTATTCCATTGTGTAGCTAAATAACTGTTAATTTGTGACATTAACATACCGGACACCTATTCAGTCTGTTGTTCTGTGTGCAGCTGAGTAGTGAATAAATTGCCTTTCCAGATTAAATGTCTGTTCTTGGTCTTGGATTTTGTAAAATGAATTTCTAAATAAATGTGATTTATAATCCAGCTCGATTTATATATGTTTTTTCCTCTTCATGACGCATTTTTGACTGATGCGACTTATACTCCGGAGCGGAAAATATAAACATGGCTGTCCCAGAGCAGTGGAGTATAGAGGACTTCAATTCTGAAAAAAAAAAAAAAACTGAGCCACATTCCTTGTATGTGTACACATCCGTGGCCAAAAAAGCTTGGCCAAAAATTCTGATTCTGAGAAAAGATGTGATGGTTATAGCAGGGAGATGAGGCTGTTCTCAGGATTCAGCCTGATGTAAACACATTGAAGTTGACTGAATATTCCAGTTAAATAGAAAGGTACGTGGGATTGTTGAAGCCCTCAGTACTGTCTCACAGTGTAAATAGACTCCTCCCAGACAGGATTGAGTGCTTTGCTAAACTACTACTCTTTACAAAGTTCTTTGCAGAAGAATAATGTAGAGAAGTTGGCAGTACACCTGAGGTTTTTCTAATTGGCACCTTAAGTCTACTTTAATTATAACCTAAATGTTTCTCAAATAAAACATACAAAAGCAAGTTTCCTGGATGATTGAACAGCAATGAAGAGTTATGCTCTGGACATGCTAAGTAATTATACTGTCTGTGTGCAAACTGTATTCTGGTGCAAAATTATTTTAATAAATTTCACCAGCCTGTGCTTACTTTACAGAAGCTCTGGCTTACTAACCTCCACTGCAACAAGTAATGTTACTGTGTTCTGCAGAACAAATGAGAATCTCAATACAGAGTATGCAGTTGGACGTCTCATTTCTGGGATTTTGGAATTGGCATGTTGAACTTAAGATGAAGACTAATAGTTAACATAAGATTAGGTAAAATAAGATAAACCATTATCAATCCTGTTGCAGGTCAATTTCCAGTGTTACAGCAGCAAAGAGGATAGTGTACTAGTAAGAAGCGTCACTAAAAGAGCAAGATATGATTAATTAGTAAATAATATAACAAGTGGTTAAATAACAGACAGTGGTAAAATTCATATTTTTGCTGATATTGCCCATTTTAGCATACACTGACTTTGCACTCGTAAATTGTCAGTTTTTGTGTATGTAGTCTAGTATGAGCAGCGTTGATTGTAAAGTTTGACAGCAGCGTGAAGGAAGGACCTACAGTATCTCTCCTTCAGTTGTCTCCTTCAGATGTGGGGCATGTTCTCCATCAGGGATGATAGCTTAGCCATTATTCCTTTTAACAGTAGGGATTCCACGGCCCTGCAGACCACTCCATTGAAGATGGCTGGTGCCATCACAGAGCCAAAAAAGTACCCCAAGAGTGCACACTACACCCCTACACTAAGATACAGCAGATGCAGTATTTGAAGTTTAAAGGGTTAACTGTCAAAAAAAAAAAAAAAACAGTTGTAGAAGAAAAATTATAACAGTAGTTTGGCTCATGTCCTTTCAACATCACAACTGGTTGTTGAGAAAGGCTTGCAGGGATACTTGTGTTAAAACACAATTCAGTTCCCAAAACATTCTGGAAAAAATGTGCAGAGCAAGAATCCTTTTATCATTGGACTGTTCTTGGATAAAAATGGACTTGGAACTGCAACTGACATATGACATTACACAAGTCCACAAGAACAGACATAAGAAGAAAAAAAAACTGATATTAAGACACAGCTGGCTACCGTGTCAAGGTGACCAGTCTACTCAGTGACACTGATGCGAGATCCTACCAGCAGAAGAAGCTAATCAACTGCTTACAATTACTGGAAAAGGACAAAGCCATTGACTGACCACTGTATTACCATCTTTTCCCCCAGTGCAGCCACTCCTTGCGTTTATGGACTCCCCAAGATACACAAGGAAGGCGCTCCACTCAGACCCATCATCAGCAACATCAACTCATTTTCCTACAACATTGCCAAATATCTAGCAAACATTCTCGTTTCATTGGTCAGCAACACTCCACACCACATCAAAAACTCCCAGGATTTTGCCGACAAGGTGAGACATTTAAAACTGGACTTATGATGTCACCCCACTCTTCACATGCATTCCCACTGTGGAAGCAGTGAAGACTGTGAGGAAACGACTGCTACAGGACAGCACGCTCTCCAACAGAACCAACCTCACCCCAGATCACATTTGTGCAGTGCTAGACCTCTGCCTAACAACCACCTATTTCCAGTAGATATGGAATCTATATGGAAGAAGGAGAGATCAGAGCCCTGATCTCCGTCATGGGAACTCCCCCAGCCATTGGTTGAAGGAAGTGGATGACACCTGGCTCAAAATTAGAACACAGGAAGTGGAAGCTTTCATTGATCACATCAATGCGGTGGACAGAAACATCAAGTGCCCTCGGGAGGATGTCAAAAGAGACAGACATCTGCCCATTTCGGATTGGGCAGTGCACAATGAAGATGGCAGGAGCCTCAACAATGAAGTATACAGAAAACCCATGCACACAATATTTGCTCTTTGATTCTCACCACCCTATGGAGCACAAGCTGGGGGTTATCAGAACCCTACACCATCAGGCTGAGAATGTGCCCACAAGGACAGAAACCAAGGATATTGAGCAGAAACACCTCAGGGAAGCATTCAGAATGTGTAGCTACCCAAACTTCACCTTCAACAAAACACTCAAGCATAAGCAGAGCAATGTAGTATATGAAGCGTAATGCAGTGAGGAATGCAGAGACTTGTACATTGGGGTAACAAAGCCACCGCTTCACAAGCCCATGGCACAACACAGGAGAGCCAATACCTCCAGGCAAGACTCAGCAGTCCACCTACATTTCAAGGACAAGGGACATTCATTTGAGGACAATAATGTGCATATTTTGGCCAGGGAAGACCAATGGTTTGAAAGAGAAGTGAGAGAAGCAATCAGTGTCAGAGTAGAGGGGTGGTGGAGCTGGAGGAGCGGAGGGTGCGTGTGGGCTGAGATACAGTGATGAGTTCTGATAGGTAGGAAGGACTGGTGGAGTGGATGGCTTGGTAAGTGAGAACAAGGACCTTGTAGTTAATTCGTTGGCGGATGGGGAGCCAGTGAAGGTTGAAGAGCACAGGGGAGATATGCTCACGGGGAGAGGTGTGAGTGAGAAGCCTTGCAGCACAATTTTGAACGTACTGCAGCCGATTGATGGTCTTGTCCATTGCCCCCACAAGAAGGGCGTTGCAGTAGTCCAACCGGAAGGATATGAAAGCGTGGATGAGGTGCTCTGCGGCAGGTTGTGAGAGAAAGCGGTGAATCCGAGCAATGTTCCTTAGATGGAAAAAAGAGACTTTGGTGACATGCTTGATGTGAGCCTAAAATGAGAGTGGGCTGTCAAGGAACACTCCCAGGTTACAAACCTGGGAGATGACACAACAGTCATCCACCTCATCTGAGATGGTGACAAGGTGGTCTAAGACACCACTTATCAGCCACTTACAATGCAGCCTTATGATCTCTCCCCAGGCAGCTTTACAGCCACTCACACCAGGACTCAGGTGACCCTATTGAGTGACAAGATGGACAGATGGGTCCATGACCCACCTATTCTCACCTATTGAGCCATCAACACCATGACTCGTGACCCTAACGACTTGCATGATAGCTGGGCAAAGCTATGATCCTGCAAGAAGATAAGCCTGGGACTTTCTACCAGCCAGTTAGAAATGAAGAAGCCTTTTGCATGTGAGGTGAAATGTACCACATGCATGAACCACAAGCAAGTCCAGCTGCCTTTGGAAGCACTTAGAAGTTCCTGTATAGAACTGGATCAGCAGCTGTTGAGGCAAATTGAACTTTGTGAGCTGATGCAGGAAGTACATTATCTGCTGTGTCTTCTTAATGGTTGAAGCTATGGTGAAGTCCACAGTAGGTCCTCAAAGAAACCAGGTGTTTTACCTCCCCTCTGTATGCAGACTTGTCACCATCTCAGATAAGGTGGATGACTGTGTCATCTGCAAACTTCGGGAGTTTAACAGACGGGTACCCTAATGTGCAGTTGTTGGTGTAGAGAGAGAAGGACGGGAGGGGGAGCACGTATCCCTGGGAGGCTCCATTGCTGATGGCCCAGGTGCTGGATGCAATTTTCCCCAGCCTCACCTGCAGCTTCCTGTCTGTCAGGAAATTTGTGACCCATTGACAGGTGGAGGCTGACATGGAGAGCTGAGTGAGTTTTGAGTGGAGGAGGTCTGGGATAATTGTGTTGAAAGCAAAGCTCAAATTCACAAACAAGATCCTTGCATATGTCCCTGGGTGGTTGACATGTGGCAGGATGTAGTTCAGTCCAGTGGGTAATGAGTGTTGATGTGGACCTATCAAACCTGCAGTATAATGTATTCAGGTCATCGGCCAGTTGTTGGTTCTCAGCTGTGTGGGGGGATGGTCTCCTCTAATTGGTAACGTTTTTTCAGTCTTCTCCACACTGATGGAGAGTTGTTTGCTGAAAAGCTGTCCTTCAGCTTTTTGGTGTAGCACCTCTTAACTACTTTAATCTCCTTTGTCAGTGTGTTTCTGGCTTGTTTATACAGGACTTTGGTCCATGCTTCTATAGGCCTCCTCCATAGCCTAGTGAAGCTGTCTGAGTTTAGCTGAGAACCATGGTTAATTGTTGCTGTATGTGCAAAAGGGTTTATGGGCAGACAGATCCTCACAAAAACTAGTGTAAGATGCCACAATGTCAGTGAATTATCCAAATCTGTTTCAGCAGCCTTAATTAGACTCAGTCTAATGGGCTGTATTTACATTACACTTTTCTAGTCTGACGACCACTCAAAGTCTGCATTCACCCACTCACATTCATACAATGGTGGCTAGGCAACCTGCTCATTATGAGCTTAAACCATTCACACACCAATGGCACAGCATCAGGAGCATTCAGTATCTTGCCCCAGGATACTTCGACATGTAGACTGCCGAGGCCAGGGATCGAACCATCAACCTTCTAAAAAGTGGAAGACCACTCTACCTTCTCTTCTTTTCTTCTACTTGTCTCTTGCTTTTGGAAGACTGGACAACAACAGATATCACAGCAGCTATGAAGATAATCTGCTTCATGTTAAGTGAATGGAACATTCCACAAAACTCACTTTTTTTTTTTTTAAGTAATCACAGATTTGGATGTTGCTTTTCCTTTCAATCAGAGGGCATTGTGTAAAATTTCCACTGTAATGTTCTGGGTTCTGCGTCGCACATTGTTGGGCTGACAAGCTTCTAGTGACACACCATGCACACACGGTTAAGATAAGATATACCTTTATTCGTCCCACAGTGGAGAAATTTCAGGTATTACAGCAGCAAAGTGGGTAGCAAAAATAGAGGACATCAGTAAAAAAGACATTAAATATCAAACAAGCAATATAAACAATATAAACAAGGAATAGAAAAAATATGAACAACAGGTATGAATATTGCAATTGGATGGTAGTACTCCTGACTGGAGTATTGATTTTGCACATAGGGGTAATGATACACCTGATTGAAAGATTGACATATTGCACCTTAAGTTGAGATTCACCTGAGCAAATAAAATATTTTCACAGTGTAGTTGAACACAGTTGATGTGTATTATAGTGCAGTCATACTGAAAGTCTTGGTGAGTGTGTGGTCTACTGGGAGCACTGCTGGTTGTAAAGTCTGACTGCTGCAGGAAGGAAGGACCTGCGATAGCGTTCCTTCACACACTTTGGGTGACGCAGTCTCTCGAAGGAGCTCTCCAGTGCTGTTAAAGTATCCTGCAGGGGGTGGGAGTCGTTCTCGATCATGGATGACAGCTTATCCATCATCCTCCTCTCTCCTACCACCTCCACTGAGTCAAGGGGGCATCCAAGGACAGAGCTGGCCTTCTTGATCCATTTGTCAAGTCTCTTCCTGTCAGCCATTGAGATGCTGCTCCCCCAGCAGATCACTCCATAGAAGATGGCTGATGCCACAACAGTGTCATAAAAGGTCCTCAGGAGTGCCCCATGCACTCCAAACGACCTCAGTCTTCTGAGCAGATAAAGTCTGCTCTGGGCTTTCTTGTGCGGTTGTGTTGTGAGTCCAGTCCAGTTTATTGTTCAGGTGAACACCCAGGTACTTATAAGATGTCACCATCTCAATGTCCGTTCCCTGGATGTTCACTGTGTCAGGGGACACAGTGTTCCTCTGCGGCACCAGTTCTTTGGTTTTCCCTGCGTTGATCTGGAGGCAGTTCCACTGGCACCAGTCCACAAAGTCCTGCATCAGTTCTCTGTACTCTCTGTCATCCCCATCTGTGATGAGGCCGACAATTGCAGAGTCATCAGAGAACTTCTACAGGTGACAGGTGGGTGTGTTGTATGAGAAGTCTGCAGTGTAGAGGGTGAAGAGGAACAGAGCCAGGACCGTTCCCTGTGGGGCTCCCGTGCTGCAGACGACCGTGTCGGACACACAGTTCCGGGTCCTCACATACTGTGGATGGTTGGTGAGAGTCCAGAATCCAGTGTGTGAGGTGATGGTTCACTCCGGTGTGCTCCAGCTTATCCCTCAGAAGTGCATGGTACTGAAAGCACTGGAGAAATCAAAAAACATGATTCTCATAGTACTCCCAGGTTTCTCCAGGTGAGAGAGAGCTCGGTGTTGGAGGAAGATGACAGCGTTGTCCACTCCGATGCCAGGCTGGTAGGCAAACTGAAATGGATCCAGTGATGGGCTCACCAGGGGGCGGAGATGAACAAGGACCAGCCGCTCTAGGGTCTTCATCAAGTGGGATGTTAATGCCACTGGCCTGTAGCTGCTGAGGTCCTTGGGGTGCGGAGTCTTGGGCACCGGAACCACGCATGATGTTTTCCACAGCTGTGGCACTGTCCCCAGCTTCAGGCTCAGATTGAACATGTGTTCAACAATCCTTCACACCTGATCTGCGCAGGACTTGAGGAGCCTGGAGCTGATGCTGTCTGGGCCTGCAGCCTTCCTCGGTTCATTCCCATCCAGAGTCTGCACTGATTGGATGTGTCTTTCCCTGTCATTTTATATTAATCATTTGTGTTGTAATGTCAATAACAATATGATATTTGGTCTGTATGAAAGATGGGGATGAACTTCAGCTGGACTATCTTCCCTTGTATGTAGAGTTTGCATGCTAGTTGGATTATTGCTAAAAAAAAAAAAAATACTCATCATTAATCAGGGGTTGAATTTGATCAAGATGGCGAGTGGTGGTCATGAAGATTTCCCCACACATACCAGTCTTTATCAGAAAACATTACTGGATTAGTTATAATCTTTCCTTTGAGGCAATATATGAGGGAACCAGTTCTTAAATTTCCTGAAGATTACCCAATCATATTCAACATTAGTGAACATGTAGCATTAATCAAATTTGTTTGTGGCCTAAAGTCAAAGTGAAAGATTTTCAATTATCTGCCCAATCACAGATCTCCACCATCCATTAATGACAATTCTAATAACTTTAGTATTTTAGTACTAGTGTTTAACTAGCTATGTCTTTGTGTCTCTTAACCAGGTCCAGCTTTCTGGACATGGTATAACCAGGGCATTCCACATTAAGAATTTTTACAACAATGATTTTCCTGGTCTGGTTGAAATGATTTAGTCTTCTCTTAATAGTTGCATGTTCTCCAACTCTTTTGAATTAGACATTTCATCCAAAATTACAAATGCCACCAAGTTCTGTCATTGACTCTTTGCTGTTATTAAACCTAGATCAAAAATAGTAGGGTGGAGAAGGGAGATTAGGGGACACATATTCCTTTTGTGAGACAATGCTGGCTTAAGATTCACTTTTTGTAGTTCCAATTTTCTGAATGGTGCAATTTTCTCCTTATTCTGGACTTGGTATATCATCCTTTTACGGTAAGGGATCTTCATATTAATTGCATCAGCAGCAAGTGATTCATCGTTCCAGTTCCAGTCAGACCAGAGAATGGCTGGGGGTGGTTAACAGTGCCTTCAGGTTGGACACTCACCTCCCAAAGGATCAGTCTGTCTTATTCTGGAGTGATCTCTGTTTCCTGGTGCACAACCACTTTGGTAACAGACATGTCTGGGTGCTGCTCTTTTGCCTCTTTAATGGCCTGAGCCAAAGCCTGAAGAGTGAATGAAGAACAACAGTCAGGCTTGTTAAGTAGACCATAATCAATGACCTTCATGCAGAACAAATTTGAACACAATTGGTCTATGAGGCAAATTAAGAATACAAATAACTCCAGCTTCACCTATCAGATACATTATGCATTTCAGGCAGGAATCTGTTCAATTCAATTCAATATTCCTTTATTAGTCCCGCGAGGGGAGTGGGAACATGATTAAACCATGTGCTTACTGCAGAGCTTTGAGGATAACAACATTATCACAAAATAAAAAAATAAAATTTTGTGCATCAGAAACTCTTCTTCCGCCATTTTCTCACCTTATCATGATCAATTTCAGTGTCTCCAGTGATGACAATTCTCTTCTCAATGCGAGTCTCAGAGATCCCTCCTTTCACCGTCTACGACAGAAACATGAAACAAGCTAAAATACAAGCTAGGGAAAACATGCATAACCAAAATCCATCTATATCTGCAGAATTTTGGATGACAAAATAATCCACAATGGCAAGGAAGCCAGGCAAGACTTGTAGGTTCATCACCCTGTAAGACAAGCTTGTTGTCACTTCCTTGGAGTATGATGCAATGGAACATGGAGGTATGCAAGACATGCATGAACTGCATTGCATCTTATTTCAGAATTTGCAAGTGTATATGCATTTAAATAAAAACAACTAAGTAGACTGGCAGCATGTCATGATGAAACATACTGCAGAGATGAACAGTATTCCTCTGGTGGTTTTACTAAATTCCACTGACAAGATTAGTACACAGGGTTGTAATTATGCCTTATATATCATCCAATTTTACACAAGTAGAACAATAGTGCATAATAGCTCTGTTTATTTTTATCCATCTTTGTTCAGCTTTGTTGTTCCTGTTTTTAGCTCTATGCCTATGTCTATCTTACTGCAAATTGTACTTGGAACTGTGTGTAAGCACACTGAGAGCTACGAAAAACAATTCCGTGTGCACATACATGAATATATAATGAATGACAACCCTCATCCCTAAATTATTAATTAGTTTCTGTCTGTCCATTGATGTAAATGAATTGAAATACCAAGATCTGTAGATCTAGCAGATGTTCAGATCAGATTGTGCAATTGAGACCAATGGAACAAAGACTAGTCAGGTATACCTGATTTTGACCCCTAGTAAATGTTACATATATTAATTAAGCATATTTTAATAGAAATAGTTGTGTTATTTAACTCCACTTATAAAATATAAGTAATTTCAACATATATTGTCAAAAATATGACAATTGTATTTTATTTAATTAAATGTAGCTCGAAAAAATTAAGTTCACCTAAATTGCGCATACCATCCAGTTTGGATTTTGAAGTTTGCACATGCGCAAGAACATACCACCATTTTAGGATCTTGAGGCGCATATCAGTTACTCACTCTGGAGTCTGGACACCCTGCAGGTGCACGTCGCTCTCATTACAGGCTGAATTCCAAATTGTTTGGGTAAGTCTTTAATAATGTCATAGTTTAACTTTCACCCCAGTGTAAGAACTATTTACTTTTTCAAATGTTTTGATATATACTGAAGTAGTTACAGCTATGGGCCTATTTAATTCAGGTGGTTAAGCTAGCCACGTGTGGATGTGTTAGCTTGTTAACGCTCCTGATATTAGATTGACCTTGTGGTTAAACACGAATCAACTCGGCTCCGGGCGGACTATCAGAAATGGTTAGTTAAGTTTAATTTCGCTCGGTTGGACTTTGACTCGGTTAAGGGACTTGAGTGGTGTGCAGGACTCTCAAGTTTTGAACTGAGTTCAGCGTGAGATTTTGGCGGCGGTGGTGGAGGTGGGGGTTGGGGTGGGAACGGGGGTCTGATTTGATCAATGACACATACATTCGTCCAAATAAAATTGTTAATTCAGCGTTTCTTAGTGCAGGTGTGTGTGTGTGTGTGTGTGTGTGTGTGAGTGTGAGTGAGAGAGAGATAATGATTAGTGTTGTTTATTGCAGGTCTGTAAAGAAAGCTAAAAAGACAGAGGTCAACTATTGTCCTTCACACCCCACTGGCTAAACAGATTACAGTCTGGAAAACTTGAGAGTTGAACTTTTGAATGATATCAGACAAAGAAATGGGGCATCAGATGTAAGAGAGAAGATGCCTAAAACTTTCTCCTACCAAAGAAAAGAAGTGGTGCATAGAACTCCAGGTGCTGGAGAGATAAAAGTGAGGTGGTCTGCACTTTTCCATATTAATGAGGTAAATACATGCTTGCTTCCCTCCAGTGTGCCTGTTTTCATTGTGCATTTTCACTATGTGTTATGATTTCACTATGTGTATTACAAGAATCACCATTACGTAAATAACTGAGCACGGTGTCCTTGGTCTCCTGCCACTTTTTTTATGTGCAACAGATAAATGCCAAATGTCAGCGAATTACAACACATCCACTTGAGACGACCTTCATGCCACAGTTGGACAGTCTTCAGCCTCAGCTGACATCAGTTCTCCAGAAGAAGGGAGGTGTCACTGGCCAGAAACTAGCCAAACATCTGCAGATCTTACAAGAGATAACTGTTCATTCACTGCTGTCTATATGTGTGCTTTAATATATTCTGTTTCAGTAAAGCCTGGATCATTACTGGAAGACACATTTCCGAAGAAATATTTTACATGTTTAAATGTTTTGGTAGCTAAACCAGCCCTGTTTTCTCTGGTGGGGCAGTTAATGTACACCACCTGCACTTAGCAAGATTTCTGACAATGCTTAGCACAGCGCTTTCATCCTATACATCCATACATGTCACATATTGTAACCACACCACAATTATTTTGTAATCAAAGGAATAAGGTTATTTATAGTATAACCGTGGGTTGAAAAATTCAAATATTTTTGTAATTAGTCTAGTGCCTGGAAATGTTTTAATCAGTGGAATCTCTTCACACAGGCTACAAGTGATGTTCATTCAAAATGGGCAGCAGTCCTTAGAGCACTTTGCCTCTACCTTGGTGAGGATGATGGACATCTAATCCATGAGTATATGGTAAGTTTAATGAATGAATGATTCTGAATGTAACTTGTATTTAAGATTCTAAAGTTGTTTGTCCTGTAGTTTTGGCTCCCCACTGGGTCTCTTCAGTGTACAGCACAGGTGTCTGTTGTGTTTAAAAGAATAATTTGCTGTTACAATGCACAGTTATATAATATTTGACATGTTGTTTTGTTTCTGGTGCTGCTTTACCTGTCAAAGTCAGTATAGCAAAATGTTTTGTTCCTGTTGCTTATATGATAGAGCCAGGCATAGAGTCGAAGCACAAAAGTACACCTTGGAAGACAGAGTGCCTGTAAAACACTTGATGCACAAATGGACAGTGCCCTGATTGAAATCTGAAAATATCTGTCGTGCAGATGTACAATGTATGGTAACAATAATTGTGACAAAGCATTCGAATGTTTCCCTTTTCTCCTATTTACTTAAAATATGCAGGACATCAAAGGAAATGCCATCCTAACAGACATGCAGAAGTGGGCCATGGGCATTTTACATCATCAGCAAGGAGAATGGAGTTCCTGGACATTATGATGACATTGGAATTTCTGTTGATGGAGTGATCATCCTGGACAACATTGGATCTGCAGCCCAGGCTTGCTCAGTGATGCTTGGAGTGATCTACACACTGAACCTCAAGGAACTGAGACACTATTACAAATTCATTCAAAAAGTACTTATGGGAATGGATGGGGAAAAGCTTTCCCCCAAAGTCCTTGGACTAAAGAACAAAATCAGTGTTGGACTGTTGAAATTCTTCAGCCACAGTTATGTAGTGTATGTGATGCTTTGTTGTTTTTGTGAATTGTGGAATGAATGGTTAATGTAATCTCAAATGCAGCATCACTAAGTGTTCCACACAGATGAGAAACGCTTTTGTACAGGATAGAAGTATTCACGCAGCCCGTGGTGAGGACATTACAATGAACAAACTAACTTACTGGTAGTTATATGTGTTAGGGCAGTAATGAAGGATTGCCTCTTGTCTGTTTCAGGCCAACATTGAAAAGAGTGACAGGATATTCACTTGTCTTATTCAATTCTTACTCAACAAAGCCACTTGTTTTATTATCAGTTCAAATGTCTCAATGAAACATTGCCTTTCGATAATATTGTCATTTCAGAGTCAGGCAGCCCATGTTTGTTTTCCAGATGTGGCCCACTCTGTATGGTTTGGGTTTTGAATATTGCTGAAACTTTTTTATTTTTCTCCTGGTAATGTTCTCAGTTGAAGGTATAGGTATATTTTTGCAAAAAAGCTGTAAAGTAAGCTCTATAAATGGTAACCACCACTTTACATGTAACAGGGATAGAACTATTCAGCTGCCTAGTCTCTGGTCAGGACACTACACAAAAGTGTCAGAGTTTATATTGTTCATTCCATCCTTATGGTTATGATTATGGTTGACAGTATCTGAACAGCGGGTTTCTGCTTTCTTGTGTTTGATCTCTTTAGTAGAGGCTTTTGAAAGGCAAGGGTCAAAAGCTAAAACAAGTATTGTTGTTTATGCACTTTGCATTTCACAGGTTCTTGTCTTATAACAAGTATTGTACATGTCAAGAACAAACATTACCTGTTTATTCTTTATTAATGGTTGTTTACACATCATATCATATCATATCATATCATATCAGAGCAACATATTTTTTCATTTGTAAACAGATTAATGTATCTGTTAAAGTTAACAGTGTTGCTATCTATGCACTCAGTATTTTACAGTTGTTCATCATAGAAAAATATTTTTGGGTCATTAGACTGCTCTGATGTGAGATGTTAAGTATTTGTACCATATTAAAGTTGGTTGTCTAAACACATTTTGTGGTTTGTATGACAGCTAAAAATATTTCATTAGAATCAACTTGATAAAAATAGTAGTATTTAAACATTTTACTTGATTTGAAAGAGCAGATTTACTAAGGAAATTTGAGTAAAATCTACTCAAAATATTTGAGGAGGAGTTATATAATATAATTTATTTGAATTTACTTAAAAATTATTAGGTCAGTCAACATAATAAAAATATCTAGCTTCAGATAAAATTATTTTGTACAACCACTTGACATAATAAAATTATGTTCATTCAACAAAACATTTTTTCACTGTAGAGTGGGCACGACTTTGGCATTCTGTTGATGTCAGAGAGAGACAAAAGTTTGTTTTTTGCTGCTTACAGTCTCCTTAGTCACTCTTCAGCTAGCACTTAAATAGTATGTTGTGAAAGATCAATAAGAGTGGCACGAGTGACTGAAAGTAGGCATCCATGACAGTGTGGTAATTAATTTTTGTATTGATTGACTGTGGGGATGTTCATAAAGTGAGCAGACCTTTGTGATCTGGGTGGTGGTGGTGGTGCTGATGGTCTCCGAAGTGATGGTCTGGGCACTCAGCAGCACTCCTGAGTCCCTCTCTGCTAGGCTGTCCACCGGCTGTAGGAGAGACACCTTTAAAACGTTACACAAGAACCTCAAATGAATCCATTTAAACATACTCAATTATCTCTTATAATTTCAATTTTCTGATTAAATTCAAAAGTTTGCAACTGTAGGCCATTTTATTCAGATTAAGTTCTTGTGTTTAGACTTCTTGAAAATTCAAGAAATTTGGCTTTTGCAGAAAAACATGTTTATATTTCTCAAAGTAAAGTATCAAAAAAAGTACTTTTTCGGTAATGACACTCAGGTACTGTATCAGTATTAGTACTGAAAAGTTAATGAGGAATTAGACTGAAATACCAACTGGGCAAATACGGCAAGAGAGTTAGTCTCCTGAACTTCAGGACACCCAAAGGCTCTAGGTTTACTGTAAATGGTAAAATTGTAAATGACTTCATTTATATAACACGTTTATTCAAAGTATTTTACAATTTGCCCCTCATTCACCCATTCACACACACACACACACACCAATGGCAGTAAGCTACAATGTGAGGTGCAATTTGTGGTTCAGTGTCTTGCCCAAATACACTTTGACGTCAATAGGAGGAGCTGGGGACCAAACCCAACACCTAGTGGATGACCTACTCTACCCTCTGAGCAACAGCTGCCAACAGCGTTCCAACTACAGCCTCAGGGCCCTCGAATGGGTTAATCTTTGGACATGCTATATGACCATTTATACTAATTTGAAATGTGCCATGGATGAAAAAAGTGCAATGTTCTTGCCTTGTGAGCTTAGCCTGATTTCAGTAAATTGACAGAGGTCAGACAAGGGCCAAAATCTCTTGTGGACCAGTCCTCTATAATGAATATACATTGTATGTCAACATACACTACTCACAAAAGGTTAGGGATATTTGGCATTCAGGTGAAATTTATGGAAAATGTAAAAAGTTCATGCTACAGTGATATTATATCATGAAAGTAGGGCATTTAAGTAAAAGTATGCAATGGTGATTTCCTCATCTCAAACACTTCATTGAAACAAAAACTAACAACGGTGGTTTGTACACCACAACAAAAAAATGTCAATGTCTCAATAACTTGTCATGTGCACTTGAGCATCAATTACAGCTTGGCAGCAACATCTCATGCTGTTCACAAGTTGACTTATTGCCTGCTGAGATATGGCATCCCACTCTTCTTGAAGGGTGGCCCTCAGGTCATTGAGGTTCTGGGGTACAGCCTCTAAACAGCAATTCAGCTGATCCCATAGGTTTTCTATGGGATTCAGGTCTGGAGAAAGTGCAGGCCACTCCATTTGAGGTACCCCAGTCTCCAGTAGTCATTCCCTAATGATGCACCCTCGATGAGCTGGAGCATTGTCGTCCATGAAGATGGAATTAGGCCTGTGTTGTTCATACAGGGGCACAATGACTGGATTAATGATGTTATTCAGGTAGTATGGGCTTGTCAAGATGATGACACCCATGATGTGCCTCGAGTTGAGTGGCATTCATCATCCAGTTCTGCAGGGCACTGTTCATAATGAAGCGGTCATCAGTGTGGGATGTGGCCAAAGCATGTCCACTTCTATGCCTTTCTGTGACTCTTCCTGTCTCTCTGTATCTCTGTTGCAACCTGCTGATGACACTCTGTGACACTCTAAGCTCAGTGGCCACTTCCCTCTGAGAATATCCTTTGAAGCCTGGCAATGGCGAGGTACTGTTGATCAGTTATTCTGTGTCGTCTTGGTCTCATGATGTCAAAATGTGAACAGCATGATGAAGAGGACTGTTTAAATACCAATTCTGACTGAACCAGGAAATTTATTGGTTGATTCATGGATGCAACACCTGATGTGAATATTGCCATTCAGCTCCTTGTTAAAAATCAGCAAGTTGTGCAAAAATTACTGGCATTTAACAGTTGGACACGTGCATTCAAAAGTTTAGAGAAGGTCATATTAAATTCACCTGTAAAGCTTATAGTGCATTTTAAGTTCATCCTGAAATTTCACCCGAAAGCCAAATATCCCTAACTTTTTGTGAGTAGTGTATGTACTAGTCCAGCTTTAAAAATATCCCATTGCATACAAGGTGAGACAATTAAGACCCATAATTGTATTTTATCAAGACGTACAGATACTTTGTGAAATGTTCTTTTTTGTGTGCAGTTCCCATAATTTCCCTCACCTGTGCTGACTCGTATGTGATGGTCTTGGTCTCAGTGTGAACTAAGGGTATGTCCTTGTTGGTCACACTTCCTCTCAGGGAGTTTGTGACATCGGAGATGGTGATTGTCTGGGTCTTTAGCACGGGAGACTGGAGGGATCAAATCAACAGTCAGCAACAAACTCAACAGTCAGCAACAAACTCTTTGAAGACTCTATCAATACAAAATAACTGTCATATATTAACTGTCAAACCACTCAACAGCAAGAAATTGAAACACATTGATCCATTGCAACCATTAAGGAGTAAGGTTGGCTTGAGGTCCTGCCATTGACATCACAGCATTTAATTGTCACCATATTTCTAGACTGAAACATACTACTCCTTGACCTGCAAGAATGTAAATGTATTAATACTGACTGCTACTGTACTTTGCTTTTCTTAAAAAGGGCATATTGTTTGTCGGGGGAGCATAGCATACTCATGAAATAACCTTCATAACTTTAGTTCTTTGATCGACTACATAGAAACAGTTGCGGTTTATGTCACACACAGATCCTTTTCAAGTGTGTTTATACTGAACAGTCAGTTTGATTATTGTCATCATCATCATGTTATGTTCATATGAAGCCACTAGCATGAGGAGGTGTCTGCTGTTATCTTTGTTGTGTCAGCTAAATAAGAAACAGAGAGGGCTTGTTGCATGGGATTAATCATGATCTGATATTAATAGAGGGACGTGCGCATATTAGTAGCCACTCATTATATTCATGACTTAACATTACCGGGGCATAGGGTAAGGTCAGGGGTAGGTTGCTAGGGTTGTAACAAGCTGCCCTCAGTTCAGCTGAGGTTATACTGAGGAGCATCAGTATAAGCATCACATACATGTAATTTTCTTATTTTTTTATCTGTATCTCTTCAGTGTTCAGGTGAGTCTAGCAGTTAAACTTTTGAAAGAAACAATATTTGCATGCTCATAGAGTCTGTGTTGTTCAATGATGGAGAGAAGAGGTTTTGATTTAATAGATTTTTCAAGTAATTTGACATTTTTGTGTTAAGAATAAGAATAAGAAGAATAAGAACCAGTAACCATCACAATGGCAGACAGAGTGTCAGGTATGAAGAGCTGGACAGCACCGGGCCTGGACATGATCCACACCACCTGTCTAAAGAAGCAAATTGCACTCCATGAGCGCCTGGCAGTACAGGTGAATCAACAACTGATTGATGGAACCCGCCCAAAATGGCTGACCCAAGGGCAGACAGTCCTGATCTTGAAGGGCCATTAACCTGCCTCAGCACAACATGGAATCTCCCCTTAGGCATCACAGCAGTTAAGATGAATAGGCACATGGCCCAATACATGAGTGGGGTCCAGAAAGGGATTGGTATCAATATCAGGGGAGCCAGCTACTGATTGATAGAGCAGTCACCCAAGACTGCAAGACTGCAAGTGCACTGCCTGGATTGACAACAAGAAAGCCTATGACTCAATGCCACACACATGGATCCTGGAATGCTTGTGATTCATCAACATCAACAAGACACTAGAGCCTTGATCAAGAACTCAATGGGGCTGTGGAGAAAGTGGAGGAAGTCAGCCACAGCCAAATACCTACAACAAATAAGGCAGGTCCTGAAGTGTCAGCTGAATGGAAAGAGCAAGGTCCGGGTTATCAATACATACGCACTGCCAGTCATCAGATAAGCTGGTATGATCAGCCGGCCAGAGAAGGAGATGGAAACCACTGATATCAAGACAAGGAAGCTTCTCACAATGCATGGAGGGTTTCATCCCAAGTCCAGCTCCCTGAGACTGTATACTAAGTGGACCAAGTCGCAGCTACTGCTAGCTGCTGCCAGCTGCAAGCTGCTACTGTAACACCAATCTTTAAAAATTTTTAGTGCCGCCTAAAGGTGAAATTTAATCATATTCTACAGACCTTTTTCGGGATCCCCATCTGTAGTACCTTGTTGAATTTTGTTACCATGAAATAGACATGAAAGCGATACAGCAACCAATAAGTAGTAAGTTGGTGTTTTAGTAATGGCCACATGCTTCAATATATCAGGTACCTCCTCATGAAGAACTTGTTTACCAAGTTTCATTTTAATAAAGTCAGCAGAATTGTAGAGATATGTTTTACTGTTACTGTAGCGCCTTCTGCAGGTAGAATTGTATGAAATGCAGCACACTTGTGCAATATGTACAACGTTTCTAAATGTAGTTGCAAATTCAAAGTCTTATGGCCCACTAAGTGCATCAGGCCATACCTTCCAAACTTCAATTCAATTCAGTAGTCCTTTATTAGTCCCGCGAGGGGAAATTCCAAGTTACCAATTACAGACAAGTGGTAAGTGATACCCAAAAACAAAAAGCAACTCAGGTTTTATTTAGAGTCATCTAAGTTTGGTGAAGATAAGTATTTTATTGGTGCAACATAGAACATATCCTATAACAGTCAAATCAGCATCATCCAAGGATACCCAGAACAAATATTGTTTTGCAGTGCTTCACAGTTCTGGGTTATTAGCCAAAACTTAAAATACATTTTAACTGATCACACTGGTACTATAGTGTAATAAGCATTTCCAGATACGGTACCTGTAAACTATAAATGCCTTAGCATGTGTAGTTTTGAGATTTTAATTTTCAGTTATTCCTCCAATGGACTTTGCATTATAAACTTTACCACTGATAAAAATTCCATAAAATTACGGAAACATGTTAGCATAAAGCAAAGGAACAGCATCTGCAGTATAATTTTCTAGCTGATATGTGATGAAAATGAAGCAATGTCATGTGAGAGTATGATATAATAGATACTGAGCATTGTGTGAAACTTAGGAGCGCATTAAGGTCACAGGCCAAAGACTCATAATCATGCACTCCTTTATAACTCATAATTATGTGTTTTACTATAACTACCCATGAACTGATTGTCCTTATAACCTCACCATGGTCTTCATATAATCCTAAAGTGCACTTAATGACAATATTATTATTATTTATTATTCTTTTATCATTTAAAAAAAATGGCATAAGCAGCAGCTAAGAAGTAATGGTATCTGGATTTGATAATAACTCCTTTTTTGAAAATAACATAACCCGAAGCAAGAACATAATGGTGTAATTTGTGACGGAGAAAGAGAAAGGAAAGGCCATGTGCTGACTAAGCAGAAGACTGGGAAAGTAGGCCAAAAGATCCAAAAGATTACCTAATGGTGTATGAAACCAGAGACTTTGGAAAGCACCTGGGGAATGTTCCAGAGGCATGGAAACCCAGTACCAAACTGAATATAAGACAGAACACAGACCATTCTAATTCAGAACCCTTCTGTTGCTCTTTGTTTGCACTTTGAACAAGTTCTCCTTGTTACGCCCCAGTCTAGGGGAGCAGGGACGCAACATAAAAGAGTGAAAAAAACAAACTTTGTCTCCAAATCAACAAATTACCCTAAGCCAAAAACCATGTACAATAGTAAACCACAAATTTATTGTTATTAACAAAAAGAGACCTGATGTACAGGTTAAATGGGTCACAGCCAAAACAAAACAAAATAGTGCTAAATATATACAGTGTTACAAACTACAACCCAACAAACCCGGAGAAAGATCGAAAACCCACCACCAAAAACCACACTACTAGTACTAACACTACCACAATCTACACAGATCTGGGGACAAAGTTCTCAAGACACACGCCAGAAAATACACAAGCCACTGCTGTCAAGCCCAGTCCCCCGATGGCGCGGTTTAAAACAGGCTGGATGCGGCAGCAGGGACCAATAGGATAGCGACACCACTTGCTGTATGGAGGAGGGCAGGACCAGCACAGTTGCTAAAAAAAAGAAGAGCACGCACTCACACACAAAAACATGGACCAGACAGAAAGACACCACAGGACCACACAGGAACAAACGAACAGTGCAGAAGCAATACGGCCAGGGCCGTAACACTCCTTTAATTGCCTGGCATTAAGGTGTTTGTTGCCCAGAATCCTGACTCCTGCTGATTTTACTGAACACCATCAAGAAGAGTTTTCTGAACAATTGAACACAGCTGAAACTTTTGATTTTTGATCCATGTGGCTTGGAGTCTTTGCTCCAATACACCACACATACATCTCCTGAAGAAGATATATGTTTTGTCATTGAAAAGAAGGTTCTACAACAGGATAAAAGTGAAGAGACCAAAAAGAGGCAGAATAGTAATAATAAAAATAAAAAATTCTATCTGAAGAAGAACATAATAATAATAATAATAATAATAATAATAATAATAATAATAATAATAATAATAATAATAATGGGCGGCACAGTGGAGCAGCAGGTAGTGCACATGCCTCACAGCTAGAAGGTCGCCGGTTCGATCCCCGGGTCGGACGGGGCCTTTCAATGCCAAGTTTGCATGTTCATGTTGACCAAAAACATGCTCATTAGGTTGATTGGTGACTCTAAATTGTCCCTAGGTGTGAATGTGAGAGTGAATGGTTGCCCTGCAGTTGGCTGGCGACCGGCTCAGGGTGTACCCCGCCTCTCGCCCATCGACAGCTGGGATAGGCTCCAGCCCCCCCCCAACCCCGAAAGGGATAGTCGGGGGTATAGAAGATGAATGAATAATAATAATAATGATGCACTGCGATCGACCCCGCCTCTCGCCCGTTGACAGCTGGGATAGGCTCCAGCCCCCCACAACCCCGAAAGGGATAGGTGGGTATAGAAGATGAATGAATGAATGAATGAATAATAATGATGATGAGCAAAGATAACAGTGTAATATTCCTGTCTCATTGTTTTCATCTTTATAAAAGCCAAACAACCTGCCTTGTGGTCATTCTTCCAGAAAGTCAGATGATGTAGTATAAAGAGCAACACAGTCCACATTGGGGAGGAGGTTGTGGTGGATGAATTGGTCAAATGCAGAACTTTCACCTAAGGGACCAGGATTTGTGTTCTGTGTGAAACCAGTCAATGTTGACCTATTATAATTAGACTTGGTTAGGGTTAGACTTGGTTGGTCTTGGTTGACACGCCTCTGCAACATCGCGTGGCAGTCGGGGACGGTGCCTTTGGACTGGCAGACTGGGGTGGTGGTGAATGGTTGCCCTGCAGTTGGCTGGCGACCGGCTCAGGGTGTACCCCGCCTCTCGCCCATCGACAGCTGGGATAGGCTCCAGCCCCCCCCCCAACCCCGAAAGGGATAGTCGGGGGTATAGAAGATGAATGAATAATAATAATAATGATGCACTGCGATCGACCCCGCCTCTCGCCCGTTGACAGCTGGGATAGGCTCCAGCCCCCCACAACCCCGAAAGGGATAGGTGGGTATAGAAGATGAATGAATGAATGAATGAATAATAATGATGATGAGCAAAGATAACAGTGTAATATTGGTGTAATATTGGTTTGCCCAACCAGTCCACATGTACTTTGTGGACTTGGAGAAGGCATTCGACCGTGTCCTTCGCGTCATTCTGTGGGAGGTGCTACGGGAGTATGGGGTTGGAGGCCCTCTGTTGAGAGGCGTGTCAACCAGTCCCTGTACAACCGGAGCAGGAGCTTGGTCCGTATTGCCGGCAGTAAGTCGGACCTGTTCCCGGTGCATGTTGGACTCCAGCAGGGCTGCCCTTTGTCATTTCTAGGTGCAGCCAGGGGCCGGAGGGGGTTCGGTTCGGGAGCCGGCAGATTTCGTCTCTGCTTTTTGCAGATGATGTTGTCTTGTTGGCTTCCTCGAGCCAGGACCTTCAGCATGCACTGGGGCGGTTTGCAGCTGAGTGTGAAGCAGCTGGGATGAGAGTCAGCACCTCCAAGTCCGAGGCCATGGTTCTCGACCGGAAAAAGGTGGCTTGCTCCCTCCAGGTTGGGGGAGAGTTCCTGCCTCAAGTGGAGGAGTTTAAGTATCTTGGGATCCTGTTCACGAGTGAGGGAAGGATGGAGCGTGAGATTGACAGGTGGATCGGTGCAGCGGCAGCAGTAATGCGGTCGCTGTACCGGTCTGTCGTGGTGAAGAAGGAGCTGAGCCCAAAGGCAAAGCTCTCGATTTACCGGTCAATCTACGTTCCTACCCTCACCTATGGTCATGAACTTTGGGTCATGACCGAAAGAACGAGGTCCCGGATACAAGCGGATGAAATGAGTTTCCTCCGCAGGGTGGCAGGGCGCTCCCTTAGAGATAGGGTGAGGAGCTCTGTCACCCGGGAGGAGCTCAGAGTAGAGTCGCTGCTCCTCCACATCGAGAGGAGTCAGCTGAGGTGGCTCGGGCATCTCTACCGGATGCCCCCTGGACGCCTCCCAAGGGAGGTGTTCCAGGCATGTTCCACCGGGAGGAGGCCCCCGAGGAAGACCCAGGACACGCTGGCGTGACTATGTCACTTGGCTGGCCTGGGAACGCCTCGGGATCCCCCCGGAAGAGCTGGGGGAGGTGTCCGGGGAGAGGGAAGTTTGGGCGTCCCTGCTCAGGCTGCTCCCCCCGCGACCCGGCCCCAGATGAAGCGGGAGATAATGGATGGATGGATAGTTCAGGATGTTTTAAGCTGCTGAATGCACGCGCACATATGTACACAAACTTTAACAGCATAGCTAAATTGGGCCATTCATGGCTGCTTGTATTCACAATCTCATTCTTTCGATCCTTTCACAAATATCATCACAGGTGAACTTTGTGGAACATAGATCAAGCAGTAAGCCAGTTAAATCTCCTTCAGGAACAGCTGCCTTGCTTACCATGACTACTTTACTGCTACACCAATGGGCCTGTCAATCTTATGTTCCATTTTACCTCACTTGTAAACAATATTCCAGAATAGCTGAACTCCTAATGGTAAAGTTGGAAAGATATTCATGTAGCAGAGTAACATTGGATTTTGGGCAGAAACTGTTATCTTGATCTGCACTACTAGGCATGCAGAGGTCTCTTATTTTGAAGGAGCAGAGTGGACAAACCAGCTGGTTTATTTGTGTGGGTAACTTTCTGTTTTTTTGACCTGGTTATAAAAATAAGATTATAAAGCAATAATTAGGGCCAAAACTGAAATCATAACCAACACACTAACAGCCAGCTCCTCTTCCAGTCATGTGAGCTTTAGGGGATTCTCATTTTGCCTTGTTTTTCAGTATACCTGCACAAAAACAAAACAAACAAAAACGGGCATGTCCAGACATGTGAGGTCAATTCAGTATAGAGTTGGTGAGTTGCAGAGTGCACATCTCCAATTTGCAGCATGCAAAAATGAGACGAAGATTTTCAGTGAGCCAACCTGGACAAGCTGACTGCCACCTACACTGGCCAGCGAATGACCAGGAGATGGCCAATGGTTGTGTTTTACAACATCCTTGATGTGTCAGCATGTAATGCATTTATGTTGTGGACTCACATCCACCAAGGATGGAACTCCACCAAAAAACAAGTGGAGAATTTTTCTGGAGGAGCTGGGGAATTCCCTTGTCAAGCCACACATTGAGCAAAGGGAACGGGTGCCCAAGACCCACATGCTGCAGGTACTGTTTTGTCTTCAAACACAGAAACTGTAGAAACTGTTATTAAACCTGTCGCAGTTTTAGACTGTTTTTCACCTGTCAACCTTCACCAACTAATTTCAATAATTTCATCATCAAAATCATCAACCTGTATTCTAGACCCTATCCCAACTAAGCTGCTTAAAGACGTTTTACCTTTAACTGACTCTTCCTTATTAGACATGATCAATCTGTCTTTATCAACAGGCTACGTACCACAGTCCTTTAAAGTAGCTGTGATAAAACCTCTTTTTAAAAAGCCTACTCTTGATCCAGGGGTTTTAACCAACTATAGACCAATATCTAACCTTCCCTTTCTCTCAAAAAATCTTGAGAAAGCAGTTGCTAATCAGCTGTGTGACTTTCTACAAAACAATAGTTTATTTGAGGATTTTCAGTCAGGATATAGAGTGCATCATAGCACAGAGACAGCACTGATTAAAGTTACAAATGACCTTCTAATTGCTGATGAAGGACTTGTCTCCATAAAAGTTTTATTAGATCTTAGTGTTGCATTTGACACCATTGACCATGGTATCCTATTGCAGAGACTGGAACACTTCATTGGCATTAAGGGAACTGTGCTAAGCTGGTTTAAATCCTACTATTGAAATCACTCTCAGTTTGTACACGTTAACCTGTTTAATCCTAAATTTTTCCCAGACATGAAAATATCCAAATCATGTGTCATTAGAACTACTTTGAAATGATCAATCATTATTTATAAACATTTTCATAGAAAAGTATGTAAAAAAGTGTGTTTTATGGTCGGTCATGATTGTGACCGGTGGGATAAGGTGTTGTATCTACCATTTATAGACTACATTAACATATTTATCCTATACAGTCATAAAAATTGTTATATATCCCATCTCAGTTATTAACATTTGTACAATTCTGTCACTGGTAATCACCAGCATTACCACCTGAATGCTCCATGACATTCTAGTATGACTTAGGCCTACATTATCAAAAATACAACTACACCAATATGAATACTGAGAGGACTACATAGAGCAAACACAAAAAGCAATCATCAGTGTATTTCAACTTTGTTACTTTATTGTAACAGACATAACATTTTTACTTTAGTGCAACATTCTTTTTAACACAGCAGTCATGTGAATCATTCACATTGAATATAAAAGTAACATTTAGAATAGAGGTAGCCTGCAGAATACATTCGCATAGAGATAACATGTAGGTATGCTTCAGAACAAGGTGCACATAAACTTCAAAACAAAGTGCACATAGGCTTCAGAACAGGTGCATGATTAGTTTGCGCATCAGTAAAAGATCACTCAGACCATCATACAAGTAGCCCATATCTTGAATCAATTGACCTTTTTCAGAAACACTTCAGTCATTTTGATTGAATTTTTCCCCTTTTCTTGCTTTTCTCTTCTTCTTTGTTTCTTTTCACTCTTTATTGGCTTTTTTCAGCCCTTTTTATTCACTCTTATCTTCTTTTCTACTTGTTGTGGTACAACTTGAAGCACTCGATGTGCAGTGGCACTTCGCATTTCTCACATTCGTAGGTAGTGCGTTTGTCTCAAAGATGACATCTCTGTTACCTCTTATGAACTGCTTACATCCATGTCGGCCATAGTACAGGATCATGCTCTCATCCACTGACAGCCATTCCTGAAATGGATTAACTTTGTATGACTGATTGAGCTCGGTGAAGATGGGCCTAACCTTGAAAAATGGGTCATCATTGATCTTTGTGTTAGTCAACCACATGAACTGAAGCCCTTATTTCGTCAAAGCGATTTCTCCGCATTGCATCTGAAATGCTTTCACTGTGTACATCACTGTCAGAAGACCAGTACAGTACGTGTCTTCTTAGAACAAGCTGTATCCACATGTGATAAGGACCTCATAGAAGGTAAGGAGCTCATCCATACTCATTTGAAGTTGCTTTCCCTTGGTCTGGGTGGAGTAGAGGTTGGACATTTCCAATGTGATCTCCCTTAGAGTGAGTGGATGCATGAGGAGGAAAACGTCCTTTGGGTTGGGGCAGCTTTGTTTGACATATTCTGCAGCATTTGGGCTGTAGACTGTGTGTTCTGGAATGGCGGCAGTGGAGGCAGGCCTCTTTGATCGTTTGAAGACTCTATCTCTATTCTTGACCACCTGTAGCTTTTTCTTTGCCTCTTCTGATTGGCCATCCTGGTGTCTTGAGGCCCTCCCACCTTCGGATTGGCCCCTTTAGCGGGTACAGACCCTTGCCTCTTCCGATTGGCCCGTCTTGTTTTCAGAAGCCTTAGGTTTCTCTGTCTGGACCTTTTGGCAGGAGCCACTTGGCTCATCAAGAGTGGAAGGATGTGAGGGAGGGGTGGTGGGGAGGGGGAAGTCATCATCACTGATAATCTGATAATACGTTTCATGATCCATTTACATGATGTGAGCATCTGCAGTCAGCATCATGTGTGGCAAATGGGCCATTTCTCCCTCATAGTCCATATCTGATGCATCACTATCACAGTCACTCAGGACAGCATTCTTTTCACTCTTAGGGATAACAGTAATGTTACATACTTTATCTGGACCATCATCGTCATCCAGCATGTCCAGAACCTGACTCAAAGTGTAACTAAAAGAATGGACACAGCAGAAAGTTAGCTAGAACAAGAACTAATACTACATTATGTATTGCTAATGCTAACAATGGCTAATGTTACAGTATGGCTAACCTAGCTAGAACTATAGATAGAACTAGCATTGATGAATGGAACATGGTCGACCTGGATGTCATGTTATTCCTAGCTACTGACTTCCCAAGCAAATGGAATGCAACATTAGCATGTATCTACATAGATACACTGCGTTATCCCAACGATCACAATTGTTGCCATCAACATGTTTGCACATTCTATGGCCACATTATACAAATTTGAGTAATTGTAAATGCATATATAAGTACTAGACACCCTAAGCATGAGGTATACCAAAAATATTTTTCCTATCTTTATGTTAACATACTTTACTAGCTGTTTTTGTGGGAGCTTTCATGCAGCCACCCTCTTCTCATTGTACAGCCAGGATGTAAACAGCTCTGGTCATGTGACAATTTACAGTAAACATGTGACACCACACAAATTTCATTGAGACCCTTTATTATTTCAATATTTGCTGGAAACACAGTGATATATAATTCATCAACATTTTTAGAGCCTTATAACTAAAAAACTTTTTTACAGTCACTATTGTGACCGTTGGGATTAAACGGGTTAATGATGACTCCTCTGTGCTCGCTAAAGTCAGCTACAGAGTTGCGCAGAGTTCTGTGACTGGACCAATTCTATTCACCTTATATATATGCTTCCTTTAGGGAACATTATCAGGAAGCACTCAATAAATTTTCATTGCTATGCAAATTATACCCAGCTATATTTATCAATGAAAACAGAAGAAACCAATCAGTTGACTAGACTACAAGCCTGTCTTCAGGATATAAAGACCTGGATAACCTGCAATTTTCTGATGCTCAACTTGGACAAAACTGAAGTTGTAGTATTAGGCCCTAAACATCTTAGAAACTCACTTTCTGATGACAAAGCAGTTATGGATGGCATTGCGCTGGCCTCCAGCACCACTGTAAAGAATCTGGGAGTTATCTTTGATCAAGACATGTCCTTTCACTCCCATGTAAAACAAATTTCAACGACTGCCTTTTTTCACCTATGTAACATTGCAAAAATCAGGCACATCCTGTCTCAAAATGATGCAGAAAAACTAGTCCATGCATTCATAACTTCATTCATAATAATAAGGTTGGATTATTGCAATTCCTTACTATCCTTACTATCCTATACTATTCCTTACTATCAGGCTGCCCAAATTCGTTGCTGAATATTCTCCAGTTGCTCCAGAGTGCTGCAGCACGTGTTCTGACAAAAGCGAGGTAAAGAGATCATATTTCTCCAATATTAGCCACTCTGCTCTGGCTCCCTGTAAAGTTTAGAATAAAATTTAAAATACTCCTTACTTACAAAGCCATAAATGGTCAGGCAC
The DNA here is from genome assembly GCA_037975065.1 of Chaetodon trifasciatus. Taxonomy (NCBI): domain Eukaryota; kingdom Metazoa; phylum Chordata; class Actinopteri; order Chaetodontiformes; family Chaetodontidae; genus Chaetodon; species Chaetodon trifasciatus. The sequence goes on from JBBMOE010000029.1 coordinate 7,126,261, forward strand.
CTTCTTATCTTAAAGAGCTCATAGTACCTTATTTCTCCACTCGAACACTGTGTTCCAAGAATGCAAGCCTACTTATTGTTCCTAAAGTCTCCAAAAGCAGAACAGGAGCCAGAGCATTTAGCTATCAAGCTCCTCTCCTGTGGAACCATCTTCCAGTCTTTGTCCGGGAGGCATACACTGTCTCTACATTTAAGAGTAGGCTTAAAACTTTCCTTTTTGATAAAGCTTATAGTTAGGGTTGGCTCAGGCTTGCCCTGGACCAGCCCTTACTTATGCTGCTAAAGCATTAGACTGTTGGGGGACCTCAAAAGATACATCGAGCTCCTATGTCCTTTTCTCCCTCTCCACGCTTTCATGTCCTACCACAGCGTGTTACTAACTTAGCTTCTTCCCCGGAGTCTCTGTGCTTTGTTGTCTCGCAGGTTCCCATGGATAGTGGCTAAATCTGGATTGTGGATTACAGCTACGTCTCCTGCCATGGCCCTGCCTGACATCCACTGCAACTGCTACTACTGTTATTACATCCACAGTCATTGTTACTGTGATTGCATTTCTGTCAGTCTCTGTCTTTCTGTCTCACTTGCTCTTGCTCTCTTTCTCTCTCACCCAACCGGTCAAGGCAGATGGCCGCCCACCCAGAGCCTGGTTCTGCCTGAGGTTTCTGCCTGTTAAAAGGAAGTTTTTCCTTGCCACTGTCGACAAGTGCTTGCTCATGAGTGAATTGTTGGGTCTCTGTAGATAAAAGAGCCTGGCCTGTACCAAGTCTATATAGACAGTTTCCTGAGACAACGTCTGTTGTGATTTTGCACTATGCAAATAAAATTGAATTGAATTGAATTGAATGTACAGTACATGATAAATACTGCACATTATTAAATGGATGTTTTGGTATCAGAGGTTTAGTGACACTGTATGACTAGCTAACTATTCATCAGGCTGACGGCTCGTAGGAAGAAACTGTTTTTGTGTCTGGTTGTTTTGGCTTTCAGTGATCTGTAGTGTCTCAATCCACTTTTCATCTTCTGCGTTCATATTTTGGTAAATGGGCTTCTGCCTTACTAACAAGTAAGTGTGTGTGTAGGAATGTAGGAATAGGAATGTGATGTAGGCCTACTGTGCAAGCCATTTAAAGTTACAGAAATAATTAAAAAACAATTAAAAATCAGCAATGGTTGATGCATTGGCCTTTTAACTAAATGAAAAGTTTGATTGTGGACACTGATGGATTAATTATCAGTAACCTGAATATCAATCCACAGAGCTACTCAATAAAACCACTAATGACCAAACAAAATCCACACTGCGTTCTGTTTATGAGTGTGTGTGTGTGTGTGTGTGTGTGTGTGTGTGTGTGAGTGTGAAAGACAGAGACAGAGACATACATACACACACACAGACCCCAATCTATAAAAATGGAAATAAATTAGACCCTAACAACTGCAGAGGGATCTGCGTCAGCAGCAACCTTAGAAAAATATTCTGCAGTATCCTAAATTCCAGAACACTGACCTTTATTCAGAAAAAAACGTTCTTAGTAAATGTCAAATTGGATTTTTTTCAAATTACCGAACCTCCGATCATATATACACTTTACACACTATTTGCTTGTCTCATTGATTTTAAAAAATTCATTGATTCCATTTGGCATGAAGGATTTTTCTTCAGACTCCTTCAAAGTGGACTAGGTGGGAAGGTATATGATCTAATCAAATATATGTGCAAGCACAACCAGTGTGCTGTGAAAATTAACAACCAAAGAACAGAATATGTTACTCAAGGACGTGGTGTCAAACAAGGATACTGTTTAAGTCTAACATTATAGAGAACAGAGAATATAAATTGGCTGAATACCTCCAGTCTGTCAAAGATACGAAGCAGAGACGGATCCTGACCAGATACAAGCTCAGTGACCACCAGCTGGCAGTAGAAACAGGAAGACCCAGACAGACATGGCAGCCCGGAGACGAACATATGTGGTCACTGCTCGACAGGGGAGGTAGAGACAGAGATGCACTTCCTCCTCCACTGTAACAAGTTATCTGCAGTAAGAGCCTTCCACTATGGGGAAATAACCAAGAAAATCACAGATTTCCTAATGCTAACCCCAGAGAGGAAACGGTCAGTCCTCCTGGGTGAAGGGACAGCAGCTCATCTGGTAGCTAAATATGTCTCTGCCTGACACAGCCTGAGGGACTCACAACCACCACAAGATCCCCAAAAATGTAAAGAATTGTACTATATAACAATTGACTGCATCAGTAGAACATGCATATATGACACCTGTTTATTTAATATGTTTAGTATGTGAATCTTTTTCTCTTTAATGTTTAATATGGGGCGGCACGGTGGTGCAGCAGGTAATGTGTCAGGCGGGGCCTTTCTGTGTGAAGTTTGCATGTTCTTCCCGTGCATGCGTGGGTTCTCTCTGGGCACTCCGGCTTCCTCCCACAGACCAAAAACATGCTCATTAGGTTAACTGGGACTCTAAATTGTCCCTAGGTGTGAATGGTTGTGTGCATGTTGCCCTGCAGTCGGCTGGCGACCGGCTCAGGGTGTACCCCGCCTCTTGCCCCCCGACAGCTGGGATAGGCTCCAGCCCCCCCCAACCCCGAAAGGGATAATCGGGGGTATAGAAGATGAATGAATAAATGTTTAATATGTAAACCTACTACTGCTTTGGCAATAACATGTCCTTATTCATGCCAATAAAGCAATTTGAATTTGAATTTGAGAGAGAGAGAGAGAGAGAGAGAGAGAGATGAGTTCACTGAAGTGTGAAGGTAGCAATATAAAAGTCGCTGCAATTTCACCACTGTTTAGAAAAATGTTTTGTATCCAGTTGTGGTTGAAGTGTTTCCTATTTCAAGTTGTTTTGTAAAACCTTGAAGCAGGAAATAAAGATAATAAAATGTATGTAAAGAAACATAGAAGCAATTTACAGCAATTGGTAACATTTTTTAGAGCTGATGACAAGAAAACATACATAACTGACACATATGAAGCTACAAATTAACGATTTTGAGTTCCCTGTACTTTTAAACTACAATCCAAACAACAGTACTTAGCTATGTGATGAGATTAGAGTAGGTGGACAGGGCAACCTTTAGCATATGGTAGAGGTTGCATCAGATTCACACCTCGTGGGAAGTGACAGTGCTGACTTCCTCATGTACATAACCTGTACACTCCATGAACCATTAAATAATCAACAGTTATTCTGCCAAGAAGAGCACAATTGTATTATACATTCATATTTACACATTAGATTTGATGCGTTTCTTATTTTTATAGTACCTATAATACACCTTACTGTAGCTTTATATTAAATTAATTTGAAATTGATTAAGTCACAATATACCAATAAAGATATGACGAGTCAACTGGCTGAATAAAAGAAAGTCCATCAGGCTTACAGATTCTGAATTATCCAAAAATTCAATGACACTGAATCATTCGCAGGTCATACAAATGGGCACACATACACCAATAGGCTGGGGAATCAAATCAGTGGTTAGAGAGGTCCGACAGTTTCAAACTGACCCACACAACAGCCCTCTTAACTGTCTCTTTATGCCTGACACTGTTCATTCTCAGGTTCTGCAGTGGGTTCACACTTTCCATTTTGCGTGTCACCCTGGAATCAACTACACCCCAAGACTGCTCAAGCTGCTGTGTCCCTTGCCCACCCCAAGTCATCGTTTGTCTCCTATTGCACACAAATTCATCACAGGCGTTTCTCCTTACACAGTTATCCTGACCATAGTGGACCGTTTCTCCAAGGCAGTTCATTTTATAGCACTCCCCTCAGTCACAGAGACTGCTCATGCTCTATAACACATGTATTCAGATTCCATGATATTCCCTTAAATATTGCCTCAGACAGATGTCTAAAATTCATTTCCCTTGTGTGGAGAGAGTTTAGCCCTGGGATCTACTGTCAGTCTGTCATCTGGTTCCTACCGTCAGATGAATGACCAGGCAGAAAGAATGAATGACCTAGAAACCGGTACAGTTTACAGCCTTGACTGAATATGCGTCATAAGGAGGAGAGACTGCTGTCCAGATACACCTCCACCGCTGTTGTAAACTCTGGACTCCATCTACTCCAAGAAATGCTAATGAGCATGTAGACAACTGCCACTGGACTAAAGCACCCACATAAAAACCAGGTCAGGAAATCTGGTTATCTTCTTTTATTGGCCCCTTTTTGGTGGAGACTGTGATTAAGTGTCTGCAGTCAAGTTGATTCTAGATAGCGCTGCAAGAGTGGCAGCAAATTACAGCAGTTCTTCTACTTTTCTTTGCTTTAGTGTCTTTAATGCTTTTTTTTGTGTTTCTTCCGTCACTAGTCTCAGTCAATCATGCACACATATGAATGTACAATTGGTGAGACTAGTGATATGCTTTGTACTCTGTTTTGGAATTTTTAAAAATACATCAGGAGATTCATTCAGCCATGGCTCCATTGCTTACACATGGGAGCGGCTGTTAGCACAGTGCAACACAAAGGTACTCCCAGTGGAAAGAAAGACCCCAGATCCCCACAGAAATAAGGACAATGAAGAAGGGATGCAGAGTTAGAGTGAAGTGCTGTGGCAAGAAAAGATGGCATAAAACATCAACCAACATCCGAGGTAGAACACCATCCATGGCCCAGGAGACTGAGGAAGCTTTCCTCCTGCTGTATCACCCTTCGCACCACGGGTCCCCCATCGGACAGCCATTCAGATCCAGCACCCCACGGAACAAGCAATCCCGGCTGTCAGATCCTATAATAACAACCAACAGCAACGCCTGGCCTGCACTGGCAGCTACTAATGCTACAAACTCTGATAGCGTGTTAGCCAACTTGCAACTGTTTCTCTCACACTACTCGCCGATAATCAGGAATTGGGTGACGAGGCCTCTGAATTCCTGTGTATCGGGGACTCCATTGTTAGCTTTGTAAATCTTACCAATACCATTCTTTACAGCTTCTCGGGCAGAAGAGTCCAAAACAGTATCAAACTCCTCCCACTGTTAATTGAGCGTCATCCCTCTGTGCACACCCTGATTGTCCATGCTAGCACATGTGATGTCATGTCAAGACAATCCATGAAACTACAGCAGGAATTCAAGTGACTAACTTCTACTATGGAGAACCTGGGTAGAACATACATTCTGTCGGGTCCTCTGCCAACAATTAGACATGGAAATAAACGCTTCAGTACTATTCAGCCTGCATAAATGGCTTGAGAATTTCTGTACAGGCCTGGCCTATACTAGTCATTTTGACACATTTTGGTCGAAACCACGGCTGTTAAGATTAGATGGACTGCATCCTAACAGAAAAGTGTCTCGACAGTTAGTCTCCAGTTTCATTAAATGTATTACTGTTAACCTCCCACCTAGATCAGACTAACTAAAAACTTGTCAAAGACCCATTAACCAGCCCCCACTCCCCATACCTAACATTATGTCCCCCACTGACTTTCCTCATTCCTGTCATAATCAGCAGGAGGCACCCGAACAGAATGAGTCAACCAGCACCTGCTCAGCGCTGATAATACTGACAATTACTGCTATAGGCCTAAACACCGGTGCATGGACATTAAACCTCAGACTGTTAGACCTCCTCCCCTGAAATGGAAGCAAAACCGATAAAACTAGGCCTCCTCAATGTCAGATCACAAAATAACAAAACCTTTTTAGTTAATTATCTGATTAAAGAAAACCAATTGGATTGCATCTGCGTAGTTGAAACATGGCTTAACATGATAGAGACCTGTCCTCCAGATTATAGTTTTTCATCAACTACCCAGAAGAAACAGAAGAGGAGGAGGGGTTGCAGTTGTTTTTTCCTCACAACTCATGTTTAGAATTGCAGAACTAGGTGAATTCACATCAATGGAATATCTGGCTATTGAGCTCAAAACCAAATCAACAGTATTGGTCCTAATATATCGCCCTCCTAGATACTCACCAATATTCATACAGGAGTTCTCTGAGCTGATCTCATTATGTGTTACCAGATATAATAAGGTTATCCTAAACGGAGACCTGAATATTCAATTCAATAAAAAAAACAGACCCCAAACCTATAGAGCTTATAAATCTACTGGATAGTTTTGATCTAACACAACACATAACTAACCCAACTCACCAGCATGGTAATACATTAGACTTAGTGATAACAACTGGGCTTAGAATCAATAATGTCTCAATAACAGAACTACCTCTTACCGACCATCACTGTATACTCTTTGACACTGTAATAAGCTTAAGTAAAACCAGGAAAGAAGTCATAGTTCAAAAGAGATTCCTAGATAACAAAGCTGAATCGAAATTCTCTGATCTTTTTAGACTATATGAGCCACAAAGTCATGATAACTCTTTAAATGCTATGGTAGAAAATCTCAATGATGCACTATCATCTATGCTAGATTCTGTTGCCGCACTAAAAGTCAAAAAGAAGTAGAAAACCAGAGCCTCCCCCGGCTGAGCTATTAATGAGGTCACCAAAGAGAAATGGAAGTGTCAATCAGCTGAAAGGAAAAGGGGAAAACCAAAAACCACTATCCACTGTGATATCTACAAAGATGTTTTAACTGCCTATAATAAAACCATCCGCCTAGCAAGAAAAGACTATTTCTCTAAAATTATCACAGGAAATACTGGAAATTCCAGAGTTCTCTTCTCTTCTCGATCAACTGCTCAACATTGCCCCCACTCCTCCACAGTCCTCAACAGTTAAATGTGAAGAACTTGCATTGTTTTTTAACAGCAAAATAGCTGCCATCAGAACTAGTATTGCTCATGATGGAAATAAAGCTGATTCCAGCAAACCATGCAATGCAAGCATGGGGAATTTTAGTTGTTTAGTTCTGGAATTTCCCCTCGCGGGACTAATAAAGGAATATTGAATTGAATTGTATCACGTTAGATGTGCTGCACAAAACAGTCTCTGAATGTAACTCCGCCACCTCAGACGTTGATCCTGTGCCTACAACATTCTTTAAACGGGTGTTTAATAGTGTCTCAAGTTATGTCCTAGACATCATAAACACATCTCTAGAGTCTGGTATCTTCCAGATGCCTTTAAGACAGCAGCTGTTAAACCTCTTTAAAAAAAACTCAACTTAGATAGTAACATACTAGCAAACTACAGACCTATATTCAACCTTCCATTTATCAGTAAGGTACTTGAAAAGTCTCAATTCAAATAAATTCCTTTTTAGTTGGAAATAACATCTTAGAAGAATTCCAATCAGGGTTCAGAAAATATCACAGCACTGAAACTGCTCTCACCAAAATAATCAGTGACCTCAGACTAAACTCTAATGAGAATAAGGTTTCCATTCTTGTTCTACTAGACCTCAGTGCAGCTTTTGATACAACTGATCATGACATCCTAATCAATCGTCTTGAAAAGCTTGCTGGTTCCTCTGGCTGTGTGCTAAACTGGTCCAAAACTTACATCAGAGGGAGGAAATTCTATGTCAAATTAGGAGACGACATATCTGAGGAAAGGGCGGCACGGTGGAACGGTAGCGCAGCAGGTAGTGCGCATGTCTCACAGCAAGAAGGTCACCAGTTCGATCCCCGGGTCGGGCAGGGCCTTTCTGTGTGAAGTTTGCATGTTCTTTCCGTGCATGCATGGGTTCTCTCCGGGCACCTCCGAAAACATGCTCATCAGGTTAATTGGTTAATTAACCTGATTATTTATTGGTTATTGATTATTAATTGGTGACTCTAAATTGAGCGTGAATGGTTGTTTGTCTGTATATGTTATCCTGCAATCGACTGCCGACCAGTTCAGGGTGTACCCCGCCTCTCGCCCGATGACAGCTGGGATAGGCTCCAGCCCCCCCACAACCCTGAAAGGGATAGTCGGGTATACAAAATGGATGGATATATCTAAGAAATATGACAGCTACTTTGGATTTGCACAGGGGAGCTGCCTTTTTTCCCTCTTCATGTTACCACTGGGCGATACATCAGAGAACATAATGTAGGCTTCCACAGCTATGTGGATGACACGCAACTGTACATGTCCGCAGAGTCAAATGATACAGCAGCTACAAACTCCATTACCCACTGCCTATTGGCAATAAATAAATGGATGAGCAATAACTTCTTGAAATTAAATGAGAATAAAACTGAAATTCTAGTGATCGGCCCCAAAACAAAAAGAGAAATGTTAATTAAAAACCTGGGAGGATTGACGCCTTGGATCAAGTCTTAGGTCACAAGTCTTGGGGTTATCATAGACTCAGAATTGAATTTTAATTCTCATATAAAGAAAGTGACCAAAACATCATTTTTTCATCTCAGAAATATAGCAATGCTACGACCATTCATAAATCAAAATGATGCTGAGAAGTTAATTCATGCCTTCAGATCTAGCCGGCTAGACTGCAGACTGCAAAGCACTCTTTACAACTTATCCAAAACTCTGCAGCCCGGTTGTTAACAAACACCAAAAGAAGAGAGCACATTAGTTCAGCCCTAGCTACTCTGCACTGGCTGCCTATAATCTATAGAGTTGACTTTAAGGTCCTCCTTCTTACATTCAAAGCCCTAAATGGACAGGGACCTAGCTAGATCATCAATTCTTTAATAAATTACATCCCAACAAGAACGCTGCGTTCATCAACTGATGGGCTGCTGAAGGCTCCCAGAAACAGCCAGAAGAAAATAGATGATGCAGCCTTGTTAATTACACCTGAAAACTATGGAACACACTGTCCAAAAACATCAGGGAAGCAAACTCGGTAGATATTTTCAAAAGGCAACTTTTTATTAAAGCTTTTCATTGAGATCAGGAAACAATACCCTCTAAATGCACTGCACTTACATAGTATCTTGCACCATTCTTCTTTTCTTTTGTTCTTTTACTTGCAAGGATTTTATCACTGCTGTTTTTATTTATTTATTTATTTATTTATTTATTTCAAAATTTGTTCTTTTACTTGTTTTTAATCCATATATTGTGCTTGCTGATTGTTTTTACTGTTTTAAACTACTTGAATATTTAACTCTTCTCTACACTGTTCTTACTGTAATCCAGGAAAACTAGGCCTATCAGATTGATTGGTTCAGATGTCCTTTGATGCTATGTAAAGCACTTTGAACTGTAATCCCTGTATAAAAGGTGCTATATAAATAAAACTTTATTATTAAAAGTATGGCATTGAGGAACTGCTTTCATACCACTGACTGGGAAGTGTTGTGCAGTCCACACAGGGAGCACATCAACAACAACCTCCATCACAGACTACATTAATTTCTGTGTGGAATACACTGTGCAACCAAGAAAGTATTGTTTGTTCCAAACAACAAACCCTTCAGCCTTACTGAATGAGAAGAAGACCTGATGAAGACCATGGAGAGGATCGTACTGAACCACTTCTGTCACCTGGTGAGCAGCGAGCCTCTACAGCTCGAGCAGGCATTGGTGTGGAAGACACAGTCACCTACTTGCTTCACATATCTTTTTCACGCCTGGGGAACACGGGGAGCACAGTGAGGTTTTTTTTTTTTTTTAACTTCTCCAGTGCTTTCAAAACAATCCAGCTATCACTGCTCAGGGGGATCTGGAAAGATCTGGAGTAGACTGCCGCCTGGCTGTGTGGACCATCAACTACCTTACCAACAGACCACAGTAGGTGAGGGTTTGCAATTGTGTGTCTGATGTGGCAGTTTGCAGCACCTGGGCTCCACATGGTACAGTGCTCTCTCCTTTTCCCTTCAACCTCTACACATTGGACTTCAGACACAACATAGACAGCTGTCATATCCAGAAATTCTCTGATGATACAGCCATTGTTGGATACGTATGACATGGGAATTAACTGGAATACAGAGAGGTCATCACTGACTTTGTCAAATGATATGAACCTGTACATAAACTGCAACACAAAGGATGGTGATGCAGGAAGGTGCCACAGACTACACCAGTGACCATCCATGGCTTGGACAATGAAAGTGTGGGTGAGGACAAATAACTGGGTGTTCACCTTAACCACAAACTGGACTGGACTACCAACACAGACATCCTGTTCAAGAAGGACCAAAGTTGACTCCATCTGCTCAGAAGACTGAGATCCTTTTGAGTGTGCAGGAGACTGTTAAGGACATTTTGTGACACTGTGGTGGCATCTCCAGTTTCCTATGTAGTTGTCTCCTGGGGCTGTGGGAGCTCTGAGAAGGACAGAAAATAAACTGATCAAACTGCTCAGGAGAGCTGATTCTGTCCTGGACTGCTCTCTGGACACCATCGAGGAGGTGGGTAAGAAGAGGATGTTAGCCAAGCTGACATCAATCATAGACAATAGATTAAGTGGCTCCTTCAGCAAAAGGCTGCTGATCAAATAGAAATTTCACTGTTACTGTGACTGCATTTCTGTATGTCTCTCTCTCTGTCTCTCTCCGTCTGTCGATCTCACTGTCTGTCGATCTCACTGTCTGTGTCTGTCTGTCTGTCTGTCTGTCTGTCTGTCTCTCTCTCTCTCTCTCTCTCTCTCTCTCTGTCTCTTTCTCTCTAACCCAACCAATCGAGACAGATGGCCTCCCACCCAGAGCCTGGTTGTGCCTGAGGTATCTGCCTGCTTAAAGGAAATTTTTCCTCACCACTGTTGCCAAGTGCTTCCACATGAGTGAATTGTTGGAACTCTGTAGATTGAGTATGACCTGGACCAGCTCTGTATGGAAAGTGTCCTGAGAAAACTTCTGTTGTGATAGGCACAATATAAATAAAATTGAATTGAATTACTACTCTGAGTAGCATGAATCAAAATTACCTGGGGTGAGACTGCTAATATGATGGGTTCTTCCTTTTTGAACTGTTCCCTCAGTAGCCAGCACTGCCAACACTATGTGCAATTATTAAAATTGAGCGCAAGTTGATCCCTCAGTGCAACCCACACGTAGTGGTTGATATAATGACAATGCATCATGGCAACTGTCAACAAAATAGAAGTAGATGCGGAATGTCACGCCGTCCAAGAGAATAGGACAAACATTTATTTTATTTTCTGATGTAAAAGGAAAGCCAGTGTGCCAACATAAGTTTGTAGGGACGCGCTCACAGTGATGAAAAAAAGATTAATGTCATATGGAATATTTGCAATGCCACTTAATGTGGAACTAGTTGATGTGCCTGACAATTTACAACACAAAATCATTGAGCTACATTGCAAGGACCTATTTTGAGCAGTTATTTTCAAGACTGACTTTTGCAAAGGATCAACTCAAGACTGATTGATTCAAACCTGGAAAACCAGCTGTGAGTAACATCATCACTACAACCTGACATCAAACATCTTGCCAAGGAGAAGCAGTTTCAGCCATCACAGATGTCAGTGTTATATGTGTTCAATAATTCAGTACGGCCAGGGTCACTGCTAAGGGGGGCTGGTTCATGGCCACCCTGATACAATTGCTGGCCCCACAAGTAAGTGCTCTCCTCTCCCTATCCCTGTTTCCCAGGTCCTGTCCCAACCACTAGTGATTTTACTGCTGCTACTACTAGCTAACTACCTACAGCAGCCTTAATTAAGTAGCATACCATTAGCTACATTATTTTGTGGGATTACACCTTAAAAAAAGCCCTGTGTGAAAGCTGGTCCTGAATGGTATCTGTCTGTCTTGCTGTTTATATGATTATTCCTCCTCAAGGCCTTTAGGTGTTCAGTACATGAATGAAGCAATATTTCAACAAATTTTCAAGTGAACTACACTGACCCATAGCTTTTACCAGAGCTCCCCTCCCTGGTCACTGATGACAGTATGTTACTTCCTTAAAATCTTATTAAAAGACAGTGAAAGCTACAGCAACTATTACAATCTGATTACTCCTCCCAGAATAAACAGATGCTACGGTATTAACCATTTCTGGACAGGATAGAACAACTTGAACTAGCAAGCTGCTCCTGAAGATACTACTGACTCAAAGGTGGTCAGTATCAGTACTGAATGTTGAGGCAGTATAGACACTGCTGCATTTACCTGTTCTTGAAGGTAGTACTTTGTAAGTCTGAATGGTGATGCGTTCACTGCTTTACATAGTGAAGCGCATTACAACAGTGATGCCACCTATGAGGAAGCTTAGGAAAGAAGTGACTGAACTACGTAGTTGGCAACTTCAAATTTGTAAACAGAACTGAATAAAGAGAGTCAAATTGGCAAAGTGTTTTGTGATTTCTATGTCTAAATCCTTTCCGAGGGCACCTTGCAGGATTAATTGTTCAGGGATCTTCCCATTTATTTGTCTTTTAAATAAAGCCAAAGCATGGTTGAGGCCATCAGTAGCAGCCTTGACAGAATGACAGACATCTCGGAGAGCTTGAGCCTGGCAGGGTTTATCTCACATGAGCTAACCAAGCTCCTCTCCACACCTAGCACACACTGTAAAACCGAACAGTAAAAGCTTGTTAAAGAAACTGGGTTGTGTTAACTCGAATATTTAAAAAAGCTACTTCACCACTAATTTTCTGAGTTCTTAGTACTGATTTTTAATTTTAAGTTTACAGTGGTCAGCCACTTTAAGTCAATTTCGTCATTGTACTCAAATCATTTGACGGTAATCCCTCAATCTTTCTGACGTCATGCACATGCGTACATGCTCTTCACCAAGTCCATTGAAAGGTCCGCCATGTCTGCTGCTGGCCTCAGATGAGAAACTTGCACTTGTGAACAACTTTGATATATTTGGTTACGACGGAAAAGGAGATATTTTTTTCCTCTGTGAGGAAAGGAGTGGAGATAAGATATTTTAGATGAAATGTTCTGTGACATGCAGCAATTTTCTCAGCCTGCTCAGCTAATGCTAACTGACTCAACTGTGCTGACTGCACTGATTGCCACAGTATTAGATAGAAAATAATGAAAGGTTTAGGGTGTCCTAGGTTTGTATTATGTGGTCTGAGACAGCACCATATTTCACACAATGCCTATACTGTAATTTTAAGTTAGTGTTAAATGCTTCTCAGATATTTTACAATGTGCTTTTGTGAAAACATTGCAACCTAGCTAACTTTTCAATCTTCTTTCTCTTAAGGTTGAAACTGAAGCAACTGGCTGATATACAGAGTCTTCAATCTGGTGCATTGATGTAAGCCTTTATAGACATTTATTGCACATAGTTATGTGAATTCAGTGCACAGCATTGGCATTGATCTAACTTGTGGATGGGATTTTGGGAGAATATTGTTACATTTTGCAATGGCTTGGAGGTGCAAATTTTGTGCTGCTGTCTTTGATAAAAGGGCACAGTTGCTTGAACACTATCGTTTGCGTCATAGCAGTGTTTCCTCAGTCAGTCAATTGCCTTGTCTCTGTGATGACTGTATCTGCACATTTCAGTCAATAAATGCATTGAAAATTCACTTAACATGGTTACATACTCAGACAGTTGTGCCTAGTGAAAGTCAGGTGGGATGTGTGTCATTCATCTGTCCTGTGTGGATTCAAGCAACCGTGCAATGATAAAAGTCTTCTCAGTCATTTAAGGACACATTTAAAACAACACAAGATGGTGGATTGTCCATTCTTTGTCACTACTGTACTAATGTGTATTCTTCCTTCAATGCCCATAAAAGTAGGAATCATCCAGACTGTGATGTCTTAGATTTTAAGAATGACATTATTTTGACAGACACTGACAGCCAACCAATGTAGAGTCAAGTTGAATCTGATGAGGGTGGTCCCTCTCAGAATTCTCCTGAGCTGGATGGATGGAATTTTCATCAAAACTATTGGTCAGTGTATCAAGGGCACTGTGTTGTGTGTTGCAGCTGATAATTTGGCTGCCCATGGTCTTGCAGGATTTGTGCAGTGTTTCCAAGCACACTATGTCTGTAGATTCTGTTGCTGTAGTGCAGACCAGATATAATCCACTGAAGTTTCTGAAGGAGAGTTTAGCATGAGAACAAAGGCCTGCCATGATTGTCAAGTACAGAATGTTGTGCAAGGAGAAAATGCAACTCACTTTGGTGTTACAGGCAAGTGTGCTGTCAGCAAAGCATTGCAGCATTTTCATCCCATTACTGGTTTCCCACCTGATATACTTCACAACCTTTTTGAGGGTATGAGTTAGCCTTGTGCATCCATGAGGTCTGAAGTATTTCACTCTTGAATATCTAAACGCAAAAATTTGCACATTTCCATATCAGCACTCTGATAGGCTTGATAAACCACAACAAATCCCAAAGAATTTTGCAACCAAACTAAGCATTGGCGGGAATGGGCATGAAAATTCCACTCTGCTGAGGTTATTACCACTTATGGTAGGAAGTAAAGTTCCTGAAGGAGATGAAGTATGGGCCATATTGATGGACCTTTAAGAAATTGTACAGCTGGTGTTGTCTCCATCTTTCACTGATGAATCCATCCAGTACATGCAGACTAAAATAAGTGATCACAGACAGGGTCTTCAAGCGGTGTTTCCAGGCTTTAAACTCTGACCCAAGCATCATTATGTTGAGCACTATCCATAACTGACAAGGCGTTGTGGACCTCTTGTTCACCTATGGACTATGAGGTTTGAGAGAAAACATCGCTTTTTCAAAAGGGTGATACATGACACACACAATTTCAAGAATGTCTTGAAAACTCTTGCTACCAGGCATCAGCACATGATGGCGTATCACTTCAGTGCACCATCATTTTTCAGGCCCCACACACAAACCTCGAGGCCACACTGCCTCAAGTGGCAAAAGACTTCATAGAGACAAAAACAGATAGCCAAAACATATACAGTACAGCAAAGGTCTCCATAGATGGCACCGAGTATGCAAATGAGATGTTTGTTTCTGCAGGCCAGACCGGAGGACTTCCAAAATTCAGCAGGATTGAGCACATATTGCTTCTGAATAATTCTGCTTCCATTCTTTGCAGGAACTACGAGTGCTTCTCTGTGCATCAGCTGTCAGAGCTAAATGACACAGTAAGTCTCACAGCATACAATATGGATGGGCATTTAATGTTGACACAAAAAAGATTTATTTTGATCAGAGACTTAAAAAACTCAAAGACTCAAAATATTTAAGAAGTAGGGACCTGCACAGTCTCTTCGAGCACTATGGAGAAAATGAACACTGGTGTAATCTAACAATCAATATGCCATTAGGGACAGTGCCCACCATGACAAAGATACTTGATCCAAACCAATGATGTTTTTCCTTCAAAACTAAAAATTTGCAATTGTCTGAATTTGTTTTGTTTTGAACAAATCCTGATTGTGTGCTGCCAAACTGAATGTTCCTCATTAATCCATTCTCTCTCTCCTCTTCTTTTTAGTAATAGGAAATGGCAGCACAAAAATTCCTACTTCATGTCCATACGTCCGTGGATATGGTCAGGAAGATGACTTTATCTACATGTCCAGAATCTGTGGATGAGCTAAAAACAATGCTAAAACAAAAGTGTAAGCTAGACTTTGACTTTAGCTTATCATACCAAGATCCAGACTTTGACGGGCAGTTATGTTCCCTTGTAGAAATTGAGGAGCTTCCACAGAAGGCTGTACTAAAAGTTTTAAGGTCCGAGAGCGACGCCAGTTCAGTAGCATCAGATGACACGATAATATAAGATAGCCTGATGCGTTTCCATTGCCCACTTTTTCCTACGAGTAGAATGTAGAATTCATACTCAGTGAGGGAAATGTTACATACGAGAGAACAGGGAAAACTGTAAAGTTATCTAGGGGACAAAAGCATGACATCCTTGAGACTCTTGCAGCCAAAATGCATAGCTTCAAAGCATACCCCACTGATAAGGAAGTTTCAATGGTAGTAGAAGCGCTTGTCACTAAGCATCCTTGTCTAAAAGAGCCAGGATCTCAGATGGGATGGTATGGTTGGAAAAATAGTATGAAGTTAAAGATGGGGAACTACCGCACTAAGTTGAGTCGGGCAGGATTTCATGAGATAGCTGTAAATTCTGGGAAGAGGAGTAGAAACAACCCAGAAAAACAAGCTCCCCACACTAACATCAAAAGACCAAAGAGGGCAGAACCAAGAGGTGAAGATGGTGCAAGCCTTGAGCAATTGAGACTTCAAATTGTGGATGAGGTTAAGATGAGTAACAAAAGCCAACTGATTGCAAAGTTAATGCAGACCACCTTCGCCAGGCGGCGCATCGAGATCATCAATGATGACCTTTGTCTTTGTCTTCTGATAAATCACATGCATTTTTCAGAAACTTTTGAAGATAGCTTAGGCAATCTGTGGTGACAGTTCCCTGTTCTTGTCTATAGGTGGCGCAGTCTGATGAACCAAACATCGATGACATACCAGTTGGGCTCCTCTTGATCGGTGCCAATTCAACAGATGCCACATTCTTCTGCCTAGAGAGGACTGCGGTTGTGCTTGAGGGTAATGTTGTAATCAAATTCACCACATTGGCTGACGCATTTATCATGCTTTTTGCATTGATTTATGCCCTGCATCTAAGTTACCCAAAAGACTTGGCCAATACATTTGACTTTAACCAGAAAGTCTTGATGGGCCTGGACGATGGGAAGTTGAGGCCCAAGGTGTTGAGCCTCAAAAATGACATTTTGGCAGTGGAGTAATGTCACTGTATGCACAAACAAAGCTGACAGTTGTTTGACTGTCAGCTCCTTAACTTTAAAGATTTTTCATATGCACAGTCACTGCTGTCATTTGGGCATTCCATAGAGCAATGAAAAGAGTCTTTTGTTTTAACATCTTATAGATGTGTTTTGAAAGTATTACTATTCACCTTAAAGTTGTTTGTACTGTATGGATGTGTGAAAAACATTTGCCTTTCTATACTGCAGTACCCATGTGTTTGATATTTCTAGGTGTGTAAAGTGAGGTCTTTATGGGGCATTTGGTAAATCAATGAGCAGAACCGTTTATGGAAATGTTCGATAAATGGCTATATCACGATATACAGTATACATTGATAAAATAACATACCATATGTTCCTCCAGTCATAGAGGTGATAGTTTTTGAAAAAGTTTCCTCCAGCCATTTCCTTAAGCCCTTGCACTATTTTTGAAATACGGTTATTTATGTTACTGATGTCATCGTATGACTTTTTACGGTATGGAGTGATTAGCATTCTGTGATATAATGTACACCATGAGAGTCAACCATCAGATATTTTACCATAATGCTTATACGGGGGTAAATGCTTTAATATCTGCATTTATGTGACTGTTATGTGTAATGCACAGACTGGTTTATGGCAATATTGGATTTTTATGATTTTAGCATCAATGTGATGCAATGCTGAGTCAGGTATTTAATTTACAATTAACCAAACGCATAAAAAAGACTCATGATATACTGTATATCAATATCACAATGAAGAGTTGCATATACAATAACAAAGGGTTTTATCCATATTGTCCACTTTTAAAAGTCAGAGTTACAAATTCCTTAGGCCATTTCCCAAGGCCCTTGCACTGTTTGTGAAGTCTTATCTCCATTCGTCATTTTCCAACCATTTTTATGGTTAATGTTTTATGGTTATTTAATAAAAGAATGACTTGCATTTAAATTGTATGTGTTAACATGTTTGTTTATGCTGTTTTTAAATGTGTGTTTAAGGAATTTGAGTTCAACATACTTAATACAATTTATGTAATGTTTCTAATAAGGATTTAAGTTTCCTAACATGCAATTTGAGTTGAAATTAAGCAAAGTTTATTTTTTTATTTTTTTATTGTGAAACAAAGTGACAAAAACAGAACACAGCAAAAACAGTGACATAGGGCATAAACAGTAGACATACGGTGAGCAGACATATAAACAACAAACAAAAACAAAGCTTGCATTCATAGTCCATGTAGATTCAGGTTGTCGTGAGTATGGGGCATGCTTCAATATTTAATTGGGGGGTAAATGTCCATGATTAATGATTCAAACAGGAAGGGGTATGGTGTGTATGATGGGGATAGAAAAAAAGGGTTAAAAACAAATAAGTAAACAAACAGATAAACAAATTATGAGGCATTAGGGTTATAATGAGGGGAGAGAGAGAGAAAAAATAAATTAATAAAAAAATAAATAAATAGATAAATGGTGATGTAATGCAGTATCATAATTGTGTGTGTAACCTAATATAATAGCTAATATAATATTTATATAACACAGCATAATGTAACATAATGTGACATTACATAATATGAAACAATATAAAGTAATGTATTATAAAAATATATTATAACACAATACTATAGTACAATGTAATATAAGATAATAAGATATCAGGAGGAACAATGCGGTTTTCGTCCCGGCCGTAGAACACTGGACCAGCTCTATACCCTCCACAGGGTGCTTGAGGGTTCATGGGAGTTTGCCCAACCAGTCCACATGTGTTTTGTGGACTTGGAGAAGGCATTCGACCGTGTCCCTCGCGTCATTCTGTGGGAGGTGCTCCGGGAGTATGGGGTTGGAGGCCCTCTGTGGAGGGCTGTACAGTCCCTGTACAACCGGAGCAGGAGCTTGGTCCGTATTGCCGGCAGTAAGTCGGACCTGTTCCCGGTGTACGTTGGACTCCGGCAGGGCTGCCCTTTGTCACCGGTTCTGTTCATTATTTTTATGGACAGAATTTCTAGGCACAGCCAGGGGCCGGAGGGGGTTTGGTTCGGGAGCCAGCAGATTTCGTCTCTGCTTTTTGCAGATGATGTTGTCTTGTTGGCTCCCTCGAGCCAGGACCTTCAGCATGCACTGGGCCCCACCAACCAGCGCCCAGCGGCATGCTCGGGGCCCCCGGTGAGAAACAGACAGGGCAGGCCAACGGGGGGGAGCCCACCCCCCTCCGTTTTGTCATTTTTGTGTTTGTGTGTGTGTTTGTGTTTCTTTGTCTGTTTGTTTGTTTGCAAAGTTTTTAATTATACCTAGCTACTTAATCAAGAAGGGTTTTTTTAACTTAAAAAATATATTAGTATTGCTTAAAAATTTCAATGTAATCTGTTTCAGCTATTTTTTTGAGTTAAATTAACTTATTGGGTTTTACAGTGTACTGATGGTGTGTTAACATGAGCTTGTTCTTTCTCCTCCTTGTCATCATCATCCTCATCAATCCAATCAAACTCACCGTCTTCCTCATCTTCTTCCAGCAGGCAGCCTTGTCTGTACTGCTGTGGTTGTTGTGGTTTTGCTTGGTGGTTTTTTGTTTCTGCGCTCTCCTTTCCTCCTCCTCCCTTTTCGGTTCTCATTGTACTGGATCATTGTACTGACCTGAGTTTTTCTTTTTCTTTCGTTCAGGTCCTCTGTGTCTCCTGGCCAGCATCGGAGTGCTAGCCAGCTCCCTGCCTCTACTGCCTGCTAATCCTTTTTTGTTTTAAAATCATTAAAACTGTTTTTTGGTTGTTCCGTGGTGGCCTGTCTCTCTGCTTTGGGGTCCTAGTCAACCTCGTACTTAACAGAATTATCTGGCCAACCTGACAGCCTCTGTCCCCACTCCGGCTCCTTCTCTTCCTCCGGCTGCTCCAGTTCCTCCAGAGACCATGCCCAGCCAGCCCCGTGAACCCTTCATTCCCACACCTGTCAGTAGGTCAGAAGGTCTGGTTATCCTCCCGTGATCTCCCTCTTCAAACGGAATCTCGCAAGTTGACACCCAGGTACATTGGCCCGTTTGAAATTGACAGGATTATTAATCCCAGTGTGGTAAAATTTAAGATGCCTCAAGTGTCGCTGCTTAAGCCTGTCTCGACCAGCCCTCTGAGCCCTCCAGCTGTAGCCCCACCACCCCCAAGATTATTGATGATCACCCTGCCTTCACCGTCAAGCAGCTGCTGGATGTATGGAGGCAAGGACGAGGCTTCCAGTACTTGGTGGATTGGGAAGGGTATGGGCCAGAGGAACGTTCATGGGTTTTTCGCTCACTCATTTTGGACCCTGAGCTCTTCAGGGACTTCTATGGCCAGTACTCTAACAAGCCTAGGCCGCCAGGGGTCGGCTCTTGAGGTGGGGTACTGTTGTGGGTTTGCTTGGTGGTTTTTTGTTTCTGTGCTCTCCTTTCCTCCCCCTCCCTTTTCGGTTCTCTTTTCCTGCAGGTGTGTGTGGCAGGGGGTGTGGCTGGCTTCTCCTGCAGCAGATGAGGCTCACCTGTTTCTCATCATCTGGAGCAGCATAAAGGCCTTGGACTTTTGTGTGCTCACTGCCAGATAATTCTGTCCTGTTCGGTAGAGTCTTGTGTTTTCTGACTGCTCTCTGACAGCAGCTTTTGTTATTGATGATTTTGGAGCGTTGTACTGACCTGTGTTTTTCTTTTTCTTTCGTTCAGGTCTTCTGTGTCTCCCAGCCAGAGTCAGAGTGCCAGCCAGCTCCCTGCCTCCACTGCCTGCTAATCCTTTTTTTGTCTTAAAATCATTAAAACTGTTTTTTTTTGGTGGTGGCCTGTCTCTCTGCTTTGGGGTCCTAGTCAGCCTCGTACTTAACAGTGGTCCTCCTTGTACTGGTGAAAAACTACATGCTCTTACCTTGTGTCCAAACAGAGATTCTCTCCCTCGCTGTGCTCAGCAGCAGCAGACCAAGAGAAATAACAAATAAAGATGAACAGAAACATGAGATTTGAGATATGGTCAACAGACAGGAGAAGGAAGAAGAGGGACAGACGGATGAGGAAATGGAGAAAGGGACTGTTGAAGGAAGGTACAGGAAAGGGAAACTCTGGAGAGTATTTAGCATGGAGGGATCATGGGTTTGCAAGATGTCTGCAGTTTTTAAATGAAGTTGTTTGTGATGCTGTCTGACACTTCATCTGTTGTTGTGAAGACTTGTGTTAGCATTGTTAGTGAGGTAGAATTACACATGTAAGCTCATACTAATTATGACAAACTTAAAATGTTTGGTGGTTTACAATCATATGAAACAGGATTAATCTGGTCGTTACTTTTCTGTGGTTAAAACAGATGTCACAACTACTGCAACTGAAGCGTTTCTTTTACTTTCATAGTTACAAGTGAAATGGTTGCCTAGGTCCACCTTGTGTAAAGGTATTTTGAGATGGGGGAGAATGTAAATGTTTGTAATTTTTTTTCTGATTCTTGATGGCGTGTGAGGACAACCAGCCTAACTTTTTTTGTTTTAAGGAATCTTACTGAGGCATGGATTCCCTTTTTTTCGTGAGAATTGTACCTCTGAATCAACGCAAGGTCCAGGATTCCTCGACCTGGGGGGGGCGGGATTGATTGACTTGTTTATAGGCGGCCGCGCTACGCTGGATCTTTGTCTAATCCTTCCCACAGTGGATGCGTTTAAATTTGTTTTCATTAATCAATTCTCGTGATCAGAAGTTTCTGAAGTACTTTTGTTGATTAATCATTTCAACATTAATTTTGGTTTGTTTGCTTCATGTCTGTGCTTTAAAACATATGAGCAAAACTCATTTGTGTTACGATCCTGCAGATTTGTCTGTTTCCTTGTGTTTTCCTTTTTCCCTTTCCCCAGTGTTTGTCTGTCTGTCTAGCCGGGTGTGTCTCTAAACCTGGCCAGCTCCGCCTTCACAGGAGTGCACCTGATGCGCATAACGCTGATTAGGCACAGGTTAAAAGGAGAGAGCGCGCTCCTCCCTATTGCCGGATTGTGTCTGAATCTTGATTCCTGTCTCCTGGCATGATCGTGTGTTCCACGATTGTGAGTAACCAATCCTCTGTCTCCTCTGCTCGTGAGTGTGCTAATGTTCCTCTCTTGAACTACCACTCAAGATATGTTTATGTGTTTCAGTTGCCTGCCTGCCGCATCAGCGTGTGCCTTGCTTCAGACCCATCGCAACGGAGCTCCCTTAGTTTTTCCACCACTCCTTTTGAGTGTGCCTTCTGTTGTTCATTATTTATTGTAAATAAATTGTGTTCTGATTATAACTACCTCTCTGGTCTGCATCTTTGGGTCCAACCAAAAACATCTGGCACAAACCGTAACAGTTTGATCAGTCTCTGGGGGTGGCCTAACTCACACACGTCCAATCTGACTGTGATCCATTGACTAGCACATAGTAGCTTTTCCCCTTAGGTTTTTCATGAATAAGGAGAATTGTTACGCATTACTACTATTACTACAATAGAAAACGATTTTCAGGATTTACCCACTGCCTCAAAATGCACCTAGAAGACTGTTTAGAAGGACAAGACTTCAAGGAAAATTCTGGTTATATGACTATATTATGTCAAAGTACTGGCTATGAATATATTGCCAACATCTGACAGGACAAGAAACATGAGCAGTCAGATGATCAGACCAGCCAGATTATCTAAACCACTTTATTTGTGAGTAAAATGGAAAGGGTTAGGTTTAGGATAAGATTAGGTGTGACCATCCCTACCCTAACCTTTAAACAGGTATTAGATATAGGGTTATTTCTGGAGTAAAACACTAATCTTGACCCCTAGCAGACAGATAAGATAGATAGCTTTGTTTATAATGCCAGAGGGATGCATTATCTGTGAACAATCTGTAAATACATGCAGCAGACATAAGGCTCTTGAAAGTGCAGGCAATGCAGATGAAGGCAAAGCTGCAGTGGCAGCAGATTGTTCCATTTAAAAACCAACACACTGTTGTGTGGAGGAAGATTGTGTGATAACAGCCTTACTAGGAGATAAAAAAACATCATTTACCTTTCACTTCATGGATTCAATTCTCCAATTTTTTATGTACATTGAAGCAAGTAACCATTTGCTAAACCCCTCAACCAAAAGAGTAACTGTCCAATCACAGGAAAACAACTAAAGAGTTAGAAGGGTCTTTATTATTGACTAAATTGTCATGCGTCATAGAACTAAAACGTCACAGAAGGGTCTTTATTATTGGGAAAAAAAACATCATGCCTTCCATAGAAACCAATTGAACTGCAATGTTAGTCAACTGGAGCCTATTGTCCTTTGGAAATGGACTGGCATTTGGAATGCTACCAGAGCTGAAGTCTGACTACCCAAAACCTTAACACAAGATTCTAACAATGAGAAATGTGCTTTTGACCATGCAGTCTTCATTTCCCGCAGCATTTTGGTGGTATTTTGTGTTGAATTTGGGGAAACCAATTGTTGTTTTAGTTGTGAAAAGTTATTGAAATGATCCTGGTTTGGTTATTTTATCCAAAAAGTGTGCGACTTTTGCTAGACAACCAACACTTCCAGAGGGGTGCCAATGCTGTCGTCCAAGACTGTATGTCTCCTGTCTGTCTCTCCCCTGTCTGTCTTGTGTGTGAGTCTATCTGCAGGGAGTGACTGGCAGGCCTGATCTGGCCTCCTCCGCTCCTGAGCACACCTGACACTAATCTTTCAATCAAGACTCACTTGCTGCCTCAGTGTGGGCTTCATGATCAAAGAAAGTTTTGGTAACACTTTATTTGACGCCTATCTCTATAATGCATTATAACTATACTTAAAATGAGTTATAATGACGTTATAGCTATAAGCTATAATGACGTTAAAACAACCACTGCAGTAGTACAACAAGATAGGAGAATTAAATGTGGACTCCTTAACATCAGATATCAGACCATAAGATTGATTTACTTTGTCTCACTGAAACCTGGCTGTGTCCTGAAGAGTATGTTAGCCTAAATGAAGCTACTCCCCCGAGCCATATTAATACTCACATTCCTCGAGGCAGCGGCAGGGGAGGTGGAGTTGCAACCATTTTTGACTCAAGCCTTTTAATCAACCCTAAACCTAAACTCGACTATAACTCATTTGAAAGCCTTGTTCTCACTCTTTCTCACGAAAAATGGAAAACAGTGCAGCCAGTTTTATTTGTTATAGTATACCGCTCTCCTGGTCCTTACTCCAAATTTATAGCTGAGTTCTCGGAGTTTCTATCAGGTTTAGTCCTTAAAGGAGATAAAGTAATTATTGTAGGTGACTTTAATGTACATGTTGACATTGATAATGACAGCCTTAGCACTGCGTTTACCTCAGTATTAGACTCAGTTGGCTTCCATCAGAATGTGCATGAACCGACTCACTGCTTTAAGCACACCTTCGACCTTGTTCTGACATATGGCATTGAAATTGAAGACCTAATAGTCACCTCACAGAATCCTCTTTTATCGGACCATCATTTAATAACTTTTGAATTCATATTACCAGACTACCAGCCAGTAGGCAAAAATTCTTATACCAGACTCCTGTCTGATAGTGCTGTAGCTAAATTTAAGGATATGATCCCATCAGCATTTAATTCAATGCCATGTCTCAATACAACAGAGGACTCCTATGCTAACCTTTGTCTCTCCCAAATTGACTACCTGGTTGATAGTGCCACAGGTTCATTGCGTATGACACTTGACTCTGTTGCCCCCCTGAAAAAGAAGATAATTAAACAGAGGAGGTTAGCTCCATGGTATACCCCTCAAACCCGCAAATTAAAGCAAACTTCACGAAAAATAGAAAGGAAATGGCATTCTACCAATTTGGAAGAATTTCGATTCGCCTGGCAAGATAGTCTTAAAATAAACAGGAAAGCCCTCCGCAGTGCCAGGGCAGCCTATTACTCTGCACTAATAGAGGAAAATAAGAACAATCCCAGGTTTCTCTTCAGCACTGTAGCCAGGCTGACAGAGAGCCATAATTCTGTTGAACCATGTATTCCTTTGGCTCTGAACAGTAATGACTTCATGAGCTTCTTTAATGATAAAATTCTTACTATTAGAGACAGAATTCATCGGCTCCTGCCGTCAACAGGTACTGTTTTGTCTTCAAACACAGAAACCGTAGAAACTGTTACTCAGCCTGTCGCAGTTTTAGATTGTTTTACACCTGTCGACCTTCACCAACTAATTTCAATAATTTCATCATCAAAATCATCAACCTGTATTATAGACCCCATCCCGACTAAGCTGTTTAAAGAAGTATTACCTTTAATTGACTCTTCCGTATTAGACATGATCAATCTGTCTTTATCAACAGGCTACGTACCACAGTCCTTTAAAGTAGCTGTGATAAAACCTCTACTTAAAAAGCCTACTCTTGATCCAGGGGCTTTAGCCAACTATAGACCGATATCCAACCTTCCCTTTCTCTCAAAAACTCTCGAGAAAGCAGTTGCTAATCAGCTGTGTGACTTTCTACACAAAAATAGTTTATTTGAGGATTTCCAGTCAGGATTTAGAGTGCATCATAGCACAGAGACAGCACTGGTTAAAGTTATAAATGACCTTCTAATTGCATCTGATAAAGGATTTGTCTCTGTACTAGTCTTATTAGATCTTAGTGCTGCATTTGACACCATTGACCATAGTATCCTATTGCAGAGACTTGAACACTTCATTGGCATTAAGGGAACTGCGCTAAGCTGGTTTAAATCCTACTTGTCAGATCGCTCTCAGTTTGTACACGTTAATGATGACTCCTCTGTGCTCACTAAAGTCAGCAATGGAGTTCCGCAGGGTTCTGTGCTTGGACCAATTCTTTTCACCTTATATATGCTTCCTTTAGGTAAGATTATCAGGAAGCACTCAATAAATTTAATAGTGATTTTGGCATGCGCCTTGCAAATAAATGCACTACATTTGTGGCACACAAGGCTGGTTTTGACATCTCTTGGTGCACACATTTTGCACCTCTTCCTCTTCCTCTTCCTGGAGGCTCTTGCTTCTGATGCTTGAACATCTCTCACTCTCTTGTGTCACGGTCATCGAAATGCAACACCCTAGACAGTGAAAAGTCTTCATTGTGGCTTGAAAGATTGCAGACTCCTACTTAGAGACTCTTTATGCCATAGGCTTACGGTGGATTCATTCTTGGTTCCGTAGACACCGGACAGAATCAAGATACCCACATAGACTTGAATGTCCATTCGGTCTACCTCCTCCCAGGTGTCTTTGTACACCCATCTCTCCTCCAAGTTGGTCTTGTTCATGACTATTGTTTGGATTTCCTCTGTCTGGAACAGTTTGAAGCAGGACTATGTCATCCACCCAGGACATGGCATACCTTGACCCTGGAGTCTTCTTGATGACATTTTCTGCTGACAGCTGACCACTCCTCTCAGGTGGGGATGAACACCAGGACAAAGTCCCTTTCTTTGACTGGAATGCAACCACAGAAGGAGCATTATCTTCACCACTGGATTGTTCCCCATCAGTGGTCTCTTTGTCTGGATCATATTCTATGTCATCCTCATCTTCTGTCACCTCTTCTTCAAAAGCATCTTCAATGTCATTTTCCTCCCCTCTCCCCTCCTCATCAGTGTCATAGTCAAAGAAATAATCTGAAGCCTCAGCCATTGTGCTGCCACAGAAATTAATTTAGACACACACACACACAGACACCCACACACACACACACACACACACACACACATACACGCGTACCTCCTGAACAGGGGACTGTCGCAGAACACCTGGGAAATGGTGACTGGTGTTTCTGGTCATTTTAAAAATACAAAACTAAAATGCTACACTTAGTTTTAAGGTCTTTTACCATAATATTACTTCAAATGTGAATTTTTTTTTTTTAAAGAAGAAGCTAAGAGAGTGGACCTCCATAGACTACAGTGTGACTGTCTGTATCCATTCATTCACTTAATGAGTGTTAGTTTACTGCAAAGACTTTCTTTGTTTCTTTCAAAGTGTGCATTTTAAAATAGATACTGACGGTCTAAAGATCAAGTTTGATTTGCGAATGTACCAGCAATTTTGCTTTACAGAACAAAGTTCAAGACAACATAACAAAAGAATTTTCTAATCCCTTCATGTAATGACACACAAGTTCCCTCTTGAATAGGATGGACCGACATTCAAACTCCACCATGTATAAAAACAAGAAATAAGCTAAACTTATTCCAATATATCCAATATATTTCATAACATTCCATTGAAATAAATCATCTCTACAAAATAATCTAATAATACTTTTTCAAACATGATTTTTTATTATGTTTTTGTAACAAAATATAAAGGCTTTAGGGGAAATGGCTTAACCATTTTCAAGCTTGACACTGTATTTATAATAAGGGCTACCCAGAGTGCAGTGAGTTATTCGTGAATATAGTACAGTCCAACTTGGTCATAGGAATGATGTCGGCAACGAGTGCTAGATGCATACTTCAGGCGGGATGGCAACTGCTACCTGCTATTTCAACAGCCATGTCATTGCAGACATGAAGGCCTATTCAGTGTCAGTATATAAAGTAAGCACGGATTCACACAGGATCAGGCGTTCCGGGAAAAAGCCCCACATCACACAAGCCTATCAGACACTAACATCAGTCAAACCTCCACAGACTGCCTGAAATGTCTCTGAAAATGAGACTATTCAGTTGGATTCACAGACTAAACTTTGATAATCTACCTGTGTGTGTGTTCTCACTTTGTTTATTTCATGTACCAGCTTCTAAATCTGAGTCTGACTCGCAATTTACACCTCAAAATAGTGACACGAAGAAGTTTATATATTAGAGAGAGAGTGCTTTGGTTCCAGAGACATAGCAAGCGCTCACTGTACGTTGTGTCTAATGCAACAATAATGATGAAGTCTAGAATTATTTTTTTATGAACATTTATTGTAAGTTTCAAAATGTCTTAAATAAACAAGACATCATCAGGACTATTTCCCATTCCACAATTACATTTGTCTACAGTAAAAACAGAGATTTCAAATGTCATTTGCAGCATAATGCCTCCTTGCATATCTCTTGGCTCTGAAGACAACTGTAGAAAAGCAAACATCATTTAGGATAAGAAACGCCTTCCTATTTTTTGCAGTTGTGAAAACTCAATCCAGTATCAGCCTCACAAAACAGTCTTTCAGACCCTGGGCAATATCATTTAAAAATAAAGAGTTGCCTATACAGCTTAAATGAACATCATCACTTAAGAATAGTGCAGGCTTATCAAACACGAACTGTGGATGATGCACAATTCTCCCATTAACACACAAAACAAAGGCAGCCATCAAACTGTTAACAAACTTCCGTGCTTTGTCAATCTTCACTGGGGGTGCATGCCTCCAGTGCCGCCTCTGGTTAATGGAAGAAAACAACATTTTCATCTGAGAAAACTGTTGATGGAGGTCATGCAGATCCCCCTTCATTGCTCCGAGAAGCAGCACACATTTCACACGTCCAATGTCACTGCCCCCACAATGAATCACTAGTACATCTGGAGCAGTTCTTCCTTTTAGGCACTGATGGAAGAAGGGAACTAAGTCACCCCAACCATTCCTCCCCTGCCAAACCACTCAACATGGGCAGGCACACCGAGTTTGGTCCCTATGGTCTTCCTTGCTTTTTTTTCATCTCGACGCACATAACTATCACCAACAATCCAGACTTTGCAAGTTGCTGTAAGAGGAAAAAGGATATACATGGTTAAAAGTAAATCAGATGTTGCACAATAACTTGCATTTATCTTTTCACATGACTATTTGTTAACAAGGTTAATTTGTCAGTTCCATCACTGTTAAAGCCTCAATGGCTTATATTTTAGAGATGGGTCATGAAACACAACAAAAAATATTTTCGAATAGAAACTATTTGCTTGCTCTAAAATAAACTAGCTACTACTCAGGTAAAACCCTGATTTTCATTGATGAAAAAAAAATAAATAAATACTGACAACATTATCTTGGAGTGTAAATTCCCTTGTTACTTGAACTTCTTATTGTTTAGGATGAACAATATTAACCACAGCCTTAACTTTTCCGTAAAAGAAATAAAAGAGAGTGTAAGCATGGTAAGCATTTTCATAGAATCACTTGGAGAATAACTGATGACTAAAAATCACCTAATATTTACACATAAGAGTA
Organism: Chaetodon trifasciatus; assembly: GCA_037975065.1. NCBI lineage: Eukaryota > Metazoa > Chordata > Actinopteri > Chaetodontiformes > Chaetodontidae > Chaetodon > Chaetodon trifasciatus. The sequence goes on from JBBMOE010000029.1 coordinate 7,154,970, forward strand.
TATATTTATGAAGTGCAGATTTTTTAAATAGCTTTCTATGGATGCAAATCTATGTAAAATTCAGTTTTTATTAAGAAAAAAATGTATTTGTCATTTGAAACTTACCTCATCTTGTAGAAAAAAGAACCTGTCTCAAGTGCAACAGTTCCAAAAGGCACCAGAGACACTTGTGAAGATTCTGAGGAGAGTCAAGAGTAAATTCAGTCTTGGCTAGCTATACATAAAGTGATCCTTCCTTTTGGATAAGGTATCTTTTGGTAACGGCTCCTCACGCAGCTATGCAAGTACTATCGAAAAGCTCCTCCCACAGAGTGGAAGAAATGGGTTGGTGGACTACACTGGTGAGGACGCCAGTTGTAATGTGTCGTGTAAATTAGATCAGAGTAAATACCATTATGTAGTTTAGGATTTATTATTTGTAATTATCCACTCGAATCATTATAAGTCTTCAAGTGTGTTAAACATTTTTTTGGAACTGAACAAAAAAGAATAGGCACTTGTTCAGCCAGGGTAAATCTGGCTTTGGATATGATAATTACAGTTTCCTTCAATTGAGCAACTTGCTTTGAATGAATGTCCCCACTTGTATTGTAAAGAACAAAATGATACAGGTCCCCAGTTAAATGGTGTGAAACGACACTTACATTCCTGCATACACAGCAAAAATTATAGAGTTGAAATTTCAGGGTTAAACATTTCAGAGTTGATTTCAACTCCCAAAGTGTCATTTTAACACCATCATATTTAAATTGGGTTCAGTGTTGGAGTTATTTGAAAGAGTTGATCACATCAGAGTTACCCAACTCCGTCCCGAGTTAATACCACTCCATTCTAACACTTTCTGGTGTAATGGTTAAGTGACTGGAGTAATTTTAAATAGTTGATGGAAATGGGTGTTAATACTACTCCCAAAGTGTTGTTTTAACACTGCCTGGGGTTAATGGTTAAGTGTGAGGAGTTATTTTTAATAGTTGATTCTAATCACTCCGCCCTGGAGTTGATTTCCACTCCCAAAGTGTAATTTCTTAACACTCTCTGATTAAATGGTGTGACATCAGTGTTAACTCAACTCAGGAGAGATGTAAATAAGCTCCTCCCGTGACCCACACACTTCATTTCATTTTGGATGGATGAGCCAACAGACAGACGTTGCTGCGTCGGCATTTTATTAAAACATTTTCTTCAGTGTGCTGTGCCTTCTACGCAAATTTCATGGTAAGTGTACACCTATTGAAATTATATTAAATGTGTGCTGCAAACTGCAATATGTAGCTACAAGGAAACGTCCACAGAGATGTGGCGTGGTGGCCCAATCTTTAAAAAATGTTTGCCAAGATAGTAGTAGCCTTGAGCTGAGAGACTTGTAGTCTCTTGTAGTAATAAAATTAATGTAACAGTAATTCCTTTTCTTCTGTGAAATCCTGCTTTTCCTAGACTTCACTCAGTGTTCCTGAACAGTAATGGTAGATGTAGACTTGAGCAGCAGTCCAACCAGAGCTTAAACTCTCAGCAGATATCTGCAAGCACAACTGTTTCTTATTTTTCAGACAAAGGACAGGACTGGCATCCATTTGTTATTGATGACTTATCCATAACATCCCTAACAGAGGTGTCTAACGTTCTGTTTCCTTGTCTCAACCCTAGTCATGCTGCAGTTTGGATGAGCATCTACGCAACCAGAAGAATCAACAGCCTTACCTCCTTGCTGTTGGCCGTCAAAAGAGCAAGATAGACAGCTTCTACATCGTCATGGATCAGCATCTCATCCCATGCCAGGCAAACCGCTCACTTGGGGCATTTGATGAACTTTTCAAAGCACATTTTGTGTTTAATGTAGATTATGATCCTGCACTTGTGAGCTTTGATGAGCATCGTCATGCTTTCAGAGTATCAAAAAGTGAGGAGAGGTGTATAAATAAAATGTCTGAGCTGAAATGTTGCACACCGTTTGATGTTCAGAGCTCATACAGTGTCTCAGATGAACATTTGTATATTATAGTTACTTTCATAATGCTGGAATGAAAGACTGACTGGACTGGGGAAATATGGCCAAAAGAAATGTTTTATTTGTTTTAATAAATGTTTTATATGTCCAACTGTCATTTGTCTATTCCTTAATGTATATTTAAATCTGGTAAAAAGCAAATCAATTGTATTTAACTCTGGTAAGTAGTAAAACATTTAATTATACAGCACTGGTAAAGAGTAAATCAATTGTATTTAACTCTGGTAAGGAGTAAAATGATTAGGTATTCAACTCTGTGAAAGAGTAAAATATTTAACTCAGAGCACAGTGTTATTTTATTATAACTCTGGTAAGGAGTAAACATTTAACCCAGAGCAGTGTTATTTGCCTGATAACTTTAACTCTTTGTGTGGTGTTGATATTGAACTATTCCCAAAGTGTTAATTTGACTCTAGAAAGTGTGGACACATATAAACCCTGAAAAGGAGTTGAAATTGACTCTGTGAGAATCAATTCAACACCAGACTTTTTGCTGTGTATATGTATACATTAGGACAGAAAATGACGCGGTCACTGTGACAGAAATGTGTGACTTGTGAATGTTTGGTTGGTTCTGTCTCTGCAGAGACTACAATGCTTTTAGAGAGTATTCCATTGTTTGCAAGTAGAACTACAAGTACACCTGGCATTGAATAGGATAAACCCAAATTATCCAAATGAAAAATGAATGTTTTTTATAATATAGGAATTGTGTTATTCTTCATGCAAACACCCATACCACTGGCACCTGATCATTATTAATGTTGATACAAAAATTCTTTCTCTGTGTTGGTGCAGCATTATCAAAATGGATTGAGATTTTTCAACAAATGGCAGGCATTAAGAGGCAATAATCACCTGTAAGGTCAGAAGCAGCAGGACTGTCACAGATACAGTGTGTGGCTGTAATCCAAAGGACTGCAATCAAAATCAAAGATTTAAACACAAGCAATTGTCCTTGTTTCTGAGACGCAAATGTACAACTCACTTCATGAGACTAAAGACAGTAAAGCTATAATGTGCAGCAATATCCCCTCATGTATGTCAACATGTCAGATGTAGTCCTTAAAGCTATTGGTGTGGAATACGCACTTTGCTATGAATGTTCAGCCAGGGTAAATCTGGCTTTAGATATGATAATTACAGTTTCCTTCAATTGAGCAACTTGTTTTGAATGAATGTTTTTTTTTTATATATATATATGTAGGAATTGCGTTATTCTTCACGCAAACACCCATACCACCGAATCTATCAAAATGGGCATGTTCATTATCAGTCTTCAAGTGTGTCAAACATTTTTTTGGAACTGAACAAAAAAATAGTCCCCACTTGTATTGTAAAGAACAAAATGATACAGGTCCCCAGTTAAATGGTGTGAAACGACACTCACATTCCTGTATACATTAGGACAGAAAAAGACGTGGTCACTGTGACAGACATGTGTGAATTGTGAATGTTTGGTTGATGATAGTGGTTCCTGTTCTGTCTCTGCAGAGACTACAATGCCTTTAGAGAGTATTCCATTGTTTGCAAGTAGAACTACAAGTACACCTGGCTTTGAATAGGATAAGCCCAAATTATCCAAATGAAAAATGAATGTTTTTTATATATATATATATATATATATATATATAGGAATTGTGTTATTGAGATAATTACAGTTTCCTTCAATTGAGCAACTTGTTTTTGTCTTCTTTAACCTGAATAGTGAAGTTAATCTCCAATAGTTACCTACACCTTTTAAGAATCAGTGCAACAAGATACAGACCTCTTTGTCATATAATGTAAAAAGACAATCATTAGATGCTCAGATGTGTGTAAAAATGCTAAAATATTCATAAAGGTTTTGTAAAACCAGTACAGACTACTCTTTGAAGGTTTAGTGCACCAATGCAAGCACTGCATGACTTTCTTCAAAACCTTCTGAAAAAATGCTATCAGCTTATTTACTATACTATGAGTTATTTCGTTTATTTTCTGCAGCTTCTCTAATTGAGAACAGATTCAAACAGAGATATGTACTTTGTATCATGGAGAGCATGGTCATGAGTATCACTATTGTAGTATCATAGTATTACTATGAACATTCAGCCAGGGTAAATTACAGTTTCCTTCACTTGAACATCTTTGCAACTTGTTTAGAAAGCTTGAAGCCCATTGTGGCCTAACGACCATCGTCAGCTTCCTGGAAACCATCCCCCACTCTGCAGACAGATAGGGATGGACACAGATTGTCATAGACTGCCTGGATCTGATTTACACCCCTCACCCACTCCAAGTCACTCACTTCTCAAAGACAACACTTTGAGTTACCTCAGAGTTAGGATCTGTGAAGCACATGGGGCCTGGTCATGTCACTACTTCAGTGTAGAGGACTTTTCTTTAAAAAAAGTGTAACTCTTTCAAAAAATAATTTAATAGAACCAGCAATAAACTAGTAGTAATGTGTCAAGTATTCATAAAAAATGCTTTGAATAGGATAAGCCCAGGTTTGTGCACCTGAACCTTTTTGCTGGCTGCTGTAGCCAAAATAATCCAAATGAAAATGAATGGTTCTAAGACATGACGCAAAGGCCCCCTAAGCATGTATGGTCATGAAAAGTATCACTGTAGTATGACATTATATTTGAGAAGACACAAATACGTACATTTCTGCTGAAATTCAGCAGAAATGGACATATAGGTGGATTGAAACATGACCGTGACTAATTCTAATTCTAACTTTTAGACAGTGCCAAAGTCATATTAGCTTGCAGTAACCTTTCCAGAGCCAGCAGCATCCTCTAGGACAGGTCCGCTGTAAATTCTTAGAACCACCAATAAAGTAGCAGTAGTATTAATATGTCAAGTATTTATAAAAATGTTTTCGTCCATGACGAAAATGGAGATGGTTAGTAAAGAACAGTAGAATAAGAAGTAGAGATTTGTGTTCCTACAGTTTAACAGTGGGATTTATCCTATAGCTGATTTATGCCTTGTATGTCTGAAAATCTAATGAATCATCATATTTTTTATTAATTCATGAGTAACAGTGTGACCTTAGTGCGTGTGTCGTCCACTTTATGCAAACTTTCAGATTCATTGTTACAATGCTGCACCTTTTGACAGTCTTGAAATATGTTTTCTCCCAGTCTAAAACTCCATATCAGTCATTATGTGATGCAGTGTATACTACTAAAGAACATTACTTAATGTTCAATTTGAGTGTCTTTGTGTTCATGAGAAAATGTAGATGGTAAGTAAAAACTCTAGTGGAGCCAGTATCTCATGATAAAGAAATGTGTATTCTTGGAGTTTTTGTAGACAAAGGAAGATATTTTTCCTGTCAAACTTTGGCATATAACAATTTATTGACAATGATTAGATTTTCTGTCTTTTACTATCCTAATGAATATTTCCAGGAAGAAGTGTGAGCATTGCTCCATGTGGGGCCAGTATCATTCTCTTCAACAAAAAAAGGGAGTCCGTACAATCCTTTTTCTGTTACAATTCAAAGGTCAAAGCAACATTCTTTGTACACGCCTCTTTTACAGGTATGCAGGTCATTGTCTTCATTATCGGAGAACATTTGCATTACTGTGCCAGCAACAGTTACCAAGAACCAATCAGGGTCCAGACAGATCCAGGATTGTGTATGTATACTGAGCTTTGCACTGAGGGTTTATACCAGTCTTTTCTGACTTTTGGAATTGTTCATCACTCAGACAAGGACAACAAAGCCCGAAAGAGTTTCATCTACGTTTTTTTGAGATGAGACCCAGAAGAATTTGTCCTGAAAAGGAAGCCTTGCAGTTCATTGCTTCTCAGAAAGATAAAGACACAATTCAGAAAAAAACTCAGCAGTGTGGAGAAAGGTACGTTATCAAAATGAAATTTAAGATTCTTTAATAAATACTGTATGTATGTGCATTAAAGATCTCAGTTGAGTTGATAATGAATTAGGACACTTCTATTACTTCAGTCTGCACATAGTTATATCTATAGGTATTACATGTTGCCAGGTGCAGCCCAGAAATAGTTTAGACATAACTGACATTGTGGTAAATCTAATTTTTCTTAATTTTCTTGTCAGGGGTTACATGTGAAGATGTTTCTAGTTTTTTATGAGATGAGTGTAAATGGTTCACTGCATTCACCAGGTTATGGAGTGATTGCCACCAAAGACATTGAGGCAAGAGAATTCCTGCTTGAATACGTTGAATAAGTTGATTATTAATATTATTGATAAGTTAATAATAAGTTGATTGCCATCTATGTGATTTCAAGAAACTCAGAGTATCCTGAAGAAGAAGAAGAAGAAGAAGAAGAAGAAGATGATGATGATGATGATCCTGAAGAAGGGACTTTCACTTCCAGAAAGGCAATTGTGGACATAAAATCATTATTGCACTTCTGGCAAAAGGGTACGTGAGTCCACCGACTTGAATATTATCAATCTTATATTTATTAATAAGAATTGATGGCAGTGATTTTTATTCAACAATTTCTTCACTTAATGAATTTCTTCATGTATTTATAGGGAAATCAAGAAGACCATGCACCCTGAGTGAGAGAAAAATAATTGAACACTATTTCAAAGACTTCCTGACGAAAATGAAGATTCCTGGAAAGGCAGATTGTCTAGGATGCTTGGATGAAAATCCTATTCTAAGGGACAATGGAAAAGACTGGAAAGCAGTGAAATATTCTGTGCATAACAAAATAACAACTATCAAGAGAAATTTGTGCCAACAACTATGAAGACCAATAATACTGACAGCCAGAATTCTGAGAGCTCACATTATGGAGCATCAGTGTTATTCACCTGAATACTGGGAGCTTGCATTGTGGGGTATCAGTGACATGTGCCTGAATACTGGGAGCTTGCAATATGAAATATCAGTGATATGTGCTTGAATACTGGGAGCTCACATTATGGAGCCTCAGTGTTAAGTGTCGCAACATTGGTAATTCATGTAAACGGAGCATCAGTGTAAGGGCTGCAACATTAGCACATCATGTAAACATAGCACTACTGTTTCATAACATTGAAGCAATTGATTATTTTCTCGTTGATTTCTGTAACTACAACAGTTAGAAATAGTACTGACAGCCAGTATTATGAGAGCTCACATTTTGGAGCATCAGTGTTATTCACTTGAAAACCTGGCTAACAGTGATATGTGCCTGAATTACTGGGAGCTTGCATTATGGAGCATCAGTGTAAGGGTCATAGCACTGGTAATTCATGTTAAGCGAGCATTTGTAATACATAACATTAGCAATTCGTGTAAACATAGCACCACTGTGTCATAACATTGAAGCAATTTATTTCTATTTTTCTATTTTATTTTTTCTATTTTATTTCATTTATATGTAACTGTTTGATATGTTTGAGCTGTTTACTGTATGTAAAAGAACTCATCACTGAGGGTGGAAAGTCTGTACTACCATGGGGGGTGGGGGTGGGGGCTCTTATAGTGAGCTTATGAGATTTTTTATGTGATAAAGTCTGTTTACTATGTGGAAAGCCATTTCCGTTGTTGGAGTGCAGCAAAACGAAGAGAGAAAGCCTCAGTTTAGGAGTGTATGTGTGGACCTAAAAGCACTTCAAATAAACTTATAAACTGTTAAAGTTAATTCAGCATTTTTGGACTGATTTCTATTTAGGGTTGTGAAGCCTTGAAGTGCTTTTACAAGAGCATAATAGCAAATTTGTAAATAATATGGTATATTTATAATATAAAATTAAAGCTAATATATAAAATTGTTTCATTTAGTTTTTCAAAAGAATATTAATATAAAAGAAATATTAATTTCCCCTTTTTCATGCATGAGTTTGAATTTTGCTCCATAATGCACTTGTGTCATCATGAGCCATATAACAGGGGACCAGTATCATTCAGTACAGTGCAAGTGTGGACCTTTTTGAGAACCTTGGGGACACAATTAAATAAATAAATTGATTGAAACAGTATTTTTTTTAGATCTAGTAAAAATCGGATGAACTTAAAATAACTAATCTTAACACTGTCCTGTAATCTTAACACTAATCTTAACACTTCATGATGTACTTGTGTCATCATGAACCATATAACAGGGGACCAGTATCATTCGGTACAGTGCAAGTGTGGACCTTTTTGAGAACCTTGGGGACACAATTACATAAATAAATTGATTGAAACAGCATTTTCTTTAGATCTAGTAAAAATCGGATGAATTTAAAATAACTAATCTTAACACTGTCTTGTAATCTTAATGCTAATCTTAACTCTCCATGATGTACTTGTGTCATCATGAGCCATATAACAGCGGACCAGTATCATTCAGTACAATGCAAGTGTGGACCTTTTTGAGAACCTTGGGGACACAATTACAATTTTACAACTTAAAAAAAAAAAAAAATCCTGCGATTGTGAAATGTGGTCAGACCAGTATTTTGGGAATAAAAAAATGAGTATAGTCTGTTATCAATTAGTTTTTTTGTGATTCATTTAAACTAAAATAGTGTCTTACTGCTGAAAATTTTATTTCAATTTTTTCCCCCTCCTTTTTAGATTCTAAAACATTAATTTATATGGTGCATTCTAGGTAACCCTTTATTTTAATACAGTGAAATCTAAGATGACCATTAAAGCTGCACGTACCAACCCAACTAAGTGTGGGCTTGGGTGTGTGAGTGTTTAAGTACCTACTCGAGGAGTGTGAAAAGCGACATCGCTTTTCACACGACGTCGCTTTTCACACTCCTCAAGTTGTGTAATGGGTCGTTGAAATTCATTGTTCAAACCAGTAGAGGCACTCATGAGTAGGTACTTAAACACTCACACACCAAGAGGGGACCTCTTGGAAAAAAGTTAATAAATCTTACCAGAGCATGTTAGACATGATTTTAGGCTGATTTAAGGTATGTCCAAGAGGGGACCTAAAAAATGTCCCCTGTTAGTTTTCAAGTCCACTGTTGGTGAATGTGTGACGACGCCCAAGTCCACACTTAGCTGGGTTGGTAAGTGCACAAACATACACACACACACACGTTGTGTTTTTATCACTTGTGGGGACATTCCATAGACTTAGATTCATTTCCTGGAGCCTTACCCTGACCCCAACCCCAACCATAACCACTATTTGCCTATTCCTAACCCTAAACCTAACCTAACCTTACCTAACCCGTAACCCTATCCTCAGTCTTCACCCTAAAATTTAGTGATTTACATTAAGGGGACCTGCATTTTGTCCCCATAAGGCAGGTGAGTCCCCACAATGTGACTGTGTGAACACACAATGTGATAAATACCTGGTCTCACACACACACACACACACACACACACACACACACACACAACTCTTTTTTATACACTAATTGTAATCTTACCCATTCATTTTGAATGACCGGTAATTTGTGAGTTCAATAAAACATCAAAAATTGAAAAAAAAATCTCAAAATTCATTTTGTGTGTTCAGATGCCATGTGTGAACAAAGTCAAGGAATCTTATGACAAACATGAAATTAACTACATAATTTAGAGAGAAAAAATGTCAATTGTCAGATTTGACGGCAAAGACAGCAGGAGGGTAAGAGCAAAGACAGCTGCACAGTTTTTACACACCACATACCAAGCAGACACAGTGCTATGTTGATATGCAGCAGTGATTGTTGATGTCTCTGTAGTTGTACTCACCTGTCTGAATGTCATTCTGTGAGCCTTGTGCATCTGCAAAGTCCTCAACAATCTGCTCTTGGTCAACCCTTGTGCTTGACCAGTTCATAATAAAGCCAGTACACTCAGCCACTCTGTCCCATAATAATCAGTCCTCTAAGCCTCTCTTTCACACAATAACCAGTCCTCTCAGCCCCTCTGTCCCATTATAACCAGTCTTCTCAGCCTCTCTGTTCCACTATAACTAGTCCACTTAGCCTCTCTGTCCTTTTCAAGCATTTGACCTGAAAGAGGCTCTGTAACCCTAAGTGTCAAAAACAGAACAAAGGCCTTACACACCTCACTGCAGAACAACTGCAGGATCATCCTGAACTGCTTAGAAGGAAATGAGATGCTAACAAGCCAACCAATGACACATTTCTAGGGAGGTACACACAAGGCTATGGTGTACGTGGCATAGGGTATGTGGCTACACAATTGGTATTTCTAAGATGTACATGTCTAATGGAAATACATTAGATTCATTTCTTAAATTATCAATCATCAGGCATTTATCTTTTCGAAAGGCAGATGCTATGGCCACGTGTGTGTGTGTGTGTGTGTGTGGGGGGGGGGGTAACTGAATTTTACTGTGAGGAAGATTACAGTGAGCAACCATGCAAAAGGACTTCTAAAACGACCTCACAGTTTAGCAGAGGATAGACATAGAAGTCAAGAATTATAATTATAAACTAAAAGCACAGACTAATAATGGGTGTCAAATGTATGTATTTTTTCAACCATATGACCCTTGGAAGAATCTGTACAAATGTGATCACAATTGCCTACATAAGACACAAATTGGCACTGGCTCATACAATGGGCTTGATCTAAATTAGTCACTGCCAGCTGAAGCAACCAATAGGAGTGAATAGTCTGCCAGTTAGTTATCTAGCATACAAAGTTAAAAAAAGTTAAGAGTTTGTTCAGGTTTACTGAGCTATCTGTTACTCAAGGTACAACTCGGACAGTTATGCAGTAAAGTTATGTTTTAGAAAGATCCTCTTATCTGACACATTACCAAGAATCAAATGAGAAGAATTCCATCAATTTCATCTCTGTGTGGCCAGCACAGGTCTTTAGCCTAGCTTAGCGCAAGCAGGGGAAGCTGCTACAACAGTGACAACAACAGTAACAAAAAAAAAACATAAATTGTATCAACTTGCAAGCTTTACACTGAAAAAGTCTGTATGGATGATCTGACACTGTGGATGAAATTATGTCTCCTCAAGAATAATCTACATTGTGTCTACAGTGTGTCTCCTGCCCGGATTGCTGGACTCACCCCTGGCCGCAGCTGGCCGTTAATGCTTGCTGTGCGGAATGGTGAGTTGGTGGAAAGACGCTTGTCCCACTCACTGGGCCGAGGCTCTGGTACAGACTCCATGAAACTCCTCTTCAGCTCACTGATGCTAGTGTGGTGACGCATGATCTCAGTTTGGGTCTTATCCACATCCTTCAATAAGAATGTAAATATCAGAATAGATAGATGGAAGGGAAACAATGAACACTGACTGAAATGAAAAGAACATACAACATATGTAAAATAAATGTTTAGATGAGTGGAGAGAGGAGACAAATGGACAAAAATAATGAATCACTCAGATTGGAAAAAAGCTATAAATTATTCCTTGATTCAGTTTGTTTTTTTCAAAAAAAAAAAAAAAAAAAGATACTTGGATTGAGCCTGCCTTTTCCCAATAACATGTTGAGGTTATGGGAGAAGATATTTTTCAGACAAACCAGACTGCATTTGGAAGAGTCATCTCTCTCCAGTGATTCGTGATCTATATTTCAGCCCAGCAGAAGTCACTAAGACACAGAGTTTACAGCCATTTCTAGACTCCCTCATGTGGGGCACAATAACAAAAATAAAGCAGCAGATGTGCAGAGAATGACTCATGATTAATGGTTTGCAGACTATGGCTTTCATCAGTGCCAGCAAGAGAAAATATATAATGACAAATAACATAGGAGGTGTTACGTTTGTGGCAAAACTCCATATGGAGAGCAGGTCTGATAGAAGCTAAGCAAAATGAATGATGTGCACATCCAATCTCAGTTAGGTACAATGGCAAGACAAAGGCAGCATACAAAAGAAAAGAAGAGGTACTCCATACACTGAATATTGCAAGCCCCCCCCCCCCCCAAAAAAAAAAAAAACATTACAAAAGAGAGTGAAAGAAATTTAGTGGCTTAGACTATTAATGCATTAAAACACTGTACAAATTTTCTACAAACTGTTTTTTTCCAGGGTCATGAATTAACAGTATATACTGTTAAGACAACTGCCTTCTTCAGGACAATTATGGTTTATGTACATACTAATTGCTTTTGGGTTATCAGGGTTATTCTGTATCATGCCTGCTTTTTATTCACGTGGGTGTTAACTTGAAGAATACATTTAAACTTTTGCAGACTTTTGCAGTATTCAGCGTGCAGACTTCCTCTTTTTCCTCATAGAATCATAACCATGAATGTATTTTCATGCATTCCTTCAGGATCAAATAGCTGAACAAATATGAAATGCTCCGCTTGCAGTCTTTAAGCTGGAAGCATGACTAGTATAGAGCTGGCAGCTAAACTAGGCTAACACAGCCTGGATCTCCTGGAGATAGAGTAGCTCTGTACTGGACACACAGAGACAAAACTTTTCTGCTCTTCAGGGTTTGATAGTTAACAAGCCATTTCTCAAAATATCCAGCTGCTTCTTTAATCATGTACAGCCATGTGAAATGACAGTATGATAGTGGCTACCAAGTAGTCGATAGATTTACTGCATATTTAAATGAAGGCATGCTGAATAGGGTGGCAGGCTGAATCAGAGATGCAAACACGAGTGAAGACACATGAAGACAGGTGTGACATGTCACACTAGTAGCAGGTTGAGGTTGTACCTAGAACCCAGGTTTGGTAAGGCTGTATAAAACAAAACTATGAGCTTGAAGAGGCCAAAAAAACTAGTAGATCTGCAGAGATTACTAATAATTATCTGTCAGTTTGTCACTATTAGTGAGATCTTTTATACTACATGTAGTCTTTTGATTTGATGACTACTTAAAATATATTAATGAAATGTTAATGTGATAATATGTTAACATTACTTAGATGTTAATGGAATGTTAATTAGTGCAATATTAATATTATGGAATATATTATATATCAATTAATGGAAATTAACCAACATTAGTGTTTCCACGCTGCAGTAATGTAACATGTCACCCCTCCCTGGTCACAGTAATCAAGTGCAACAGAAGTTCACAGACCGTAAAGTGCATTGCCAGGGAGTTAGGGCCATAGCATGTACAGTAGTTCATTAATGAAATCAAAAGAGACTGGAAGTCTTCAGTAACCATCAGAACAATGAGACACAGCAGTGTCCAGAATCTGAGTGACATCACTGAGACATACTGTATATGACTGGGAAAAAAACAAAAAAATATTTGCTTCTTTTTTTTCTCATATCTGTTTTTCTTGGAGATCCACGTCTTTAACAGACATACATCTTTGACTTCAACACGTGTATGGTGAGTCAATACAATGATATATTGTGTCTCACATAATTTCATTTGTGTGCTTCAGCAACAAAGGACAAGTTACAACACTAGTTTAAATTAAAGACTTCCCAATCATATATTTCATAGAAATTAAAATGTGAAATGACAAAGACAATGTCAAAGTGAAGTGAAACTACTTGCATGAGAGTCAGAGAGGAAAATAGTACATGCCAAGCCTTTTGGGTTAAGCTGAAAACAAGGCAAAAAAAGTAAGAGAAACAGAGGTGTCAAAGCAAAAAAGAAAATCAACATGTCCATGCAGACAGAGAAACATGACAGTAATCAGCCAAGACAGATGTCTGAAGACTGATGATACAAACCTCCAACATTAAATTGCTATGTCTGATATAAATAGTTTCACCCTCAAGTTTCTTAGCCCTTTTCTGTGGAAAATAAGGAAAAAGGAAGACTGAGTTGGAAATAATGCAGAATTCATTCAAACATTTCAATATTTGATTTGCAATGGAATTCAATGAGCAGCACTGACCATGGTGGTGACATGAATAAAAAAAAATAAAAATGCTATGGGGCTGCAGAAACACAGAGTATGTATTGCAGTTCCCATTGAGTCCAGCCCAGTGGAGAACATGCGAGGAATTCAGTTACACACACATCAATTGTGTGTATGAGACGCCACTCACTCACTGCTGGGAGTAGAAGTCACATGCTGTGCATGCAAAGGCTGCTGCAGTACAATGCAATGTGCAGGAGGAGGACGTTCAATGCATCCCTCACTCTGGCTGGCTGGCAGCAAATAAATTCAAATTAGGTGTATGGACAGCCAAAATGGTAAGACAACAACCTAAAAAATACACAAAACCACACGGCTTACCCAAGACTAAATCTTAGTTCATCTTCATTCATCACATCCTCAAATACATCATCATCTACAACTAGTGAGCAAAGTAATGTGATTGGTTGTGGGATGTGCACTTAGTAGATTTCTTATAAAGCCTGACCAATATACCAATATGGTTGATAATAATTTAAAATTGTCACCAATGCCCACCTGGGGGCAGCAGATTCCAGTTACGGATAGAACATTGGGTAATGATCATCTTTTAGTTGATATGGCAAACTTGGCAAACTCAAGTCTCTTATTTACACATCCAGCAGTTACAGAACAACATCAGTATTCAATTGGAGATGTGTTTCTAGCCACCTGGTGAATGTAAATCCAACATTTGCAAAAATTTGGGATTATGAGAATATAAGAGTTGTAATAATTTCAGAAAAAAACAAAATGTTCTGAGAATTAAGTTGTGATTTTCTAACCTAATATTATAAGAATTATGTACAGTAAATTCTTGTTATATTTAGAGAAGTGTGTATGTTATACTTTGATTGACAACAGAGCATTAATGGTCACTCAATGCACAGATTGCTACTATGACAAGTCATTTTGACTGCCTTTCATATCATGTCCAGACAGTCTTGAAGTCTGAGTTCTAATCTTTCCTGGTGCAATAAACATGAGTTTGCATCTGTGAGCTCTTTGGCTCAGCTGTCCAAAAAAAAAAAAAAGTCCAGTATGCAATGTTTGGTTACAGGTGTAACCTTTGTTCTCTGAGTGAAGAGATTATCTCTCCAGCCATTACATATTCCATACGTATGGGGAATCGACCTACCGGATTGTGTGACGTGGATACTCTTTAAGGCACACCGGTTGTACTGGCCACACCCTTGATTAGTGTTGTAAAAAACACCTGTGCTAGACTGGGACTAGTGCTTCATGTTGATCGACACACGTCTCCGAGTGGCCCTCTGGTGGAGAGATAGTCTCTTCACTCAGAGAACAAAGGTTACACCCGTAATCAAATGTTCTCTATCGAGGACCCATTACCTATTCCATATGTATGGGGAACCTCTGTAAGACACCTCGTGAGGAGGCCATGTGGACCAAGCGCAAGTGCAAATAGATAGCTAGTTAGATAGATGATAAATGAACTATTTACACTACTTACAAACCCCCAGGCCTGATGGCACTGCCAGACTCAAGTGTTCCTGCCTTAAGCCCAGTGGCACATCGCTGCAACGGTCGCATGTGCAAAAGGCGGAGTAGGACTAACTAGACAGTGGGTGCCATCGGGCCCATCACACGGAGACACAGCCTGCAGCTCTTTCTGCTGTGTGGTCAGGGAAATTGATGCTGTACTGGAGTCCAGAGTCATACCCAGGAACTGAGTGACCTGTGATGGTTCCAGCTTGCTCATCTTTTCGTTGATCTGCGGCCCCAAATTCTTGATATGCAGCAGCCTGGAAACATGGTCACAGCACATCTGTTGTGTCTGCGCACATACCAACCAGTCATCCAGATAATTGAGGACCCTGAGGCCTTGTCGACAAAGGGGTGCGAGGACTGTGCCATGCACCTCATGAATGTGTGGGTTGCTGGAGAGATTCTGAAAGGGACGACCATGAACGTGTAGGGTCTGCTTCCAGATTGAAACCAAGGAAGCGCCAATGCCCTCTCCAAATTGGTATTTGAAAGTAGGCATCTTCGAGGTCAACTGTGGCAAACCAGTTACCTTGAATTATGGCCTGGCGTACCCTTGGGACTGTGAGCGTTTTGCACCGGAGGGGTCACAGATACTGGTTCAGGCCTTTTAAGTTTAAGACTGGATGAAGCCCTCCTTCCCTTTTGGGAATCAGAAAATAGTGTGAGAATAAGCCTGCCTGATGGTTGACCTCCACTTCCCTGATGGCTCCTTTGGAGAGGAGTGTTGCTATCTCTTCCTCCAGTATCTTCATCTGCTGCTCGTCTCGTACTGCGGGCTGAGGACAGGATGTTGACAGTGCAGGTTTGTGGAAAAATTGCAGTCGGTACCCTTGGGTCATGGTGGAAAAGACCCATGTGTTGGCCCCTAGTGCTGCCCAGGCTTTAACTCAGCCTGAATGGGGGCCTGGGAAGCTGGGGCTCGGCAAACCGTCAGGAAGCGAGGTGGAGGCCATCGGCCCTAATGCCTGCTGGCCCCTCTCCTGCTGCTCTGTTGTTGCATGCATGTTTACATCGGTGAACCAGCTGCTGCCTAAGGTCTCCTGGGTCCCAACCAGGCTGTGGTGGCAAAGCTTGATGTGAGGGGGCCCGAGGGCAATGGCTCCTTTGCGGGTAGACTGATTGGCTTAAGAGCTCATTGGCATAGCACCTGACTTACTGGGCCTGTTGAAGCATTGTTAGTGCCCCCGATCTATACATGGCAGCAGGTTCAATTGGCAGCCCTGTGAGAGAGCTATGGTCAGCTGGCTGGAAGCGGGACTGTGCCAGCCTTCTTGCCACACAAAGTGAAGCAATCACCTTTCCTGCTGCTAAAGCCTGCTCCTTTATGGCAGTGAAAGGAGAGAGGAGATGAGCTGCATTTCCTCTATTGTGGTCCCTGCCACACAAGAGAGATGGCGCAGGTAGAGTGAAAGGATAGCTGTAGTGTTGGCTAATTTTGTCTGAACTGCCATTGCACTGTGTGTTCTAAGCAAAACACCATCGATTGTCCAACAATTCCTGCTGGTTGGTCCTAAAGCTAACTCCGTTGGTGACACAAGGGCAGCCAGGGACTGGTCAATTGGAGGGTGGCGTTCGCAACCAATACGCCCAGCCTCACTAACATTTGCTAGCTGCCTGCTAACACTGGACCAGCGGCAGGCTGCGGAACTGCGCCAGAACCACAGCCTCAAAGTCTGGCAGGAGAGGTGCGCTCGCCCACGCTGGCTGCGGTACTTCCCTTTCCGTGAAGCAGGAGGTAGGGAGGTGTGGGTCCTCCGGCAACATGATATCTAGGGCTGCTGCCACTCGATGCAACACTTCTTGTAGCTGGGAGACTGCTGGTAGCTCTTGCAACCCTGGGCTGGTCTCGGTTCCTGGGCTGGTCTCCTGTCCTTGGCTTTCTTGCCCTGGCGTCAGCACGCTCTCATTCTTGGAGGAAAACAAGGAGAGCTTATCCTCATCTGTTTTCACTCCTTAGTACCCCAGACGTAGAGAGGAGAGGCAACCATCCCTGTCGGGGGATTGCAATCGCTGATGTTTTGCAGTTCCGTCATTGTTGGAATGGGAGTGGGCCGTTTACCAACAAAGAAGCAATTCATGCACGCTGCAGGGTTTTCTCTGGCAGCCTTGGCATGCTGGAAACCCAGACATGCCATGCACTTGTCGTGCCCATCCTCCATAGGCAGTGTGATGGCACAGGCCACACACAGGCCACACAGGCTTTTTTTTTTTTTTTTTTATACTTACCTTTTTTTTCAATTTATTACAGCACACTAACCTGCAAACTATACTTACCTGCCTATTTATTTATTTATTTACTTTTAATGGTGAAACTTCCCCTTTAATGCCATTAAAGGCTCACATGATTACGTCACAGCTGGCCACGAGGGTTTGTTTACACCGGAGGAATTAGCCCTCCTGGGCTAGGCTAGGTTAGCTGCTGGTTGGTTTGGTCGTGGCTCTTCAATGGCAGAGAGACCAACAACTAGAGCTGAAGCCTCAACTCTCCTCGGCTGCGTTAACAGCACCAGAGTGCGTAGTATGCTGTAAGGGAAACCTATGCAGCTTACCTTCTCTTAGGGAACAGACAGGCCAACACCCACTGGAGCCCAACCTCTCCTCGGTCACATTAACAGCACCAACATGCGTAATACACCATATGGGAGAATCTATGCAATGAGGTCTTCACTGGGGAAACAGACAGGCCAACACCCGCTGGAGCCCAACCTCCCTCGGTCACGTTAACAGCACCAACATGTGTAATACGCCATACGGGGGAATGCATGCAGTGAGTTTTTTTCACTAGGGGAACAGACAGGCCAACGCCAGCTGGAGCCCAACCTCCCTGGGTCGCATTAACACACCACCTTGTGTAATACGCCGTATGGGGGAACCGTGTGCTTAAACCTGGGGAACAGCAGACCAAAACTAGCTGGAGCCCCAACTCGCCTGAGTTTAGCAGTGCTGCGGAGAACTTACTGGGATGTCACTCTTAATTGGGGGGCGGACAGCCAACACTGGGGCTGGATCGCCGAATGCCTTGCCATTTACTTACCTGTGGGGACTAATCACCCCAAAATAGATACATGGAATACAACCACCGGAGAAAAAGACTCGCAACAATTCTCCCACTACTTCAGCGACAGGTAAGCAGTTGTATCCTTTCTAAAAGTCTATGTCTTCACTCTTTTCTCATGCACGTCCATGTGGAGATCAAAAAAGCACTAGTCCCACACCAACAATTATCAAGGGCATGGCTGGTACAACCGGTGTGTCTTAAAGAGTATCCACGTTACACGATCCAGTGGGTCAATTCCCCATACATATGGAATATATAATGGGTGGAGACACTGCTCTGGAACACATCTAGTTATGGACTTAAACATGACGTCTGTGATTTTATTCAATTTCAATTTTCTAAAATCTGCAGTGAAATCTATCAGGTCATCACATCCCTAATATGACACATAAGCTGACACACCATTCTCGCCTCTTTACTATGATACAAAATTGACACAAAATCTTAATATTTTGTTAATTATTTCAAAAATAATTTTATTCTTATGACTTTACAACATCTTTTCAAAATATGTTGATGAGAGTGTCTGCTAGACAGCACTAAATAATTTATTTTTCAACTGTAAAATGTCCTGCCCAAGACATATTTTAATTAGAATAACTAAATAAAGCCAAATAATAAAATTTAAGGGTTCCTTATCATATTTATGCAATGTGAGTGTTTAATATGTGGTGGATGGAGGATTCTCTTAACAAGAAGAAGTAGAATGATGGAGATGAATAAGCAGCGCTTTACTGTTCTACACACTTCATCAGCTTCACAGCATTTCCTTGTTCTGACTCACATTGACTGAGTTAACCAATCAGAAGCTAGAAGGACGCAGATGCAGATGTAAAGATAGTTAAACATGTTAATATGGAAATAATAACTGTGCAAACATAAATATGTAAATAGTTAACTGTATAAAATATCGCTAACACATTTCCAGTACATAAACTACAACATACGAACCAACACAACTTCAAAAACTTGACATTTATTTATGGGTTTATGTTAGAAAAAAAAACATCCACAGATATATTATTATATTACCAGAATTGAAAATTCTTGCATATTACTATTGAGTTGGTTTACTTTGTGTCCTGACTTACAAGCAAACCAGTTATTGGCTTGTCTTCTAGTTTTATTGGACTTTTTTTTTCTTTTTTTTTTTGCTATTTTTTTTCCCCAAACTCTGATCATGTCCCCACAAAGCCACAAACTACTTCACATTTAAAGCTGCAGTAGATAACTTATATAAAAGTAATTTTTTGTCATATTTGCTAAAACTGTCCCTATGCCCAGACAGCAGTCCATGAAACATGTAATCTGTGGAAAAAAAAAAAAAAGGCTCCATTGGTCCCACCTACTGCTCCTATTGCAATTTGCAAGAATCCACCACGCCGGACACAAAACAACTGATCAGAGCCAGAGGAGCGTCTGAGGGAGTGTCTGACATCTGTCAATCACTACTCACACATGCTGCAAACCGCCCCCTCCCTCCGCTCATGCTGCCGGCTGCCGCTCAGTCAAACAGCTCTATGAGTGGCGTCAGGAGGCTAGTGAAAGCTATGCGGAGCAGTCACAGTCACCCGCAAAGGAGAAACTGTCCATACCGCCGCTGCCAACAACAGCACATACGGCTAAGACAACAAATAACCATAAAGCAGCGTGTGCAGTATCTTAGCAACTGTGATGTAGTGGCTGGGCAGAGTTAGCTTGTTTCCGATGCTAAGGCTAACATTACTGGTTGTCACGGCAGCCACGCAGACGCTGCAGGGAGGAGGGGCTTGGAGGCAGGGCATGAGCGCAGCAGAGAGGGAGGGGGAGTGACATGGAACTTGTGCTGGTTCAAATTTTCAGGGTAAGTCTGCTCTCTTTTGATCTTACCTACTGCAGCTTTAAACAGAGCCACAATAAAATTTGTGAAATGCTGGATAGAGTGAATCAATCAATCAATCAATCATGCTTTTACTAAATAGCAATGAACATTTGAGTATGTGTAACAACCAAAGGTGTCCTCTCACAAACATTATTTTATAAACCACAATGCCTACATGTTTATTTCTGGATGAAGAGAAACTAAGTTTTATACAAGAAAAACCCTTTTTATCAAACAGCTGCACACTAAATAATAACTTGCACAATGGCTTGATTGTTTCTTGTTCCAACAGCAAGTTCTTGTACAGCTGAGAGGACATCTACAAGCCCTCAAAGAAAGACAATAAGATAGAAATGATAAAACAATCAAGAGATTAAAGCACTCTGTGTCTCTGTAATGACAAAAAATAGCGGTCAGACAACAGAAAAGCAAATTAATGTTTAACTGATGCAAGGATGAGATTGGTAAGTGAGCAGGATCAAACTCAGAAGCATGCTAACCTTCCTCACTCGCACTATCTCCGTCTTTGTTTTGGCCTGAGGAGAGTACTGCTCCCACATCAGAGGAAAGACATAGTAACGATATGTTAAAGTCCTGTTTCAGTCTAATTCAACAACAAACCATTTGTAATATAGTACAAAACTACAGTGGCCAACAAGGGCAAACGCGCCACAAACGCTGCAAATACAGGAATGATGCAAAACCAAAAACACACAAACATTCTGTTGCATTTGTTTTATGTGTTTGTGTGTTTTTGGTTTTGCATCATTCCTGTATTTGCAGCGTTTTGCCATTTGCGGCGTGTTTGCCCTTGTCGGCCACCGTACAAAACACATGCCTGAAAAACTTTAAAGTGACTTAACACTTGACAGTGACACTATGAATAAGTGACTGAATTTCACCATGTAAACATAATCATCAAAAACTAATGACAATGCAGGCAAGGCAGCAAGTTCCTACAAAATAATGACCAATCATACAGTCCTGTTTCAAACAAGTTGGTACAGGAGCAACAAAAGACTGGGAAAGTTGTGGAATGCTCCAAAAAATACCTGTTTGGAACATTCCACAGGTAAACAGGTTTTATTGGTAACAGTTGATAGCATCATGATTGAGTATGAAAGGGGCATCTTCATAAGGCTCAGTCATTCACAAGCAAGGATGGGGCGAGGTTCACCACCTTGTGAAACATGATTACATACATGATATTACTTCATGGGTTCCAGGACACTTTTTAAAACCATTGTCAGTAAACACAGTTCATTTGCAACTAATTACATTCTGTTTTTGTTAACATTTTACACAGTGTCCCAACTTTTTCAGAATCGGGGTTGTATGTACTGTAACACCTTTCTCTTTACTGGTCTAAAATACTGGTTCAAGTCACAAATTAATTCTGGTAACTTCTACTATTTCATTCTTTTGATTGGTGTGAAGATACTGTCAATGAAACTCACTTCCTGCAGATGTTTCACATTAAAAATTTTCTGCTACCATGAGATACTATACATTTGTCTGTTTTCTACAATTACAATAATGCTAATCAATAATCAGGACAGATTTTTGGCAATACAAGATATTTATATTCAGCTTTTTTATATAACTGCAAGTTAGCACTTTCATTCTTCAGGTATGAAATTTGCTGGATTAGCCAAGAGCACAACAGTAATGGAGGATTATATTCATATTGCTCACTCCTACCATGCAGGGACAAATTATGCCCTTTGAGCCACTGGAAGGCTTTTAATGTGAAAAAAAAAAAAAAAAAAAAAAAAAAAAAAACATTGACGGTATCTTAACAGCTATTTAAAAAAAAAATCCAGGAAAATAAAAGCAACTGGAAATGATTTAAGTATGACAGATTCTGTTGTTGTACTTTTGGAATTGCTGCTGTGACGTACATTAGACTGAACTTATCAACACAACAGGTAAATATGGAATAAGTGTTGATTTTGCATTAATACCCAAATTAAAACAGTGGCAGATCAGAACAGAGACTTCTTACTAAACTATGATAAGATATATCAGCGAACAATATATTTTATATTTTCTAAACAGGAAATGGCCTATTTCTTATATTTCCCATGGCTTTTTCATATACAGGCCTGTTTCTCTGTCTGCACGTGATTAAATAACGGCCACAGTGTCAAAATTTATGATACATATACATAGTTTTTTTTTTTCTTAAGGTAAGATCAGACTGTATTGACCCCACACTGGGGAAATTAAGTTGTTACAGCCAGCAAAACAGCAAAAACAGCTGCACAGAAGGGTCAAGATAAAAAGGCTATAAAATAAAAAATCAACAATGTATATGCACATTATGTACAGATTAGAAAAATACTAAATGGCATTAAAATACTACTGCCCATAAAAATACTATTGCCAATATTCTTATGAAAAAAAAAATACTAATGTCATATGAATAATGAATAATGAATGAGTAGTTTTTTTCTTTTCTTTGAACTGTGCTTGCTGTTTCGTATCCATATTTTGCTAAATGTCCTTGCTCACTACATTCTACCTATATTTTTCTCCATATTACTCAAATTTTTTAAATATTGCACAAAGTGCATACAGTGCTGTGAAAAAGTATTTGCCCCCTTCCTGATTTCTTACTATTTTGCATATTTGTCACACTTAAATGTTTCAGATCATCACACAAATTTTAATATTAGACAAACATAACCTGAGTAAATACAAAATGCAGTTTTTAAATAATGATTTTATTTATTAAGGGAAAAAAGCTATCCAAACCTATATGACCCTATGTGAAAAAGTAATTGCCCCCCTTGTTAAATCATGAGTCAACTGTGATTAACCACATTTTTTGGAAAGCTGAGTTCAATTTCACTGACCACACCAAGGCCTGATTACTGCCAGACCTGTTCAATTAAGAAATTACTTAAATAGAACCTGTCTGAGTAAGTAGGATGCGAGATCTTGAACAGAAACACATCATGCCGCGATCTAAAGAAATTCAAGAACAAATGAGAAACAAAGTAATTGAGTCAGTCTGGAAAGGGTTACAAAGCCATTTCTAAGGCTTTAGGACTCCAGGGAAACACGGTCAGAGCCATTATCCACAAATGGAGAAAACTGTGAACAGTGGTGAACCTTCCCAGGGGTGGTCGGCCTACCAAAATTACTCCAAGAGCGCAACAACAACTCATCCAGGAGGTCACAAAAGAACCCAGAACAACATCTAAAGAACTACAGGCCTCACTTGCCTCTGTTAAGGTCAGTGTTCATGATTCAACAATAAGAAAGAGACTGGGCAAAAATGGCATCCATGGGAGACTTCCAAGGCGAAAACCACTACTGACCAAAAAGAACACAAAGGCTTGTCTCACATTTGACAAGAAACATCTTGATGATCCCCAAGACTTTTGGAAAAATATTCTGTGGACTAATGAGACAAAAGTTGAAATTTTTGGAAGGTGTGTGTCCCATTACATCTGGCCTAAAAAGAACACAGCATTTGATAAAAAGAACATCATACCAACAGTCAAACATGGTGGTGGTAGTGTGATGGTCTGGGACTGCTTTGGTGCTTCAGGACCTGGACGACTTGCTGTAATTGATGGAACCATGAATTCTGCTGTCTACCAGAAAATCTTGAAGGAGAATGTGCGGCCATCAGTTCGTTACCTCAAGCTCAAGCGCACTTGGGTTATGCAACAGGACAACCCAAAACACACCAGCGAGTCCACCTCTGAATGGCTTAAAAAAAACAAACTTAAGGTTTTAGAGTGGTTGAGTCAAAGTCCAGACTTAAATCCAATTGAAATGCTGTGGTGTGACCTTAAACGGGCAGTTCATGCCTGAAAACCCTCCAATGTGGCTGAGTTAAAAAATTCTGTGAAGAAGAGCAGGCCAAAATTCCTCCACAGCGATGCGAAAGACTCATTGCCAGTTATCACAAACGCTTGATTGCAGTTATTGCTGCTGCGGGTGGCACAACCATTTATTAGGTTCAGGGGGCAATTACTTTTTCACATAGGGTCATGTAGGTTTGGATAGCTTTTTTTCCTTAACAAATAAAATCATTATTTAAAAACTGCATTTTGTATTTACTCGGGTTATGTTTGTCTAATATTAAAATTTGTGTGATGATCTGACACATTTAAGTGTGACAAATATGCAAAAAAATAAGAAATCTAGAAAGGGGCAAATACTTTTTCACAGCACTGTATATTGACATATCGATTTTATATTTCCTTATTTACATACTGTTTCAACTGGTTCCAAAGCTGGTTCAGTCTGATCATGCATCAAGCAAACAAACCTGGCTCTTTTTGTCTCTTTCCCCATTGGTGGTGGTCACAGAGGGAGAGTGCCTCCGTTCTCTCCTGGCCATTGTCTGGTAGCACAAAGCTCATGCATCAGGATCATTTGCAAGCACAACCTGGGCTAAACACCTTCTTCTTCCTTAAACAGCTAAAACAAAAACTTAAAAGTAGTTTAAGTAGTGGCTTTACTTTACATAGGCAAAGCCACATAATTTCCCTCTCATGGCATTTATGACTTTTTTGCTGTTATCATACTACTCCTTATTGTGAAGTTTATTTAACTTATTGTATATAGTACATTTCATCTCAGAATTCACATCCATTCTTCAGAGTCAGTAGCTCTGAGGACTGATCAGTGACTATTGATGTATTGAGCCTTGATATTCCTATAATTCAAGGTCTTACTAACTCAGTCACTCTAGTAGTGCTGTTTACGCTTCTTCAAAATTACTGTGCATGTACAGTATGTTACTTAAACAATGGGCATACAAAGGATTATTGTACATATTTCATCACCTGCTAATGTGACCAGTGGGACTGTCTACAAAAAAGTCCTAATATTTCTTTATTAGTAACCTCTTCTTTATGGCTTCCTCTTCCTTGACCTTTGATCGTACGTGCCCTAAATCCTCCCTTTTTTGTTCAATAATGAACAGAGTGTCTGCTGGATGGTACGTAAAACAAATATGGTGATGTAAAGGACAGTGTCCACTACCTTGATTTCCGAAGTGGACTCTGGTCTGGGGCTGTGGCTCTTTGTATACTCAGCTGGCTTACTCTCCGCCTTTACCTCTGCCTTCCTGTCAAAACAGCAGTGGCCTTTGGGTGCAGAGTCGTCATGGTGGTCAGAGTGAGGCAGGGTGGGTAGCAGGAGAGTTGCCTCCCCAGGAGATAATGGCAACATAATAGGGGCACTGACCGGACGAGTGGATTTATTGTCAGGTGTAGATGCCGTGGCTGTAGTAACAGAGAGGAGACAATGGCATCACTTTAAAAACAATATGAAACAAACGAAAACTTGTGTGTTAATGTGGTATCCACAATGTTTTGTAAATATTGGAGTTTAACCTTTAGGTAAAAGAACTTAAAGGTTAAACTCAATAAGTTAACTCCATTATGTATGTTTGGCCTCTGTATTTTCCAGCATGCCCTCCCTAAACACTATCAAGTGATCATGATATTGAAATATTTTCATTAATCCATTAAGTTTCTGCCACTTATCTGTTTCTGGGCCACTGTACACAAGGTAGCCGAGATGTCCCTCTCACCAGCCATGTCCTCCAGGGACAAAATTGATTTATAAGCATTACCTGCATGCAGATCGCAAATGGCAGTGCCATGTTTCACAGACATTCTAGCAAAAGTTCAGTCAGGATGAAATTCTTTTGCAAGCACAGGCCTGTATTATGTTTCCCATACCGTCATTCACTCCTCTCACACATGATCACTCATAATTCCCTTGCTGTCATTGTCTGGGGCTGTCTCTTGAGATATCAGCTGTCTTCATCAGTTGGTCACATCAATCAATAGCATTTTAAAATGTGATTCTCTCTCTCTCTGCCTTTGTACATTTGTGCTGGGGTTCAGGGCAAATGGCCCTTGATTAAAAAGTCTCCCTGTGGAATCCAAGTGCCAAAGACTAATTATCACACCACATCTGTTGTAATAAACATTTGTCTTCACTTCCTTTGCTGATCTCTCCTGATTCAAATGATTTTTAATCACAAATTGCAGATAGATTTGTGAGTCCAACAGGGCTCTTGCATGGTCACGCATGAGTTGAAAATACGGCTTTTTGTGGTGAAATGAATGAGAGCAAATAATTTCATCAGAAATTATATTTTGCATTTGGTGAAAGAAGCCCAACATCCTCCTGTGGTGCCCCAAAATGTTCCCAGAGCAAATAGACTACATAATTCCAACAAGCATGTTTTGGGTCCACCCAAGGTCTCCTTCCAGTTTGATGTGATCATCCTGATCAGTTGCCTGAGCCACCTCAACTGATTCCTTCCAATATGAAGGAGCAGCAGTTCTACTCCAAGCCCAAACAGCCTTCAAAGGTAACTTGTTCAAGCACCTTTTTGCTGTCACGTTCTTTCAGCCAAAACCCAAATCAGACTCACTGACTGCTGCCAGAACAATTTGCCAGAAGTGTCATAAATACTAAACAATATTTAATTCTATCTCATCCTCACTTGTGAACAAGACCCTGCGAGTACGAAGAAGAATAAGAAGACAAATCAGAGGGACAGTCCCCTTTATTTGTCACACAACTACATGCACATGCACACACACGCCCTGCATCTTCTTGCATGTTTTTAGTGGGGTTTCTTTATGGAGGATACCCCAGGTGAACACGGGGAGAACATGCAAACTCCACACAGAAAGGCCCCTTTCCTTGAGCAGGCACTGAAGGCATGGTGGAAGACACGCCCCGATGCCCACAGCGCCCCAGGCAGGAATCGAACTCGAGACCTTCTAGCTGTGAGGTGACAGTGTTTCCACCATGCCACCATGACCTTAGAGGTGGTGCAAGTTCGCAGGTGTAGGAATTACACAACTAACTAATCCCAGGAATCAATCTATGAATTGTACAAGTTTTTGTGGCCCTTTCTTCCTAAGGTGAAGAAGAGGACAGAAGGCTCAATATAATAGACTCCTCACACCCTCACCACGGTCTGTTCTCCCTGCTGGCCTCTGGAAAGAGGTTCTGCAGCATCTGGTGCAGGACCACCAGGTTCTGTAACAGCTTTTTCCCCCAGGCCATCAGACTGCTGAACTCTAAATGACACCTCAGTTAATTCTTCTCAAATGCACTTTAAAATTACCTCAATATATATTGTGCTGCTTATTTTTTTTCTCCACTTACCGCAGATCCCTGCTGCTATTTTTTAACTTAACATATATTCCTACTGTTTATTCTACACAGTTTATTTTACATACTGTATATACCATAATTATTCTGCTGTTTATTTTAACATATTTTAACATACTTTTTAAGGTGAAGGAGAGGACAGAAGGACATTCGATGAGGGAAACAGGATGAGGAGGACAATTTAGGGTGCAATTCATTGTGCCTGAGGAATTTATGGTATGGTATGGGGAAAAGGATGAGTGCAATCCTTAAATGGTCATTGTTTTGGGGGAATGATTTACCAACGCCAGGTGTATGTGATAACCAGTTGTCCTGTTGTTGCCAGACAGTATAAAAGTCAAGACATTGTGGAGATCTGCAGAGAACACTCTGCGTGAGTCTTCCCTCCATGCTGCATGTATTAAAGAGACCTGATTCATCACACCGAGTCTGTAATTCTTCAGAGAAATAGCAACTCTCAAGATCAACAGGGAGAATTTCCCTTACACAGGTCAAATTGCTAGCAGAACCACATCCTCTTCCACAGCATAGAAATGCTCTGCCCCCTGCTGGGATTTCTACATAAAACATTTCAAAGACAATCAGTGACAAGGCGCAACCTTGGTTTAGTCCAACAGCCACTGAGAAAGTGCTTTACACAGCATTATTATGTCCTTATGGAATAATGCAAGTTTGTTATGGGCAAACTCAGAAAGCCTTTCTGAATTCACACATTTAGAAGGAAAGACTTCTTAAGCTCATCCAGAATCTGGGAGGGGTGATTGATTGATCGAGGATAAAGGTGATTTGTCCCTTTTTGTCCTCTCTGTCAGGCTCAGGCTAACTACAGCAGACCTTTCAGACCCAGTGCTGTGAACTTCTTAATGCTGCATCGTCAGTACACCACAGAAAAGTGTGCCATACAGTGTATCTGACCTCAGCCTCCCAAGGAACAGTCAATCTGTTTGTTTGATATTTAATTTGTTTGATATTTAATGTCTTTTTACTGATGCCCTCTATTTTTGCTATCCTCTTTGCTGCTGTAATACCTGAAATTTCCCCACTGTGGGACTAATAAAGGTATATCTTATCTTATCTTATCTACTGTTCATGTACAGTTACACACCTATGACACATTACACACAAAGCCTCCTTTCCTATATTGGTTCATTTCCTGCTCTCTCCACTAAAATTAGGAAAGGCCAATCAAACAGATTTAACTTGTAGAAGTTTGGTTATTGGCAGCACTGATTAATCTATACATTATTCTGCTCTAATATTTCCAGATAAGCTTCATATTTAACTGTAGAAAATCTACAACACCTGTCAATTATTTATTCTGAACATTAATATGCATGTCATGTCTACCCAGGGCAGCCCACCCTACTGAAAATACATTCCCAATTGCAGTACTCAGTACTATAGTCAGTAAGATTTCCTTTTGTTGTGTCTGTTGTTATAACCTTACAGTTATCTTTCAGACTTTTTATTACGTATATTGCACCCAATTATTGACACTGTTTATGGACAGCATTTTTTTTTCAACATTAGCTATTCAATGTATTTTCTCACATTCTCTTATTACCTACCTATATTGCAGTTTTGTATATTCATCTATTTTCCGTAGGCAAGAATTGAGGTGGGACAGAGCTGATTTTATGCAAAGCCTTTTTCATATTGTCTAAAGTTCAAAACATCGTTGTTGATGGACTATGTACTCTGCTCTTAGTAAAAAGTGGCAGACCGGTAACAATGGGTTTGGACTAAGCTGGATTTCAACAGCTGTATTGCACTGCAGACAGTGACTAGCAGATAAACTGGGAAATGGCCTGCATTTATATAGCAATTTCACACCTTGTATGCACAAAGCTCTTCATAATTTTGACTCTCATTCATCAATTCACGCTGGTGGACAGAGTTCAGCAGGGTAACAGCTCTGGGGAAGAAGCTGTTCCTGTGCCTGCTGGTGCGGGAACAGAGGCTCCTGAACCTCCTACCAGATGGTAGGGGGACATACAGTCCATGGTTGGGGTGGTAGCTGTTACTGCTGATGCTGCGTGCCCTTCTTAGACTCTGCTTGCGCTGGAGGTCCTCGATGGCAATGAGCTGGGCACCGGTGATGTACTGGGTGGTTTTCACCGCCCGTTGCAGGGCCTCCAGCTTGGAGGCTGTGCAGCTGCTTTACCATACTGAGATGCAGTTGGTCAGGATTCTCTCAGTGGTGCAGTGGTAGAAGTTGACCAGGATCTGACGAGCCAGGTTAACTTTCCTCAGTCTCCTCAGGAAATAGAGGCAATCCTGAGCTTTCTTTATCAAGGTGGAGGAGTTGAGGGTCCAGGAGAGGTCCTCAGAGATATGGACGCCCAGGAACTTGACGTTGGAGACACGTTCAATCTCAGCCTCATCGATGTGAATGGGGCTGTGACTGCAGTCTTTAGTTTTCCAGGGTCCAGTTACAGAGGGAGGTTCTGGTGCCGAGGTCACTGAATTTGTTGACCAGCTTGGAGGGGTTGACTGTGTTGAATGCTGAGCCGAAGTCAATGAACAGCATCCTTGCGTAGGTGTTGTTGTTGTACAGGTGTGTCAGGGTGAAGTGCAGTGCCATGGAGATGGCATCCTCCGTCGACCTGTTTGGCCGGTAGGCAAACTGATGGGGGTCCAGTGTGGGGGGAAGACAACATTTGAGGTGGGCCAAGACCAGCCTCTCGAAGCACATGGTGATGATGGGGGTGAGTGCGACGAGGCAAAAGTCATTAAGGCCCACTGCAGCTGACTGCTTCGGTACCAGCACGATGGTCATGGTCTTGAGGCATGTGGGGACTGGTGCCTCGGCCAGGTAGAAGATGTCAGTAAAGACACCAGCCAGCTGTTCTGCACAGGCCTTGAGCACGCGGCCGGGTATGCCATGCCAGGGCCAGCAGCCTGCTGAGTGCAGAATGCACGTCATAGGTGGTGAGCGTGAAGGGCTGTTCACCTGGGTGGGGGTCCAGGTGGCGAACAAACTCCAGTCTGTGTGTTGGAACTGGTGCTGGAGTGTGGCGTCCACTCCCTCTGGCCTTACTTTAGCAGTATTCACTGACGGCTTTACACGTTTGATGAGTGGTATGTACTTGGGGGGTAGGAACAATGACAGGTGATCAGACTGTCCCAGGTGGGGGAGGGGGGTGGCTCTGTCGGCCTCAGGAGTGTTTGTATAAAAACATGGTCCAGAGTTTGGTCTCCTCTGGTGGGACAGGAGACATTCTGGTGAAATCTGGGGAGAACAGTCTCCATCATCATGCATCAGAGTGTGCAGTTTGTTGTTTGTGGATAACAGCATACAGTTGTTTCATTGTTAGTTTAGCATGAGCATCATGTGATAACTACATAAGATGTAGATGAAGATTGTGGATTACAGCTACGTCTCCTGCCATGGCCCTGCCTGACATCCACTGCAACTGTTACTACTGTTATTACATCCACTGTCACTGTTACTGTGACTGCATGTCTGTCTGTCTCTCTCTGTCTGTCTCACTCTCTCTCTCTTGCTCTCCCTCTCTCACCCAACCGGTCGAGGCAGATGACCGCCCACCCAGAGCCTGGTTCTGCCTGAGGTTTCTGCCTGTTAAAAGGAAGTTTTTCCTCACCGCTGTTGCCAAGTGTTTGCTTATGAGGGAATTGTTGGGTCTCTGTAGATAAAAGAGCTCAGCCTGTACCAGCTCTATATGTAAAGTGTCCTGAGACAACTTTTGTTGTGATTTGGCGCTATACAAATAAAATTGAATTGAATTGAAAATTGAATTGAATAGTTATCACAGTGGATGTGAACTCTCTAGGCAGATAAACAGTCCTGCACTTGATCATCAGATATTCCAGACTAGCAGAACAGTGGCTCCCAGTCATAACAGAGTCTGTACACCAAGTTTTGTTCATGCAAATACGCAGTCCTCTGCCCCAGGTCTTACTGGAGTAAGTTGCTTCCGGTCGGCATAGCTGAGTCACTCTGTCTCGCTGTCTTGGCCACCTCTTGGGGGAGCTGAAGTTTGTTGAATACACTGCTTGTGCATTGAATTCTTAAATCAAAAAGTTGCTGTGTGGTGTAGGAAGTGTTCACAAAACTGTAATGAGCTAACAGGCTCGAAACCGGTATAAAATAATAACTATAATGTGAATTCTAGTGAGACGCTGAGCCTTGCATTGTGCATGCACCACCATCTTGAAGGGAGTATCCTTCTACCTAATAAAATCCAATAGATTCAAATACGTATTCAAATTGTAATTTCTTTTTTTTCGTAATGCAGAAAATCTGTTGATGTCTGACATATTTAAGTCTCTCTGGTCATAATGAAAATAAGTCCGGAGTTGTGTGAGAAAATATTCCAGCTGTACACGCTGCTCAAGATATATCTTTATTGATTGAACTAAAAATCAATTATATATATATGTACATCATATACAAAAGAGTATAAAAAATAATATTGCCTTGAATATTTGAATTGTACATGGTATTTGAATTGCACATGGTAAGACATGGATAATAAAATACAGTAATATGTATCACAGAGGAAAAAGAATATATAAGTCAAGTAAAAAATATGTAATATTGTACAAGATATTTGCACAGATGAAATGTATATTAACTAATGTTGAATATAAATAACAGTGGTACAGACAGTAGGTTTGTGATGTTGCGATGTGAAACAACATCAACACAGTGCTACGTTAAATTATGTTGGTAGTTAAATGTTCATGTTGGAGTAAAACAGTCTGACAGTCGCTAGAATGAAGGACCTGCAGTAGCGGTTCTTCTTACACAGTGGACGCAGCAGTCCAGAGAGAAGTCCAGGACAGAGGAAGCTCTCCTGACCTGTTTGTTGAGCCTTTTTCTGTCCTTCTCAGAGCTCCCACAGCCCCAGCAGACCACTGCCCAGAAAATCGCAGTTGTCAGCATAGTGTCAAAAAATGTTTGTAACAGTCTCATGCGCACTTGTTCGTAACAGTATCCTACACACTCCAAAGGACCTCAGTCTTCTGAGCAGATGGGGACGACTTTGGCCCTTGATATGGCATCTGTGTTGGTAGTCCAGTCCAGTTTGTGGTTGAGGTAAACACACAGGTATTTGTACTCACCCACAATCTCAATGTCCAAACCCTGGATACTCACTGGAGTAGTGACACCTTCCTGCAGAAGTCTATCACCATCTCCTTTGTCTTGCTAGTGTTTATGTGCAAGTGGTTCAGTTCACACCACTTGACAAAGTTGGCAATGACCTCCCTGTGTTCCAGTTTGTTCCCCTGTGATATATGGCCAACGATGATTGTATCATCTGAGAACTTCTGGATGTGATGGATGTCTTTCTGAAGTCCAATGTGTAGAGGGTGAAGAGGAAAGGAGAGAGCACTGTACCCTTAGGAGCCCCTATATTGCAAACTACCACATCAGACACAAATGCGAAGCCTCACATACTGTGGTCTGTTGGTGAGGTAGTTGATGGTACACACCACCAGGTGGCATTCTACTCCAGCTCCTTCCAGCTCCTCCCTAAGCAGCAGATTTTGTTGAAAGCACTGGAGAAGTCAAAAACAATACCCTCCCAATGCCCCCAGTGTTCTCCACAGCAGCTAAATGTCTTCCACATCAATGCTTGGTCGATATGCAAACTGTCAGGGGTCCAGCCCGCTGCCTCTCCATGGTCTTCATCAGGTGAGAATTTAAGGCTACCGGCCTGAAGTGGTTGGGATCTCTGGGTCACAGTCTTTGGAACTGGAACTAGACCAGATGTTTTTCACATGTCTAGAACTTGCCTGAGCCTCAGGCTGAAGATTACAATTACAATTACAATTAGTCATTTGGCAGCCGCTTTTTGTAATTTTTGCGCTCTTTTTTCTGTTATTTTTTGGACTTTCTGAGTCTGCCTTGGGAGACCCTTTCAGCCATGGCTCTATTGTCTACACACGGGACCACCTGGACCTGGACCACCACACTGGACTGCTCCACACTGGGAAACCAGAGATTCCAGCAGAGAGGAGAGGCTGTAGAGGTGGTTTAAGCGCCCGGAGAGAAGACGGAGATATAAACCATGTTTACTGGTGGTTATTATGGGAAATGTCCGCTCTCTCTCCAACAAGATGGACGAACTATCACTGCTACTAAGGCTGCAGCGGGAGTACAGGGAGAGCAGTCTTATGTGTTTTTCGGAGACATGACTGAACCAGGACATACCAGACTCTGTTGTCTCCTTAGACGGATTTACCCTAGTCTGTGCGGACCGGAAAGTGGCAGAGAGCGGTAAGAAGAAAGGCAGTGGACTGTGTGTGTTTCTTAACAACAGATGGTGTAACCCTGGCCACATCACTGTTAAAGAGCAGCTCTGTAGCAGGGACGTTGAGCTTCTTGCAGTCAGCGTTCGGCCATATTACATTCCTTAGGAGTTCTCATATGTTATTGTACTGGCTGTGTACATCCCCCCATCGGCTGATGCTGCTGCTGCCTGTGATTGCATAAACAGCACATTGTCCACGCTGCAGACATGACACCCACAGGCCCTCTTTCTCATCTCTGGGGACTTCAATCATGCCTCTCTCTCTGCCACTCTCCCCAACTTCACACAGTATGTAAACTGCCACACAAGGGACGATAAAACTCTGAACCTTCTGTATACTAATGTCAGGGACGCATACACCTCCACCCCCTCCCTCCTCTCGGTTGCTCTGATCACAACCTCATCCATCTGCAGCCAGAATACACATCGGTGCGGAAAAGACTGTCTCCACAGAGGAAGGCTGTGAAGATCTGGACTGAGGAGGCATGTGAGCAACTGAGGGACTGCTTTAACACCACCGACTGGGACATACTGTGCAGCTCTCATGGGGAGGACAATGACAGTTTGACTCACTGCATCACGGACTATATCAACTTCTGTGTGGAAAACACTGTGCCATCCAAGAGAGTACGATGTTTTCCCAACAGCAAGCCCTGGGTGACCCCTGAACTGAAGGCTCTGCTAAATGAGAAGAAGAGGGCCTTCATCTGAGGGGACAAGGAGGAGCTGCGGAGAGTAGAGCGGGAGCTTAAGTATAATATCAGGAGGTGTAAGAAAAATTACAGGGAGAAACTGGTGCAGCACCTGGAAGGAACAATGTCCGAGATGTGTGGAGAGGTCTGAAACATATCTTGGGCCATGGCAAAAGTGGGGATGGACAAGCCACCACTGGGCAAATGAGTTAAACTTGTTTTCTAATAGATTTGACTCTGCCCCCACTTCAGCCCCCTCTCATTGGGACCCCACTTCTTCACACCTCTCCAGGCCAGTCGTCTCCCCTCAGCTGCAGTCCTGAACACCTCAGCTCCCCTCAGACCCCTAGATGCCATCAGGTCCAGGGTGCTCAGGGAGTGTGCAGACCAGCTCAGTCAGGTGGTTCTGTACATGTTCAACCTGAGTCTCAGTCCGGAGAGAGTCCCGGCCCTGTGGAAGACCTCCTGCGTGGTGCCGGTTCCAAAAATAGCCCATCCCAGGGAACCAAGCCACTACAGACCTGTCGCCCTGACCTCCCACCTCATGAAAACCATGGAGAGGATCGTCCTCGGCCACCTCCGCACCCAGGTGAGCTCTGTGCTGGACCTGCTGCAGTTCTCTTATCGACCTGCCATCGGGGTGGATGACGCTGTCACCCTCCTGCTACACCAGGCCCTGTCTCACCTGGAGTCCCCCGGGAGTACTGTGAGAGTCATGTTTTTTGACTTCTCCAGTGCTTTCAACACCATCCTGGTGTCAATGCTGCAAGGGAAAATGGAAGTGGCTGGTGTGGACCAACAGCTGGCTGCATGGACCATCGACTACCTCACTGACAGACTGCAGTATGTGAGGTTACACAGCTGTGTGTCAGATGTGGTAGTCAGCAGCACTGGGGTCCCCCAGGGTACAGTGCTGTCACCGTTCCTTTTCGCCCTCTATACCTCGGACTTCATGTACAACTCCACCCTCTGTCATCTGCAGAAAATCTCTAATGACTGCCATTGTTGGCTGTGTGTCAGAGGAGAATGAGCAGGAGTACAGGGATGGTCTCTCACACACCGGTGAACATCCAGGGCTCGGACATTGACATGGTGGACTCATTTAAGTACCTGGGTGTTCACCTCAACAATAAAGTGGACTGGACAGACAATACTAACGCCCTGTATAGGAAGGACCAGAGTCGCCTACACCTGCTGAGGAGACTGAGGTCCTTTGGTGTTTGCAGGGCTCTACTACGGACTTTCTATGACACTGTGGTGGCCTCTACAGTGTTTTATGCCATAGTGTGCTGGGGAGGGAGCAGCACGGACAGAGACAGGAAGAGACTGAACAAACTGGTTAAGAGAGCTAGCTCTGTCCTGGGCTGCCCACTGGACTCCATCAAGGAGGTGGCAGATGAAAGGATGTTAGCAAGCTGACATCCATCATGGACAACTCCTCCCACCCCCTGCACCACACTGTGAGGACCCTGACCAGTTCCTTCAGCACAAGACTTTTACATCCCCGGTGCAGGAAGGAGCGCTACCACAGGTCATTCCTGCCCACAGCCATCAGACTGTATAACAGTGCACAATAAACATCCATTCAAATGCAAGTTGTACTGATAACCTCTGTTTTCATGTGCAATCGTAATTTTTAAATTAGTGTGTACGTATTGTATATATTGTAAATTACCATAAGGTATATAACGTTTGTGCAATATTTTTTATTCTTGTTATTTTTTTTGTTTTTTGTCTTCTTGTCCTCTGACTTCTTGCAGTCTGTCTTGTTGCTGTTGTAACGTGAATTTCCCCCATTGTGGGATAAATAAAGTCTATCTTGTCTTATTTTATCCAAAGTGACGTATGTCCAAAGCATTCACAGCATCGGGGGCAGTTTTGGGGTTCAATATCTTGCCCAAGGATACTTCGGCATGTGGACTGCCGGGGCCAGGGACGATCTGTAAGTCCCTGAGCAATCTGGAGCTGATGCCATCAGGGCCTTCCTCACCTTCATCTTTCTTCTAAAGTTATTTCTTAAATCATTCTTTATGAGAGTAGAGCTGAAGGAGTCTGTTGGAAAATTAGCTCTGATGAGTCTCTGTACTGTGTCATGGAGTGGGTGGGATGAATTGTCCTTGATGGAGAGCAGATTGTTCAGTGACCTCCTGCTACTCTCTGATTTGAACATCTTCATGTTTTGACCAATGATAGTTTTAGCCTTGTGAATCTAACCCTTCTTGTCGGTGTCAGAATCATACTGAGAGGCTGAGGCATACAGAGTGAACAGAAATGGAAACAGAAACAATTTTATGGGAATGAATTTTATACTGTGCAGTGGAAATGTGAAACAGACAAGAGATGACAAACCAATCTAGTGAGGGAAAACAAACTCCTGCAGCCACAATCAATGCAACTTTAAACCAAAGGTTGAGATAGTATGTTGGATAGTTTACATAATGTGAATCCGAGACCCTCCCTAGGCACAGCAATTAACATTTCCAAGACAAAAGGCACGCGAAAGGTGTTAGTGCACATCTCTTTTTTGGTAACATTTTACAACACAATACACAAAAATGTGAGTAGAAAGGAATGAGTGAGGAATGAATCAGGAACAATCTGATAACTAATTAATTTTCAATGAGAATTCCTGAAAAACTGTGACTTAAGGACTATATAGTAGATAATGATGAGTTACCTGACAGCAGAGAGGTATTGTATCAAAGAATTATTTTGTAATGCTTAGTTCATAAATATCTGTGAATTGACAAACTGACTACTTTCTTCATGAGTCGCTCCTGCTTAAGTATGAACAAGCCACTCCGTGCCATGAATTAGTGACAACTAAGCTCATTTAAGATGGACTGAGGTAAGGTGGAAAACTGTCCTGTGGTCTGATGAGACAGAATTTGAATTTCTTTTTGGAAATCATGGTCCCCCCCTTCTCTGGGCTGAAGAAGAAAGGGACCATCCAGCTTGTTATCAGTGCACAGTTCAAAAGCCAGCATCCATGATGGTATGGGGATATATTTGCACATTTAAGAAGGCTCCATTAATGCTGACTGACACATCCAGGATTTGGAGCAAAACATGCTGCCAAGGAGACAATGAGCCAAGTCTTTTTCAGGGAAAGTCTTGCTTATTTCAGCAAGACAATGTCAAATCAGTTTCTACACATATTTCAACAGCATGGCTCCATAATAAAAGAGTCCAGGTGCTCAACTGAACTGACCTACAGTCCCAACTTGTCACCCATTGAAAATGCTTGGTGTAAAATACGACTGTATAAGACCCCGAACTGTTGAGCCGCTGAAATCATACATCAAGTAAGAATGGGAAAACATTCCATTTTCAAAATAGCAGTAAATGATCCCCTCAGTTCCCAAACACTTACAAAATGATACCCCTGATCACAAAAAAAAGAAAAGGTGATGCAACAGAGCAGTAAACATGACCCTGTCCCAACTTTTTTGAAATGTGTTGTTGGCATCAAATTCTAAACAAGGATATAATTTCCAAAAAGAATGAAATTTCTCAGTTTCAACATTTGATATATTGTCTTTGTGCCATTTCCAATGAAATATGGAGTTTCAGTGTTTTGGAAATCATCAGATTCTGTTTTCATTTACATTTTACACAGTGACCCAAATTCTTTGGAAATTAAGTTGCACATTGTAATTTATGACCATGCTTAAAGTAATCTCAACCGGTGGCTCTTCCAGTAGCACAGTGTCTCTGTCGCAGGCAGGAGTAAGGGTGAGTTACTATGGTAACAGCTGTGGCGGTTCTGGGGGGGGGGGCAACAGGTCTGGACTCCCCTGTGGCTCCCACCTCCAAACGAAGATTATACAGTGATGATGTGATACTGCGACGACGCAAAAGGCGGAACTAATGGCATGGCTTAACATTCTAGTCGGATTTAGTACGATGCACCACTGAAAAAGACGAGCGCGAAGCTACTATCCACCCGACGAGAGGCAGTTAGAAGCAAGAAACGATTACCACGACGAACAATATTGTATTGTTACAAGGTAAGACTTCTGGTAAAAAAATGTTGTTGGCTAACTTTATGAATTATAATAGCAGCCTGCCAGACCAGGAAAATACAGACTGGGATGCAGAGACCCTCCAATACAGTAGAGCTAGTACAGTTCATTGAGCCATATAAACAAGTGTATTTTGAGCTCTACAGACTCTGTAAAATAGCAGTTGCGATCCCAGTGAGTACTGCTTCTTGTGAACGGAGTTTTTCTACGTTAAAGCTTGTGAAAACATACCTCAGATCCACCATGAACGATGAGAGATTAAGCAATCTGGGTGTACATCAAGTCTAGGAGGGCAAAGGCATTGAGGGCAAAGGCACTGAGTCTTGACTTGTTGATTGGTTTGCCAGAAATCACCAAAACCGCAGAATACAGTTGCTGTAAGAGTAGGGCAGCCAATGTATGTATATAATTTTGGACTGAGAAACTGAACCAAGGCTGCACTTAGCAGTTATTTTCATTATCAATTCATCCGCTGATTATTTTCTCCAGTCAATACAGTCTGTAAAATGTCATCATTATATATATTTGTGTCTCAAATATGATATTTTGAACCCATTCACATACAATAGTTAATCACTAGTTTTATGAAAATAAAAATTAATCAAATAAGATATTGTGTTTTTTGCACCAGGTTGAATGTGCCCCTGACAAAACCCCTGGCCCCAGCCAGGCCCCCTCAGTAAAACTGCTCTAGAACCACCACAGGGTAACAGGGGTGCTCTGTGTCTCTGTTGCTGTGAAAGATTCTCGTGACAATAAAGGAGAACAGGGAGGTAGACAACATAAAAGGAGAACAAGCAGACAGCAGACAAGGTAAACCAGGTAGGGTGGTAGAGAACATAGTTGCAGCAGACTTGGAAACAAAGAAGGTGACCCTAGCTACCCACTGGTAAATTTTGCTTTGCATTTTGCTGGCAATTTTGGAAGGTCTCAAATAGATAAAATCCATTTCTGTTACCTTATTACATTAATGTTTAAACTTGGAAAAGAACTATAGATACTTTTAAAGAACACACATAAAAAGTGGCCTTTTATCAAACCCAGCACAGTTTTACAATCAAACAAGATTTCTTTATGTGTAGTACTAGATCCCATATTACATCTGCTTTTTGTATTTGTGGATTTCTTATGAAATGCTACGTTTTAGGCCTATACAGTGGGTTTGATTTAATCCAGGTGAGAGACTAATTCCAAAAAAATGTGCATTCGCCTCACGATCGCCTCCTCTTTGACTGTTTAACTCCAGCATCATGTAATGTAGCACTGTGTTGATGCTGTCTTTCTCAATTCTACATCATAAACCCACTTTTGTTTCGGACTGCTGTTATCAATGATAATACATGCTCACATTTATCCATTTCAACCGGTGCAATTTCTAAGTTGTGTCAACAAAGTTCTCTCAACTGTGCAATAAGACTATTTATTGTCCATATTGTCAACTGTATTTTTTATAAACTCTATATATTGTGCATATACATAGACCTAGTATTTCTCAAGTACAATAGTATTTCTCAAGTGCAATACAACTGACACAGTCATGTCAGTAGTTAGTTTTCTCATAAGACTACTGGCAACAGTATTTTTTAATGGCATTTGGCATTTACTATTTTTTTTATAATCTGTACAAATATATATATACATAGTTGTTTTTCCTATCCTGTACCTTGTGTACTTTCATATTTTTGTTTTGACCTTGTTATGCCACTGTGCTCGCTCTTTGTAATACTTGCTGGCTGTAACGACTAAATTTCCCCAGTGTGGGATCAATAAAGTCCTATCTTATCTTTTTAGGGCTCATCTGCACGTTTCAAATGGCTCTACATACCCTAGGTACAAGTGTCTGTGTAGAGAAGGAACTGAACACACACAAGCAGTTTCTCCATGACAAAACAATATCAGATATGTACATAGTTTTTCTCTCAGATTTCAGCACATCACCTTTCAGAATACAGACAGCACAGTCAGATACACAGATACAATAGCACATACAACCCCAGCAACAGGCCAACACTAAATAATCAATGTTTGCCTTTTTCACAAACCTTGGACATCTTAATGGCATGTCTGTTTATTTCTTGTAGAGAGAAGCTGACAGATGTAGTTAAAAATAGCCTTGACATCCTGAAATATTTGATGAAATCTGATTCTGCGAAGCCAGTCACATCATGATCCCACCATGAGTTGTATGTGACGTTGTATGACGTGTTAAGTGGCGCAGTTCTTTTGCATATGCAGGACAGTTCAGTACCAGTGACCAGTCCACACTGGAATCTGATATATATAATTAAGCTGATATAACTAAGCACTAAGGCTTACAGTGTGAATGTAGCCTAAAGACACAAAGATACCTCTGACCAAGAATAAAAGGAATCACTAGGTAAAAATACGAACAGGTTCTTGTTTTTCAAGTTTTTCAAGAGCATAATAATACCTATAACAAACTGGAATTAAAGCACACATTGCTTTAGCAAAGCTATTCTTAAGACTTCAAAATAATAGAAGGTTTGGCTAGGGTTAGCACTATTACAAATGGATCATGAATGGATCATAGAATTTCACCTGAACATACTATGGACTGACAAATGACAGTGTAAACCTATTAAATCTAACCACTGAGTAGACTGCAGAGGGCGCAAAGAAAAACAGGTTCCCAAAATATTTGGCGCCCAGTTGCAAGCATTGCTGTAGTAAATGCTTTTCTGAACTGTAAAAGAAACTCAAAATTGAATGGCTGCAGCAGTAATCTTCCCTGTCCTGCAACACTGGGGACATCCACTAAGTTTTAATCATCATTAATTATTCTTCTTTTGGGACCATTTCAAGAACTATACCTAGTGATAAATCAACCATAGCACAGATTCAAGTATACAGCACATAATGCTTTAAAGTTGTTCATTAACTCTCTTAAGTTAAAAGGCTCATGGCCAAGACAATATGCTTTTTTCTCTATGTGTTCTGAAAAACGAGAAGTTTGGACACCTGTGTACTAAATTCTTCCATTATTATTAGATCCATTGTGTGTTTTATGTACATATGCTGTCTGTTAATATGTTAATATGTAGATGTATCACATTCATAAATATATCATATGTGTATACTATGCTATATATCCTATATATCCAGTCGAGGCAGATGGCCACCCACCCTTCCCACAAACACACATTTGTGCTTCCTTTTAAAACTGCCTGTTAAAAGGAAGTTTTTCCTCACCACAGTCGACAAGTGCTTGCTCATGAGGGAATTGTTGGGTCTCTGTAGATGAAAGAGTTTGGTCTTTACCAGCTCTGAATGGAAAATGTCTGAACTGAATTGTTATTAAATTTGGGAGAGACATTTATATTTCACACAAAATGAACAAAAATGAAGATTAAAATACGTGTCATTGTCCCTGCCTTCAGTCTTCTGAATCTTTCCGTTCCTTCCCATTCTCCAAACGTTCATCACATGCAATTAGACATTCCCATCTTGCCAAGTCACCTGGGTCCTCTTTTGTAACAATACACACAAATCGGCATTCATTTATCAATTTCCATTTTGATTTATTAATTTCTATGGGAAAATGGAATTTCTAAAAACAAACTTGACGGAACATTGTGCACTCGTGAAAACTCTGACCCATGCATTCAAACATTTTGAAATCGTCGGATATTGGTAATGCTTCATATCCTCATCATCAGTTCTACATATAATGCATGTTTACCTTAATAAATATCCAGGGCAGTGGAGTTTACAAATTAAGTGAGTATTTTCCAAAAAACTCCATCCCCCTGTTTCCATAGTGTTTCTTTGTGGCAAAGGTGTTCATCCTTGTATTTGCATGTAGGTTTGTTGCCAAAATTTAATACCCACTATAAACCAACATGTCATTTGATTGCAGACATGTAGCATAGTGCATGTAGTGCATGTAGCACTCTCACCTTCAGACCTCAGTAACCAGCATTGTACTGGGTGACACCTTGTGTGGGTATGACAAATGCACACACACACATGCATGCACGCACACAAGCACACACGCGCACACACACACACACACACACACACACACACACACCTACAGTACAAAGTGTAGTGTACCTCCATCCAGGCTGCGTGAGTTCCTCTTGCTAGAGGAGCGCTGGAACAGAGGAGCTGGTCTGTCAATCAGAGAGCTTGCCTGTCTGGTCTGAGCCTGAGTCCGACCACTGTAGCGAAACTTAGAGCCCAACGCCAAGAACTTCCTAGGAGTGGTGGCCATCTCAGTGGAGGTCAGCCTAACCACAAAAAACATTGAGACGGACATTCTGAATTGACCCTGGGTCTGGTAGCAAGCAAACATATTTAGTAAAATGTCCACCACACAGCCATGTAGGCAAACTGCCTTAAAGAATGAGATACCCTACCTGAAGAAGGTGTGATGTTCTACACACACTTTCCAAAGTTTCTTAGCCGCCTTGTAGTTGGGTAATTTGAAGCCAATTGCACTCTCATACTGTTCCACCTGTTTAAACACGATATCCAAATCTGCTAAGAACAAGACTAATGTAATAAAGTTAGCATTATGGTTTCATTCATGGTTCAAGGAACAACAGATTTTACAGGTGGATGAATGTGTGTTTATATGAAAATACTCAACCTCAGATGGTCTTATTTTGATGAAGAAGCTGCTACGTTTGTATGAGACCTTGAGGACTTTGGGCCAGGGGAAACGGTTGATCCTCAGTTTGTCTTTGTAAACCATCAGACCACTGGAGCAAACTCCTAGCATAATGTCAACACCATCCAGATCCTGACAGAGACATCCAGAGAGACAGAAAGATTTCCATTAACTGTCAACAGGATATGCAAAGTTCAGAGAACTAAGGAACCTGGAGTGAACAGCAAAGATAAGAAAGATAGTAAATGAGTGACAAATGAAAGGAAGTTTATTAACATGTGTTAACAAGCCAACACAATTTCAGTCGGTCTTCAGTGTCTAGAAGTCCATTGGAGCGATAACCAGCGTTGCTCCAATAATGTTTTGATCATGGTGGCAGATAGCTCTGTGCATGTCATCACAGGTTGACATCTCCCCCGATCGGCACATCCTGGCTCAGACCTGCCAACCTTCCCATTTTTCCTGGGATTCTCCTATATTTTACCATTTTCTCCCGCTGGCTTCTCATTTAAATGTTTTTCCATAAATAAAAAGGTGAGCTGTAACATTGCTGGGAGGCATAATCACCTATTTGATGTATTTGCCACATTCAAATATTAGACAGCATGTAGAACATTTGCTGTAACATCTAGAGATGAGAAGTCATTCACTAAAAAGGCACCTGCCAATAAAACAAGAAAAAAAAGAAAAAAAGGATGAACATGTGAGGGATGGAGAACCTGCTAAAAAGGCTAAAAGCTTGTGCAAGTATCTCACCCACTGGGAGGAGGCTTACCCACACTTAATGAAGAACAACACTGGTGACAGT
Organism: Chaetodon trifasciatus; assembly: GCA_037975065.1. NCBI lineage: Eukaryota > Metazoa > Chordata > Actinopteri > Chaetodontiformes > Chaetodontidae > Chaetodon > Chaetodon trifasciatus. Next base: position 7,198,735 of record JBBMOE010000029.1, read on the forward strand.
CATGCTTTCTGTAAAATATGCCACACTATGATTTTAGTTTATAACATGGGAGAAAATCAATGTGAGCCAGCATGTCAAGTCGCCGAGCGTAAGTGTACCCAAGGCGCAGAAACATGCTCCACGAATTACTATATTCACATGGTCTCTCCTGTCCATTTTCAAAATCAACCACTCCTACCAATTGTCTCGCCAGGAGCCTCTCTCAAAATCATAACTGAAGCATAATGTGTAAGTGATGTGTATATATTCTTCAAGTAATACACAAATAAACTAAGTGCTGAATTTATATGCAGTATCAAATAGGTATCTGATACTGACCACCTCATTGTAGCAACTTAGTTAAAGTTAGTTAAAAGTAGAAACTATTTAACCCAATCCTTGTTGTGCTCATATTTTAAAGGAACTGTTTGCCAAGTGGCGATTTTAGGTTTCACTCTGTGTATCCTTGTCTAAATGTAAGGAATGCAGACAGTTGTAAGGGTGATGGGACTGCCCAGAGTGGGCCACTGAAAAATTTCTTATTTATTACAATTTTTATTATTTATTACAGTGCATATTAAAACTGCTGCTTATTCTTTATCTATTCATTCTACATTTGAGCAGTTTAGTCTTTATCCTGTAAGACTTTCTCAGAGTTTTATTGATCATGATTATTAGCATACACATTCTGTTTAAAATGTTTACTATTGTATGTACTCCTACCAATGATGATCCATGTAAGTAGAAAAAATGTATTCTATTGTATTTGCAGTAGCACTGCTCACCATCATCCACAGGGTGGTAGTACAGTGTTCTAAAAGTCCATCTCTCCATATTAGGTATAATCCCTGCTCAGATGCAAACAGATTTAACTGATTTCTGGTGTAAAACCTGACATGTTACATGTTCTCTCTGCGGTTCAGGCTTGGCATGCATGCTTCTGTGATGCATAATATTAAAAATACTAACAGACAAAGCTGCAAACACAATGTGTCTTTTTTTTCTTTTTATATCTGTTCTGTTTGTTTTCATAAAGCACTGGTGGGCTAAATCACACTGAGACCCAGGTTGCAAGTGTGTTGCAGGTTTTATTTGCTGTATGAAGGATACTTGGATCAAAAGTCACCATGGAAAAGAAGGATGACTTCTCCCATGCTCACCTTGGCCTGGTGGAGGTCCACTCCGTACATCGAGAGTTTCTTGGCATTCTCCAGGAACATTAGGTCTGCTTGGGCAGGACTCATTGACCTGCCACAACACCACAGCAGGAATTGAACAAAATCTTTAGTTACTACTTGTTTAGTTTATGCATACACAACCTCTGTGTCTGCAAAATGAAGCCAACAAGGCTGAAGTGCCAAATCTGCAGTTCCTTGAATGGCTGCTTGAAGCTGCTTCCAAAAGCAAGTCAATCACCACAGACACCCATAACAAAATGCCCACGCTAGTGAAAAAAACAAAAAACAAACAATGCTAAAATATGTTAAATATTAGTATACTGAGCATATTAAAGTGTACTAGCATCCAGACTATTAAATAGTGTGCTTAAAGTGGGCTAAATTGGAACAACTAATTTTGTACTCGCTACACTGATATAGTATTTAAGTTGCACAAAAGTCCAACTGAAGTTGCATCAAGTATACTTAAATGTGCTAAAATCGTACAATTTTAAGTATATTTAATATACTGCAATTATAATTATTTTTTTTTTGTGACAGAGACAGCTGAAGTCACGACAGGAAAGAGGGGACGATGTGCAGCAAATGAGCCCCAGGTGGGAACCGAACCTGTAGCTACTGCAGTGGACTGACAGCCTCAGTATATGGGGCACACATCTTACCAACTGAGTTACATTAAACCATAACACATCTATATCGGGATAGTAGTGTATTTTTACAAACTTCTTGAGCATTTTTCAATACACTTTACGTATAGTTAAAACTAAGGATGAACTGAATATAATGGACAATTATGTCCTCAGATATATTATGCATTCAATGTAAATTAATGTCTGCCTGTCCTTGAAATATTTTGAAACTTTTTATTATTATAACTTTTCCTATTTTTCTTGTTATTGACAGCATAATACATAATTCTGGATGTTTGATCTTAAGATAATAAAACAAGTTTTAAAAATGTGACACCTACTTATGGAGAAGATTTATATCAAAAATAAACATAAAAAGTATAATCCACAAATATTTTTACCATCCTAATCCAAAAACCTCTTAATTTGTGTTTTGTAAATCATCATTTGAATGAATGCAAAAAGAATATTCACAAATTCACAAAAACTCCTTCTTCTTCAGCGCTACCTAATGCCATGTGTATGTTTGTCTCAACAGCACCACTTTTCAAACTAGTGGCCAAAATTGCACATACATGCTGACTGCATAGTTTCTGCTGATACACTCACAAGTATGCCACGAAGACATCAAGGAAAGAGAGGAGTCACATTGGTAAATGGTTCACAATTGTCAAACCTGAACAGGAGTGAATTGTGGTATATTGTAGCCATACAATATAAAGCTTTACAACATATGTACAAATACTGGCTGTATTTGCCACCTTGCATCCTGAGACCCACCAAAATGAAGTTCTGAACATAGGCAACACGCCAGCCCTGGTGTAAAGCAACATGAACGAATTAATTGGAGTTTGAATTAACTGGTGATATTCCCTGTCTTGTTTGGTGCAGATGTAAAAAAAATCCCCCTCAAATACATCTATAGAAGTTACTGTATGTACTGTACTGGTTATTTATGTATATTCTTTGGAATCTAGTTTGTGCATACTTTTAGGATTATAGGGAATGACAGTGTTGTTGAAAATGCTTCAAACGTCAATAAATCATCCAAATGTTCATGTTGTTGATCTTGTGTCATGATCATTTTTAACATGTTTGTACTCACATGCAGGCTCTAAGCGAAACATTCAGTTTGAGGTAAATGTTTACACCCAGTTCAAGTGCAAGGTGGAGATTGCTGGTACCTGTGGCAAAGTGCATGCTGAGATTAATTAGATTAGATTAGATTAATATGTGCTTCCAAAGGCCAATGGACTTCTTTGTGGTTCGAGAAAACGTTTCGCCTCTTAGCAGTCCTAGCAGTCCACTTACATCGCAAGGACAAGGGACATTCTTTTGAGGATCATAATGTACATATTTTGGGCAGGGTGCCTCACCTTACCCAGAGTGTATTGCACTTTTTTCAGGGACAGTAGGATAACTGTTACACACAAGGTGAAACGACTACAATCAGTGGGTGTTATACTGTACAAGCTCAGTCAAAATGTCACAACTTTGTGGGTTTTAGAGTAGGTTGGGCAGCAAGCCACCACACTGAGCTTCAAAATGGCTCTTCAGAAACCTATGAGTGATGTCATGGAGACTACATCCATGCTTTATACAGTCTATGGCTTCATTATGAGAAAATTACTGTTTCTGTAAATGGAGTCTGGACACTTTGGCAAGACAGATATAGCAGCTGTTTCTGGTTAAACGAAAAGGATCTTACTTTTTAACATAAAGGTCTGTCTCTTCAGGGATTTCCATGATGTTGTCAGACACTAGAAATAACAATCTGAGCCTGTGGCATAACCAAGCAATTTTAGTGGATGTACGATATGCAAACGCCCAGTGGAATTACATTGCAGCCAGTTTTGCAGCTGCCAAATCCAGAGCTCTTGCTTAATACTGGACCAGTTTTAAAATTGTATCCCCATTAGTCACTTGGACAAAAAACATAGTAAAATCGTGTCCATAAACACAGATAATATATGAATGGAATTTCTCCCATTCATCCAGGACACTCGACCAGCACCAATGGTCTCTCACAGAAACCCTGACTGGGTGGAATCCAGTGTGCTCCTCAGCTCAAATTTAAGAAGTTACTGGTTAATGGGTGCTGAAAGCAAAATTACCTGAAACTGATATCCCCAGTTGACAATTTCATTTATGTAATGAATGTGAACACTTCTCCCACCACTAGTTGATTGAGGCAGTGTTCTGACCTGTACGTATGGTGCAGCTCCATCATTTTGTCCTCCAGCTCCTTGGTCTGACCCTGGGCCATTTTCATGTCCTTAGCATATTCATTGCCGTGCACCTCTGGGTCGTACTCACCCAGCTCCGACTGCAGGGCGTAGGAGCCCAGCAGGGCCAGGGTGACGAAGGAACAGGGAAGTCGGCCCTGCAGGATGTCCTTCCGCAGCTGGAGACACAAGTAGTACCTGCAAGGCCCACACAGAGATCACGATATGTTTGATTCATAAGGCTTATTTTGATTTTATATTTATTTTTTTAACCCTCTTTAACCTGGAGGAGCCTGTCCACATTAATTAACTGCTCTTGTAGATACACTGTATTTCAGCTCATGCCCACCAGACTAAAGCTTGTAGAGGTTTAACACCAAGATGGGAACTTGTTCCTTCTGGGCTCTGGTGCCAGGAATTAGCATAAGTTACCTTTACATAAGAAAATAATATGCAATCACTTTAAATCATATTTTAAAAAGATGGTCAAATTATGGCAACAGGCATGAAAGTATAAGCTTACCATCCATACCAGCTTATGTGTTGCACAAACTGCACACACTGATTGTTTTAATGTTTGACTTTACTAATGATAATATTGGTAGTTATGGTATTGTTGGTAATATAATTGGACATCTTCATCATCCCTATCCTAATTCTTTACAGGTCAAGGATCTTGGACTTTTTTGACATTTTAAAGTTGTGTTTGATTTAATGTTTCTCATAATGTTAAATAAACTTTAGTACACTGTTACGACTGCCGTTGTAATTTCTGTTCGTTCTTTTGTGTTTCTTTGTCTGTATTATGTAGTCTTCTTTAAGCAGATTGAAGTGTGTCATTGCGGAAAGGTGATTGGTCATTTGTTTCCGGTCCTGGCTGGTGGATTGCCTGTTTCCGGAGATACCTGCTATAAAAGGGTCCAAGATGGCGGCCGGCGATGGGACAGCAGCAGGCGTTCCTCATCTCCCTCTTCCCCCAACCGGCCACACTTTGCTTTACTAGTGAATCTTCTGATGTTCTTTTAGTAGGGGTGGACTGCCAGTTTTGTTAAACTTATTCTTCTCTCCTGTTTTTGCTTAGTTAGGGAGGTAAGTCTTATGTCTTTTGGTTCCTTTGTTTTTCTCTAGGTAAGATATATCTATAAGATATACATTACCCCTTCACATCTGGAGATAAAAATCCTATTCACATTTAGCTTCTGATGCAAAGAAAATTGGGTTTGTAGGAAGCAGTTAACAAATCCCTGGAACCCACGTAGTACCTTGTTATGTCTTCAGACAGCTGGGCTGGGTCCGGTGGATAGAATTTCACATTGAAGGTGAAATTATAGTTGGCACCTTAAGAATGAAAACGAGGGTAAGATGAAATAACTGTGAGCATGTATCAGAAACATGTTACAAAAGAAAATGATAACAGAAGGTGTTCTGCTCACCTTGTACCTGCCTGCGGATCTCCTTGGTTAGGTCCATCCAAGTCTGATAAAGAAAATGAGGGATGTATCATGAGGTTTGATCCTTAAGCATTGAGGGTAACACGTTAATCTAACCATGATTACATTTACATTGTTTTTCTTGTTTTATGGAATATTGGGGTGGGGATTGTTGGATTGATACTAACTACTTACAGTCAGTGACTCACCTTCATGGTGGGTGTCTCCCAGATGGCCAGGGCATAGTAGTCCTTCTCCAGAAGGTTGAGGTGGTCACACACCTTCATGAACAGCTCCTGACCTTTAGCATGTTTCTGATACAAACACACACACATACACATACACAAAGGGAACAAGACACAACTAGACATTTACCTTCTAATGTAACAGACCCGACATCACATACAAGACAATGTATTCAGTAATGTGCTGAACATGACTCAGCAGATAGTGACAAAAGTGCAGAGACTCAGAGGGAGCAGTCACTTCTGCCACAGGACTGTTTAACAGCTGTCAAGTTCAAACTGAAGCAAGGACTAAATAGAGGAGGGGGTGGTCTGAAATGAGACTGGAGCCACAATAAGCCTTTCTTTTGAACTAAACACCTAAACCACCTTTGTTTGTAACCTCATGCACCAGATGGTTTGTTACACAGAACCATCTGAGAAGTCATCCTTGGAAACTGTTAGGAAAACGGCACTTTCAAAAAATACTTGGCAGGTGATTAGTTGAACTACCTGTCTATCACAGTCAGTCACAGGATAACTTCAACTAATCAATTAATTTCCAGTAGTTTCACACTTCCCTTGCAGTGCTAGCAGTGCTATTGTCTGATTCTGTATAGAAGGCTTCTTGTTTGACATGGGGGATATGGTGATTATACTAGGGATGCACGATATTTTTTTTTCAAGCCGATACCGATAACTTCCTGCTTCTCAAGACCGATACAGATACCGCTAACCGATAACATATTTATATTTATTTTTTTTAATTTAGATTCAACTATAGTTTGTGCACACCTGGAGGTAAGAAGGACTCAAACAGAGGTGGATTTAACAAACTGCATCTGTAGATTTGTCCTAACCAAATATCATGACATCGCTACTATTAACAAAACAAAAATGAAGAACGGTTCTGTTTCTAGAAATGCACGTTTATTTTTTTCAAACAAAACACTTTCTCTTTCAAATGGCTTATCAAATGTAAACTTTAGCCATAGTTAAGTGCATAATAATAAAAAAAACAATACATGAATGACAAATGGCTGAACATGCAGCACCACCACAGCATCACCTTTTTTAGGTTCTTTTACTTTCCTAAATTAACTCTACTCCATGCCACTGTAGTGGATACACATGGGCGATACAAAATTCGAAAATAAAGGCCTCTAGGAGTCCACAAACTCTTGTGTAAGGATTCATAAAGTGCACTAAAAAGTACTGCAAACTGAAAAGGTGCATCGTATTTTTAACCAATACAAAAAAATGACAGTATAAAGGCACAACTGACACTTGGATCACTTCAGACATGTCTAGCTAAACACAAATTGAAAAGTGCAATATAATACAAATCATAAATAAAATATAATGCTTACACATGTCTAAGTAAACAGAAAATGAATGGCTGAGGCAACATACACCTGAGGTAACAATTGTTCCCTAATTTTATCAAAGAGAGAACCTTTACAATTCACACAAAAAATGTGTGTGTGTGTGTGTGTGTGTGTGTGTGTACATTTTAACCCTGGGGTCAGAGGCGAGCTATTCCTCTACTTTCTTTGTTAATTCTGGGTGGATCAGGGGGAGATTTTTCTTAACAAAGAGCAGTATCTCTGCCTTCTCGCATGTGAGTCGATTTCTGCGCTCGTCCATCACGTGTCCAGCAGCGAAAAACAGGCGCTCGCTGTCGATGCTGGTGCAAGGCGCTGACAGATATTTACAAGCAAGCTGGGCCAAGCACTTGAAATGGGACTGGTTGTTCCTCCAGTATTCTAGCGGACACCGGCTCAGGTGAAGTGTGGGCTCTGACAGATATGACTTGAGCTAACAGTATAAAAAACACAACAGGAGAAGAACATCTAATTATAAAGATGTCCTGTCATTATACATTGTATACATTAAACATTTTAAATAAAAACAATACTTACATCTGCATCCACTCTTGTGTTTTCCTGGTGTGCAGTAGCGTCACTGTTTTCCTCAAGTATTTCGTCAAACATTCCCATCAAGGAGTTGTTGTTCCCGTCTGGCCTGCTCCTCTTTGCTAGTGGGTCATCTGGATGGGGACTGCCGTGTGCAGCCTGGTCTTCCTCAATGCTGTGCAACTTTTCCCGCAGCATTTCTGTTGCTTGTCGTATTGAAGCAAGGGTGAAGTAGCGGTTCTTGTACCTCGGGTCGAGTAGTATTGCAAGATAATACAGGTTCGGCCTCGATGTGACCAAAACGTGTTTGGATTGCATTCAACAGGGTATCCTTTAAGGTTTTCACTCCATGGTCTGTGGGAACTGTCTGCTTTAGCAGGTGCGTTAAGGCTTGGACGGAGGGGATCACATCTGCAGCGGTGGCTGTGGCTTTGCTAATACTCCAAGATTACTCCAAGGTTACTCCAAGATGGCGCCGCGGACGGCTGCCTCAGTGTGCTGGTGCGCGTTGTTTTGTTTTGTTTTGTGTGTCAAATCTGTTTTTTGTGATGGTATCCGGAGCTCTTTCACCAGAGATGAGCTCATGAACATCAGGGTTACAACACCAGTGGATTTATTTCCTAATTTTCTGCTCCCAACAGTGGAAATTCTGGACTTTCTGGTCAAAGGTGCGCTCACCTTTGCTCACACAGTGGAATGCCGGAGGAGAGGAAAACAGGCCGGTGCGCTCGTGTGCCTCCGCCAACGCGGACTACGCACAGCGTTACCAGGAATATTTCTCTCTAACGTGCGGTCACTGTCCAACAAACTGGAGGAACTGCAACTGCTGCTGGGTAGAAACAGGGACTTTTCTTCATTTGCAGTTTTGTGCTTCATCGAAACATGGCTATATGGATTTATACTGGACTCTGCACTGCAGCTGGCTTCCAACTCTACCGCGCGGACAGAGACACGGAACTTTCCGGCAAAGCTAAAGGTGGAGGAATCTGTTTCTACATCAACAGTGGTTGGATGCAACGATGTGACAGTGATCCAGCACCACTGTTCTCCTGACCTGGAATCTTTCATTATTAACTGTAAACCTTTTTATTCACCCCATGAGTTCGCTTCATTCATTCTGGTTGGCGTTTACATCCTGCCGCAGGCCAACGTGCAGGACACACAGCGCATGCTCGCCGACCAGATACTGCGTGTGGAGCGGACCAACCCGCACTCTTTAGTTATTGTCCTTGCCAACTTTGACAAAGGTAACCTCACTCACAAACTCCCCAAATACAGACAGTTTATTAAATGCCCGACCAGAGAGGAGAATATTCTGGATCACTGTTACACCACTGTCAGGGATGCTTATCACGCTGTCCCCCGCGCTGCACTCGGCCACTCTGACCACGTCATGGTCTACCTGATTCCTGCGTACATGCAGAAAATAAAGCTCTGCAACCCCGTAGTGAGGACATCAAGGAAGTGGACCAGCGAGGCTGTGGAGGATCTCCAGGCGTGTTTCAACTCTACTGACTGGGATGTGTTCAGGACTGCTACCAACAGTCTGGATGAGTACACGGAGGCTGTGACGTCCTACATCAGCTTCTGTGAGGACTGCTGTGTTCCATCACGCACCAGGGTGAGTTACAACAATGACAAACCCTGGTTCACAGCCAAACTCAGACAGCTAAGGTTGGCAAAGGAAGAGGCCTTCAGGAGTGGGGACAAAGACAGATTCAAAGAGTTGAAGTACAAGTTCAGCAAGGCGGTGAAAGAGGCTAAACGACTGTACTCTGAGAAGCTCCAACACCACTTCTCAGCTAATGACTCTGCGTCTGTCTGGAAAGGGCTCAGGCAGATCACAAACTACAAGCCTAAAGCCCCCCACTCCATCAACGATCGACGCCTAGCCAACGACCTGAACGAGTTCTACTGCCGATTCAAAAGACAAAAGGACAGTCCAGCAACCATCGACACCTCCCAACAGCTCCAGCTCCAGTCACCTCCACCAATGGCCACCTTAAAAGTCCCCCCTTCCCCCTCCCCACTCACCTCAGTGATTACTCTTTCCATTCATGAGGGGGACATCAACAAACTCTTCAGGAGACAGAACCCCCGCTGAAGCATATCTTCAAACGCTTCACAGATCAGCGTTGCTGTGTGTGAACCGGGGAGCTCCTGGGCATGCAACACAGCCCTGCAAAGTTTGAAGTCCTTATCCAGCCACTGCGCTGTCAGACCTAACAAGCTAACAGAACTAACATCACACGTCCATAAATCAGTAGTGAAGCTTATGTCCTTATTTCCATCTATCAGTGTATGCAGGAGTGTGGCGATCAAGTCGTATTTTGCTGGCAAACATACATCTGAAAAATAGTAGCGGCTTGGAAGTACAAACCGTGGCTCCAAGTGGTTTACTAGCTGACAAAAGCCCGTATCTTCAACAATGGTGCTTTCACCAAGGCATATCATTTATTTATACATGTGTAGCAGAACTGGCCTCTAACTGACCTTTCCTTACCCTCTCTGCATTCCTTCAGGAGAAATGGAGTTGTAAAACACCCCAAATTTCAAGAACTATTGCCATTTGAACTGTTACAGGGATGGCGTTAATTTGGAGAGAGACAAGATGTCTGGCTCAAAGACATCTCCTCCACACTCTTTCAGGGGAGCAAGAGACACAGACACCTCAACATCAAAGGTTGCCTTTTTGCTCTATGTTTCCCATGGAGGTGCTAATGCTTTCTTGATAGCCCATGGGAGATACGGACAATAAAGCTGTCTGGGTGAGGGGTGCCAGGTCCCAGAGGAACCTACAGAATCAGATAATGCTGATGGGTTGTAAATTAGACATTCCTGAAGCAAACTGTTTTGTATGTCTGTGTGCCTTGTTTTCCAGTACATAACCCATAATCTGTGTGATATCAATGCTTTTTCGGTGTTTGTAGCTTGTAGAATGACAAAGCTGTGATTTTAACTTTTCTTCCAAGTTTGTCTGAGTTTTTATCATGGAACCATACTGCCATCTAGAAGTTCGTAATGGTTAGGTTGAATACGCTTGTCGTGATACATTTATTAATAAGTAACCGTTATAGTGATGATCATTTTGGGCAAATATAGTCTTCCCTTCTTTATTTCTTTATTTTGTGTTAGTTATACCTTGAGTCATCATATATATTAGGATGAGTATTAGAAATTGTTATCATGATTCCGTTATCATGAGTCATCATTTAATGTTGTCAGCCACTCATAAGAACGCATGTTGTGAACAATATTGAAATGCCATTGAAAATTGTCCATTCAAAACATATGTGATTGACCATAGTGAGAAGCAGATGAGCCCCTCGTACGAATCATTAATTAATCCTCGCCTTACAAGATGAAATGACGTCGCGCGCCTACGAACCATCCCACATGCGCGACAGCCTATCGGTGATTAGACACGCCTTGGAGCGAGAAAAACCATCTGCCGCATGCAGCGGACAGTAGTATTCTTAGTATTCCGTTTGTCTTCTTCTAGTCTTATTTTTTTCCTTTTCAGTCTAAGTTTCTATTCTAGTTTTTGTAGCCTTCGTTCTGTTCTGTTTTTGCGTTCGTCTTGTCTTCTTTTTGTTGCTGCTCATAGTCACGCTGAGTAGCCTGAGTTCATTCTTCAGAAGACGTATCTTCTTTTGTTTTCTCTTCGTGAAACTTCAATTTTTGCTCGCCACGTTAAGCCACATGATTTGTTTTGTTTTTGTGTAAAATTCTACTCACGTAATAATAATTTTGGAGACACTTTTCGACCGGCCATCGAAGAGACATTCAATCTTATTGTTAGTAATCTAAAGTCCTGTTTCACGGTCACCAACTATTACTGAGACTTGCAGCCATCTGCTAACCCGCTGGCTCGGGCTAGGCAAATATCAGAAGCCGCTCCTCATCTGTAACCGACACCGGAGAGTCCCAGCCAGTGAAACATCCCTGTCCAACATCGGCTCGCCACCGTGGTTTGCTCAATTCGTCCAGCAGACTGCCGCGCAGATTGGAGCCAAGGACACAGCTTGGAGTTCTTCGTGTCAGTTCGGAGCAGACATCAAACAGGAGCATCGCTGGCCAAGTAGGCATGTTAAGCGGGTTTGAATAAGAGTTGGTCCATGAGGTTATGATACTGTAAATTTGCCTAAATTCTCTTAACCATTCATTCAGTAAATCAACTCTACATTTGCGTCTCCAGTTTTTCCTTTAACTACTTCTCACTATTGCCAAACTCATTCTGCCATTGTTTGCCATAAGTTTCTCTCTGTTTGTGTTGTTTCAGATCACCTATATTCTCTGTCGTACTATTCATGATACATTATTCATTATTGTGTTTAATAAATAAGTTCTTTTTTCATTTAAGCCGTGGTTAGACGGTGTCCTTTAGAGCTGAGTAAAAACGATCCCTATATCCAGAATTTACCCTTCAGATTATCAGACTGGTTTACTGTTGGTTCATTCATTATCATGACATCAGCATTACAGTTAGAGTTAGTCTCCACACAGTCCTTCTTAGCTAAGGAAGGTGGTGCCCCGATATTTTATTAACGAATGCAATACCAACATTAAATTAATTCCCCTACACATGGAATAACCTACATGCAGGTGGACAATGTCTTATTACTAGCATATTACATTTTATGATTTAACAAGAAGGCACACATTATTAATAACATACTGTGAATGTCATTTCATAAAGTTTATGTTTTTTCAACTTAATAACTGATAAAAGACCTTTTTAACTGTGCCATTTTAACAGATCTTTAAGTTGGTTTGTTATTCAAATTGTTATAAACTACACACATTTTCACTTCTGAAGGCCTATTCTAGGTGATCACCTTAAGAGAGTGGGACATGTGTATATCAATAGTCTTCAAACCACTGTACCAATTTAAACAGAGAACCAGTCTGCACAAAATCAAATGACTGTTTTGTGAAAAAAAATAAAGCACAGAGGAATGTAATGTATTAATTTTTCAAGATCCTGACTTAAGATAACACTTTATTAATCCCCCAACCAAACACATTATTTTGCTGTCTCCTTTTTAAATGAACTTGTGAAATTTGCTCTCATTTGTTTGGTGGAGGATGTTTAGAAACTGTTTAATAATTTTTTATGTTAAAATAATAATTGTCTATGCTATCAGTAACTGGCTGGGTGCCACTCAGGGTGAACAAATCCCTGATGTCTTTGTTACTTTGACTCTGTGGAACAGTTCAAATGATGTGGGAAGAAGCAAGAATGGAGAGGCAGTCTCCTTTTTTTAAAAAAACATTCACAAGAATTCAACCATCGGTGATAAAATTCCCTACCCTAGCAAGCCAGGTAAATGAATTAATGTAAATTAAAAGTGTGCATTTGGGTTCCAGCCTCTCAAGCATGATATTTTAGACTATATATTAACAATTTTGTAGACTAAACAAATTATCCATTAACAAATCAATTAATTAAGTTACTAATCAGCTGTGTGACTTTCTACACAAAAATAGTTTATTTAAGGATTTCCAGTCAGGATTTAGAGTGCATCATAGCACTGAGACAGTACTGGTTAAAGTTACAAATGACCTTCTAATTGCATCAGATAAAGGACTTGTCTCTGTACTAGTCTTATTAGATCTTAGTGCCACACTTGACACCATTGACCATGGTATCCTATTGCAGAGACTGGAACACTGCATTGGCATTAAGGGAACTGCGCTAAGCTGGTTTAAATCCTACTTGTTAGATTGCTCTCAGTTTGTACATGTTAATGATGACTCCTCTGTGCTCACTAAAGTCAGCTACGGAGTTCTGCAGGGTTCTGTGCTTGGACCAATTCTAGTCACCTTATATATGCTTCCTTTAGGGAACATTATCAGGAAGCACTAAATAAATTTTCATTGCTATGCAGATGATACCCAGCTATATATATATACATGCATATCAACGAAACCATCAGTTAATTAGACTACAAGCGTGTCTTCAGGACATAAAGACCTGGATAACCTGCAATTTTCTGATGCTAAATTCAGACAAAACTGTTATAGTTATACAGTGCTGTTAAAAAGCATTCGCCCCCTTCCTAATTTCTTACTATTTTGCATATTTGTCACACTTAAATGTTTCAGGCCATCACACAAATTTTAATATTAGACAAACATAACCTGAGTAAATACAAAATGCAGTTTTAAATAATGATTTCACTCATTAAGGGAAAAAAGTTATCCAAACCTATATGACCCTATGTGAAAAAGTAATTGCCCCCTTGTTAAATCATCAAAAATCATCAGTCAACTGTGATTAACCACATTTTTTGGAAAGCTGAGTTCAGTTTCACTGACCACACCCAGGCCTGATTACTGCCAGACCTGTTCAATTAAGAAATCACTTAAATAAAACCTGTCTGAGAAAGTGAAGTAGGATGCGAGATCACGAACAGAAACACATCATGCCGCGATCTAAAGAAATTCAAGAACAAATGAGAAACAAAGTAATTGAAATCTATCAATCTGGAAAGGGTTACAAAGCCATTTCTAAGGCTTTAGGACTCCAGTGAACCACGGTCCGAACCATTACCCACAAATGGAGAAAACTGGGAACAGTGGTCAACCTTCCCAGGAGTGGTCTGCCTACCAAAATTACTCCGAGAGCGCAACGACGACTCATCCAGGAGGTCACAAAAGAACCCAGAACAACATCTAAAGAACTGCAGGCCTCACTTGCCTCTGTTAAGGTCAGTGTTCATGATTCAACAATAAGAAAGAGACTGGGCAAAAATGGCATCCATGGGAGAGTTCCAAGGCGAAAACCACTACTGATCAAAAAGAACACAAAGGCTCGTCTCATATTTGCCAAGAAACATCTTGATGATCCCCAAGACTTTTGGAAAAATATTCTGTGAACTGACTAGACAAAAGTTGAAATTTTTGGAAGGTGTGCGTCCCGTTACATCTGGCGTAAAAAGAACACAGCATTTGATAAAAAGAACATCATATCAACAGTCAAACATGGTGGTGGTAGTGTGATGGTCTGGGGCTGCTTTGCTGCTTCAGGACCTGGACGACTTGATGTGATTGATGGAACCATGAATTCTGCTGTCTACCAGAAAATCTTGAAGGAGAACGTTCGGCCATCAGTTAGTGACCTCAAGCTCAAGCGCACTTGGGTTATGCAACAGGACAACGACCCGAAACACACCAGCAAGTCCACCTATGAATGGCTTAAAAAAAACAAAATTAAGGTTTTGGAGTGGTCGAGTCAAAGTCCGGACTTAAATCCAATTGAAATGCTGTGGTGTGACCTTAAACGGGCAGTTCATGCCCGAAAACCCTCCAATGTGGCAGAGTTAAAACAATTCTATGAAGAAGAATGGGCAAAAATTCCTCCACAGCGATGCAAAAGACTCATTGCCAGTTATTGCAAACGCTTGATTGCAGCTATTACTGTTGCGGGTGGCACAACCAGTTGTTAGGTTCAGGGGGCAATTACTTTTTCACATAGGGTCATATAGGTTTGGATAGCTTTTTTCCCTTAATAAATAAAGTCATTATTTAAAAACTGCATTTTGTATTTACTCGGGTTATGTTTGTCTAATATTAAAATTTGTGTGATGATCTGATACATTTAAGTGTGACAAATATGCAAAAAAATAAGAAATCTAGAAGGGGGCAAATACTTTTTCACAGCACTGTATATAGCTACAGTACTAAGCCCTCAACACTTTAGAAACTCACTTTCTGATGACATAGCAGTTATGGATGGCATTGCACAGGCCTCCAGCACCACTCTAAAGAATCTGGGAGTTATCTTTGATCAGGACATGTCCTTTCACTCTCATGTAAAACAAATTTCAACGACTGTCTTTATTCACCTACGTAACATTGCAAAAATCAGGCACATCCTGTCTCAAAATGATGCAGAAAAATTAGTCCATGCATTCGTAACTTCCAGGTTGGATTGTTGCAATTCCTTACTATCAGGCTGCCCAAATTCATTGCTGAATATTCTCTAGTTGCTCCAGAATGCTGCAGCATGTGTTCTGACAAAAACGAGGAAGAGAGACCATATTTCTCCGAAATTAGCCATTGGCTCCCTGTAAAATATAGAATAGAATTTAAAATCTTCCTCCTTACTTACAAAGCCATAAATGGTTAGGCACGATCTTATCTTAAAGAGCTCATAGTACCTTATTACCCCACTAGAACACTGCGTTCCCAGAATGCAGGCTTACTTATGGTTCCTAAAGTCTCCAAAAGCAGAACAGGAGCCAGAGCATTTAGAGATCAAGCTCCTCTCCTGTGGAACCATCTTCCAGTCTTTGTCCGGGAGCACACTGTCTCTACATTTAAGAGTAGGCTTAAAACTTTCCTTTTTGATAAAGCTTAGAGTTAGGGCTGGCTCAGGTTTGCCCTGGACTAGCCCCTAGTTATGCTGCTATAGCATTATACTGTCAGGGGACCTCCAAAGATTCACCGAGCACCTCTGTCCTTCTCTCCCTCTCCATCTGCACGCTTTCATGTCTTACCACAGCATGTTACTAACTTACTAGCTTCTTCCCCGGAGTCTCTGTGCTTTGTCGTCTTGCAGGTTCCCATTGATAGTGGGTGAATCTGGATTGTAGTTTACAGCTACGTCTCCTGTCATGGCCCTGCCTGACATCCACTGCAACTGCTACTACTATTATTATATCCACTGTCATTGCTACTGTGATTGCATTTCTGTCAGTCTCTCTCTGTCTGTCTCTCTGCCTCTCTCTCTCTCCCTCTCTGATTGCATTTCTGTCTCGGTCAAGGCAGATGACCGCCCACCCAGAGCCTGGTTCTGTCTGAGGTTTCTGCCTATTAAAAGGAAGTTCTTCCTTGCCACTGTCGCCAAGTTCTTGCTCATGAGGGAATTGTTGGGTCTCTGTAGATGAAAGAGCTCGCCCTGTACCAACTCTATACGGAAAGTGTCCTGAGACAACTTCTGTTGTGATTTGGCACGAAATAAAATTGAATTGAATTGAATTAAATTAAATAAATAATGAAAATAATCAAAACCTGTGGCTGCCTGTATTAAAATTAAATAATTCAACCCACTGAAATGTAATTTTCCTTTTGGGTCCACATGATGGATGAAGAAATTATAATGAAAAATGCTCTTACATCCAGCTCACACTCATATAGAGTGTTATCCAGCAAGCTGACTTTGATCTGCATGGTTTTGGGTCGGCGTGGGGCTCTAGGAGTTTTTGCCTCCTCCTCGGCCATTTTCTCCACCTTCTCTCCTTTACTGCCTTCTTCAAGACCAGACTCCTTCAGCTCCTCCTTCTCCTCTTTTTCCAGGGCAGCCTGCTCCCCTTTCTTCTTGTTGTTCTCTTTGCCGTTTCCACCCTCCTCCTCCTCCTCCTCAGCTTCTTTCTTCTGTACCTGGACAGCCTGACAAAGACAATTACAATGTAATCTACACTCTCTTTATATGTCCTTGCAGCAAATTTAGTCTTAACTAAAGACATCTATCTATTTACAATCAAGTTAAATAGTCCCAGTGGCATATGTAAACGCATAGATATGTATACCATTTTAACGAAGGATGTTAGGGTTAAGGATATGTAAATATCATGAGTAGAAATCAAACGGAAACAATGCTGTGAATGTTGCATAAGTAGTATACAACAGGTGCTGCATCAACCATCCTAAAAACATCAAATGCCTCAACCTCTGCAGTGTTTCCCTTATACCTTGTTTCCACAGGAGACTGAATGCATCCAGTGTGACACACAACAGAAGGACTGAAACTGAATCTGCTGTGTTACCGACATGCTGTTTTTTTTTTGTTTTTTTTTTTTCCATCCAGTGTATATCTACCTGACCAGTAGAAACAAGTGATTGCAGATGCAATGAAAAACTACATTGGAAGAACAAATTATTGACATCATGCACCAACTGGATTTAATGAGCTGAAGCTGTAGTATAATTTTTCTAGCAGATATGTGATGAAAATGAAGAAATATCCTGTGAAAGTATATACACTGGTCATATGCTGACCACAGTGTGAAACGACTCACATTCATGTATTCTTTTTCAACTCATTATCATGTGTTTTACTATAACTATCAATGAACTGATTGTCCACATAACCTCACCATAATCTTAATGTAGTCCTAGAGTGCACTTAATGAAAATATTATTCTTATTATGCTTTTATTATTCTTTTAAAAAAACATCATAGACAATGGCTATGAAATAATGGTGTAATTTGAAACAGAAAGTGAGAAAATAAAAAAGGGCATACCCCAAAGATGACCTCATGCTGATAAAGCATCAGACAGGGAAAATAGGGGAAAACCAAGGAAGAACAGCTGCCAAGAAATTACCTAATGTTGTATTGCATCAAAGACTTTGGAAAACACCTGGGGGGGGGTTCTAGAGGCGTGGACAACCAGTTCCAAACTGTATAAAAAACAGAAAACCAGCCATTTTGAATCAGAACTCTTCTGGTTCGCCTTTGTGTGCATTTTGAACAAGTTCTCCTTTCTTGTCTTGCATTAAAGTCTTTGCTACCCAGAATCCTGACTCCTGCTGATGTTATTGAACACAATCAAGAAGATTTTTCTGAACAATTGAACACAGCTAAAACTTTTGATTTTGGTCCATGTGGCTTGGGACTTCGGTTCCAATACACTACAAAGCCACAGACATCTTCATGTCATCACTTCTGGTTGATACAGTAAAGCCCCTCTCAGATATTCATCCTTTGAATAAACCTGATGGCAATTTAACTTGCCATTATCTATTATCTCCATTATCTAAATCTCAATATCTAAATAATCCCCCTGGTGACTGTCACATAAAATTCACAAAGGCAGTTTTATTAGCTTGGACTTAAAACATTTCCATACCACTTTCAATGTGGCACTGTGTCTGAATTGAATGGCATCAGATTAACATAAAAACTGCACGACAACAACATGCAGAGAGAAAGAGTGAGAAATCTATGACTTACATTACTGCCTTCTAAAATTACTGTATAAATTTATCTCTAATATCTTAATTTATAATAAAGAAAATAGAATAAGTTCAATAAACAAATAAAAGAGTCATAAATAAACCCACTTATTTATACCCTTGTAATATTCTGACAACAATCTCTTCCTACATTTATTCAATTTGTAGGTCAGCAAATAGAAATTAAATTCAAGATGCAAACAGCGTTGAACTGGGCCTCCTACCATGCACAACTCAGATCGTTATGTCACTGTAGGCTAGTAGCCTCAGCTCCAAATTTCATGACTATCGGACATGGTGCGAAGGAGACAAATATCACATCTTGTGTCCATTATGTGCACTATAGAACACACACTAATTATGCATGACATTGAAGTGAAGACCACACAGTAAATTTCATGTGACTGAAGCAATGTTTGTCTGTCATGTGGCTTGCTTCCTGTTGCCAGCAGGTGACACTATGACAATGACTCATGAATATCAAATAGCTGGAATCAGGAGTGGTCCATCAATAAGAATGTTAAGTTTTAGGTTGATCAAATGAAACACTGCTGAGTTACTGCCACTTCCTGTTTGACATGGCATCATGCGTATGCCATGGTGACTCCATTCGACACATCAACAGATGTTGCTGCATATATAGTTTAGACCACACAAAATACATTTAATGTATAGTTGAGGACAAAATTATTAGCACCCCTACAGAAATGTCATTGTTTTAAAAGTATTTCCCAAGTGCTTTTAAACAGAGCAACACATTTTTAACACAGCTTTTTTAGACATCCTATTTTTATTTTGGATGCTTACATTATTTTAGTTTGCACACAGAAATGAAAATCTTCCACAAACAAAAACAACAACAAAAAAACTACCAGGGTCAAAATTATTAGAGCCCCAGATCCTAATAGTCAATTGTGTATCCTTTTTGCTGGATAACAGCCTGCAGTCATTGTAGTTTTGTAGTTGTAGTAGTTTTCGTGTTGTAGTTTTCAACAATTCTCTGACACGTCTTTTGAGGAATCCCAGCCCATTCTTCTTTGGCAAATCTTTCAAGCTCCTCCAGATTTGATGGCCTTCTGGAATAGACATTCTTCTTTGGGTTACCACACATATTTTCAATGGGATTTAGGTCAGGGTTTTGTGCAGGCCACTCAGTTACATTCACTTTGGTCTTCTGGAGATAGTTCTTCACCAAGAGAGACGTATGTTTTGGGTCGTTGTCATGTTGGAAGATGAAGCAACGACTCAGACCCAGTTTTACTGCTGACTGCTTAAGGTTTTCTTTAAAAATCTCCACATATCTTTCTTTGTTCATGATTCCTTCCACTTTGACAAGATTTGCAATTCCAGATGCACTGAAGCATCCCCACAGCATAATACTCCCACCACTGTGTTTCACTGTAGGGACGGTGTTCTTTGGGTTAGATGCCTCTCCTTTATTTCTCCAAACATAAGCAGTGTCTCAATGGCCAAAGAGCTTTAGTTTAGTCTCATCAGACCAGAGGACACACTTCCAGTATGCAAAATCTTTCTTCAGGTTGTCCTGAGCACACTTAAGTCTGGCTTGAAGGTGTCTCTTATTCAAAAGTGGAGTTTTTCTTGGTCTGCAACCTTACAGTCCATTCCTGTGCAGAGCACTAGTTTTTTTTAGATTGTCTTCTAAGAGACTACAATTCCTGATGTGGCCAAGTCATTCACCAGTGTCTTGGCAGTTGTTCTGTGGTCTTTAGACACATCTCTGACTAGTTTTCTTTCCAGGGTCTTTCAAATCCTTCACTTCCTACCTCTGCCAGGCTTGTTCTCTACTGTGAGGCTGTCTTTGAATTTCTCGATTATACCTCTCACTCCACTTCTTGACACTTGGAAATGCTTGGATAGCTTTGTATATCCTTCTCCTGCTTTGTGTGCATCAATAATTCTTTTTCTTAAGTCCAAACTGATTTCTTTAGTTTTCGGCATGGTGCTTTCTCAACTGACAGTTCAATGACCCATACTGAGGCTTTTATATCATGTTTCAACTTAATTGTTGAGTGATTCACCTGATCACCTTTAAGTACATCACCTCTGAAGTTAAAGCACATCATTGCACAAAAGCGGTTTGTGCAATGACTGAATAAATGGTCATTTCTTAAAGGGGGCTAATTACAATGTCCCTGGTCATTTTAGTTTTTTCTTAAATAATTCTGTTTTGGTGTGCAAATATAAATAATTTGTGCCTTCTAAAGAAAACTGGAATGTTCAGAAATGCTACGTTGAAAATTCCTTGCTCTGTTAAAAAAGTACTTAGGAAAATCTTGAAGAAACTTCACATTTCATAGGGGGGCTAATAATTTTGACCTCAACTGTAGATCAAATAATGTTTGTCACATATGGCTGTTTCCTGTTATCAGCAGATGGCACTATGAATATGACTCAATATTTACACGTATAAGGCCTGGACTACAAAATATGTCAAGTTTGGATATTGGACAATGTACAGTGAAGCTACAACAGCATCTTGTTTCCTTGCAAAACATCAACAACATTCCAGGAAAACTCAAAAGCTTCGGAAGTAAGCATAATGATGAGAGTAATGTGCGTACCAAATTTGGTGAATATCAAAGCAACTTTGTTCTAATGATGGTCTGCCACGGAGTAGAGGTGTTATGGAGCCTGCTAAATACTCACAAACCCAACTGCTGTACGTTCTTACAAACATTCTCATTCTTGTTTACAGTTTCTGATATGTGTGCCAAGTTTCATGAGGTTGACAGCGTTTGAAGATTGAAAGTCATTAGGGGATGCTACAGTGCAGTTACATGTCCAAGCCCAATTACGCTATCAAATTGAAATCTTTACTTTACCTTTACTTACTTAGAACATCGGTGCAAAGTTTTGTCAGTTTTTGAGTAACCTAAAGGCCTCAAACCTGTTTAGAAAAATTAATGCACAAAAATCACAAGGTGATATCTCAGGCAAACTCATAAAAATTTTTAATATCTTCATAATGATGAGAGCAATTATTCCACCAAATTCCATCAAAGTAACTTTATCCCAACCCTGGCGTGCAACTGGGGGCACTGTGGAGCCCGCTGGTCATGTTTAAGCCCAGTCACTGCAGAACTTTGTAATTTTCACCAGTTCTGATGTGTGTGCCAAGTTTCGTGCATTTTCAAACATCTCAACTGACTAAAAATATATATTTCCACAGCAGAAACATAATAATAATCTCCTTGGACCTTATGTGCCAGGCACTGGCCTTGGAGATCTGAGTGCTCAGTGCCCTACGAGGGTCCCATCTTAACATCCTGTCATTCAATGGTTTGTGCTCTAATAACGTCAAACGGTGAAATTGATGGGAGTCATGTGATGGAAACGGTTGAGTAACTTGTTGTCCAGGCCCTACTGTTTTTGGTCTTTTTAGACACACAAAGGACAGCATAGGGGAACAGGAATCAGGGGCCAGAAGCATACAGAAGAAGGATAATGCCAAGCACTCAGAGAAAGATCATCCTCACAGTGAAGTCTGCTATGGCTGGATAAGTTAATTCCCTCCAAAACAGTCAAGCCAGCATGACGGACAAGACACCTCCACTTCTGAGTCATGTGAAGGCTGACGGTTTGGTCGAAAGAATAGCTAACCAACTGAAGTACTCAGAGGTGTTGAAGCCTCCTTCAACAAAAAGATTGACAGAGTTTTTAAGAAATTAGAGGTTCCCTCTTCCAAAATCGCTGCACTTGACACAGATTACCAAAGAGATTCACACTCTCAAATTCCAAGGACACGTTGAGAGAAAAGAGGAGAAGAGCAGAGAGAAGACTTATGTGGGCCATTAACTCATAGTGAACTCTTCAAATTACTCCCTAAGAACAAAACACCAAGCCCTGATGGTTTCAGTGTAGAATCTTAAGAAGAATTTTGACACCATTCTAGTCAAACTCATTATTTAAAATGCTACAATCCTGGTACAAGCCCTCCCTCCATTTCTACATTGCAAGAAGGATGTTCTTTATTTGAGGGTGGTATCCTTCTTACAATGTAAGACTACTCACTGCCATTCAGCATTCCTAAATCTACAGTTTCAAGGCCTTGGTGGTTTCTCTTGACGCAGAGAAAGCTTTTTATCAGCTGGAATGGCTGTACCTTTATCTGATGCTTCATAAATTTGGACTGGGGGAATCTCTTCACTATAATTAATAAGGGGCTCAGGTCAAGTAATTTTAGTATTGAACAGGGTACTGGGCCCACTGTTTGCCTTGGCTCTGGAACCCCTAGCTGTAACCATGAGGCAAGATGTTAACATAAAAGGATGGATTTATCATTACTCCCCAGACAAACAATTCCCAAACTGATAGAGCTACTGAGTGACTATGCAGAGGATAGAAAAGGATACAATTTTTTTTCTAAGAGTGAAGCCATGCAGCTTTATAGCTCACAAATGGTAGGGGGGAGTTTAGGCTTTCCAGATGTAAGGATAGCTGTCTGCTATGGGTTCCCTGGACTTAAGAAACATTAACAAAAAAGTCTGAATGACAAGTAGTCATTACATCAGCAACTTCAACAGTGTGTTTTATCCCATGTCTGAAAAGTGTGTTAGATGTACTGTAGACACAACTATGCAGCATGCAGGCTGACCTGTCCCTCGGTACTGCTTACTGAGTGTTGATCCAGGGCGACCTCTCCCTCTGTCCTCAGTTCAGGCTCAGGGTCAGCGATGGGGGCTTTAGCTTCATCTTCCTCCTTTTCCTCCTTGTCTCCCACCTCACTCTCACACTGTGAGCGCCTCTTCAGGAAGGAGAAGAGACGGGAGAGGCCACGGCCAGCAGAATTTCGATTACGAGGCTGGAGCTGCTCCTCCTCCGGTGAGGGCGTCCTGGCGTCCGGATCAGCTTCCTCCTGTTGTTTTGCCTTTGTCTGGTGACTCTCTGCCTCATCTGTTGTCATGGCAACAGCTGTGGAGATAGAGGACAGAATCAAGATTAAAAAGACAAAATTGGCAGGTATATATACCAATCCCCATTAGTTAAAGAAACAGATCACATTAATAACAGGTGAAAATTGGGTCTTTGATCGCTATATTAATTTGTTTATTATTGGTTTCATTATTAGTTTTCTTATTGGTTTATTGTTATTGGTCTGTCTGCCCAAGCTTGGAGCCTGGAAAGATATTAACAAAAAACAGTCTAGTCAAGTGAGCAACAATGTTGAATCACAGAAAACTGAAAATTAAACCATATTTTCAACTGAACTGTCTCTGTGAGCAAGGTGTGACATTTTAATTTTATGCTTTCAATTTTGTTTTAAAGGTGTACTCCAGCACATTAATATTATACTTTCATGAAGTTGGAGGATTCATACAAGACAGATTAAAAAGGGAATTGTCAAAGTGGAAGCAGCAGATATTTTAAGTCCATGACCCCAGTTTGTAAACACATTCTACTCATTAAAAATCGGAATTCTCCAAGTCAAAGCAGAAATAACCCTGATGACATGACATCAGTTATTTTCTCAGGCCACCTACAAGCTCCACCCAGAGAAATTGTATATGTATATATATTTTTTTACAACTTTAGTGCTGCTCATGACAAGTAAACTGCCCTTTAACTTTTAAGGATGCACTAATCAGTACAGTTAGGGTACTGACAACAGCTATTTTACTTGATCATACATATTTGGGAATTACTTTCAGTTTCTTGTTTAAGACTGCTGGGGTTCAGCATCTTGCTTAAGGACAGGGATCAAATCTCCAACCCTGCAATTAATGGCAGGCAAGAGCTCCCACTAAAGTTATAGCAGCCCACAAGGGGCCCCTAAAGGAGGCTCTAACTTCACAGCAGTTAATACTGGTCACAAGGCCCACGGGCCCGTAAAAGATGTCCTAAGTTCACAGCAGTTCATACTGTTCAGCACATCAAACAGAAATGGTACTGGCTTTTACTTCAGGACAAAAAATATTTCATCTCTTTTAATGCTGCCTGCTGTAGGTAATATTGAAAATATTGTAATGATGATGATTGTAAAGAGGTCACCAAGGATGAATAGGGTGGGGCAGTGCAATATAACTGATAAAACAGGCAAAAATAGAAGGTTCAAAAGTTTTCAGTAAGCAAGTTATTAACAAGTAACTTGGACACTTTCTTTAATTGAACCCAAAGTCCAATATCCAACTTAAAACATTCAGGAGGAGAAAAAGAGTCTTTAAAAACTCAGCAGAATTCCAAAACGTTCTTAACATAAAATGCCTGTTTTCCCCTTTTAAAGGTGTCTTCTTCCATTTGAACACTTCTTAGACATTAAGGTACTTTCCTAAATGTACACAGTCTCTTAAAAGTTCATTTGCCCAGCTCCTTCAAGCAGCGTGACTTCCTGTCTCTCTGCTCCCTTTCTTCTGCCTTCCCGAAGTCCTGCTTCAATTTCCCTTATGATGATGATCACAGCAGAACAGGACATCTGTGTTACCATGCCACAGCTCCTGGTTGTGAATGATAGAAAAGTTAAAAGGCTAAAGGCTTAATCATCAGGCACCAATCAACACCAATTTTTACCATGCTGTAAGTCTCTACTTTTATCCATCCATTGTAACAGAGGATGATCTGTCACTACAATGCACATTCTTCTAAGCAGGTAGTATTTGAGTGTTTCCAGGGCCCATTTTAGGGCTAGGCACTCCTCTGCAGTGGCACAGTTACTCTCTTTTGGCAGCAACTTTTGACTCAAATAAAGAACTGACTGTTGCTCACTCTCATTGATCTCTGACAGGACAACCCCCATCATCTGCCTGGAACACAAACTCCTTACTGAAGCTGATGGCAATAAGGACTGGTTTTGAACACAAGGTGCTCTTCAGGTTGCCAAATGTGTCTTCTGCAGCCAGGGTCCTTTTTCTTCATTTAGAATTTGATGCCAGCAACACATTTAAAAAAAAGTTGGCCGCACCTATGCCCACCTAGAGGGGTTAGCAAGCACTGTAAGGGTCAAGTTTTTGTACTTCTCCAGTAATTTCAGCACCATCTGCTGGGTGAAAAGCAATAGATAGACGATTCCCTCCTGTCCTGGACCATTACCTGACTGGCAGACCGCAATATGTGTGTTTCTCATTATGTGAGCAGAACCATCTGCAGCTCTACAAAGATGAAGGAGCTGATTATGGACCTGACAAGGGCCAAGGCACTGGTATGCCCTGTTTCCATCCAGGTGGTCAGTGTGGAAATTGTAGAGGACTACAAGTACCTGGAAGCATACATAGATAGTAAACTGGCCCAGGCGAGGAACACTGAACCCCTTCACCAATAACGGCCAGCGTTGTCTCTTCTTACTGAGAAAGCTGAGGTCCTTCAGCATCTGCCAGACAATGCTGAGGATTTTGTAGGATTTTATGAGCCTGTGGTGGCCAGTGCTGTCCTGTTTGCTCTTGTGTCCCGGAGCAGCAGGTTGAGGGTTGCACATACCAACAGACTTTTAACTTTTAACTCCTCCATCAGAGTCACTCACTCTCAGTCAGTAGACTGGCCACCAGAATTTCTGGACTTATTTAAGTTATTTAACCCTTGTCGGTAGCTGCATTACTGTACCTCATAAGTATAATAATCAACATGTGTAATAATTCAATGGTGCAATACTATAGTGTGTGTGTGTGTGTGTGTGTGTGTATATATATATATATATATATATATACACACACACACACACACACACACACTATAGTATTGCACCATTGAATTATTACACATGTTGATTATTATACTTATGAGGTACAGTAATGCAGCTACCGACAAGGGTTAAATAACTTAAATAAGTCCAGAAATTCTGGTGGCCAGTCTACTGACTGAGAGTGAGTGACTCTGATGGAGGAGTTAAAAGTTAAAAGTCTGTTGGTATGTGCAACCCTCAACCTGCTGCTCCGGGACACAAGAGCAAACAGGACAGCACTGGCCACCACAGGCTCATAAAATCCTACAAAATCCTCAGCATTGTCTGGCAGATGCTGAAGGACCTCAGCTTTCTCAGTAAGAAGAGACAACGCTGGCCGTTATTGGTGAAGGGGTTCAGTGTTCCTCGCCTGGGCCAGTTTACTATCTATGTATGCTTCCAGGTACTTGTAGTCCTCTACAATTTCCACACTGACCACCTGGATGGAAACAGGGCATACCAGTGCCTTGGCCCTTGTCAGGTCCATAATCAGCTCCTTCATCTTTGTAGAGCTGCAGATGGTTCTGCTCACATAATGAGAAACACACATATTGCGGTCTGCCAGTCAGGTAATGGTCCAGGACAGGAGGGAATCGTCTATCTATTGCTTTTCACCCAGCAGATGGTGCTGAAATTACTGGAGAAGTACAAAAACTTGACCCTTACAGTGCTTGCTAACCCCTCTAGGTGGGCATAGGTGCGGCCAACTTTTTTTTAAATGTGTTGCTGGCATCAAATTCTAAATGAAGAAAAAGGACCCTGGCTGCAGAAGACACATTTGGCAACCTGAAGAGCACCTTGTGTTCAAAACCAGTCCTTATTGCCATCAGCTTCAGTAAGGAGTTTGTGTTCCAGGCAGATGATGGGGGTTGTCCTGTCAGAGATCAATGAGAGTGAGCAACAGTCAGTTCTTTATTTGAGTCAAAAGTTGCTGCCAAAAGAGAGTAACTGTGCCACTGCAGAGGAGTGCCTAGCCCTAAAATGGGCCCTGGAAACACTCAAATACTACCTGCTTAGAAGAATGTGCATTGTAGTGACAGATCATCCTCTGTTACAATGGATGGATAAAAGTAGAGACTTACAGCATGGTAAAAATTGGTGTTGATTGGTGCCTGATGATTAAGCCTTTAGCCTTTTAACTTTTCTATCATTCACAACCAGGAGCTGTGGCATGGTAACACAGATGTCCTGTTCTGCTGTGATCATCATCATAAGGGAAATTGAAGCAGGACTTCGGGAAGGCAGAAGAAAGGGAGCAGAGAGACAGGAAGTCACGCTGCTTGAAGGAGCTGGGCAAATGAACTTTTAAGAGACTGTGTACATTTAGGAAAGTACCTTAATGTCTAAGAAGTGTTCAAATGGAAGAAGACACCTTTAAAAGGGGAAAACAGGCATTTTATGTTAAGAACGTTTTGGAATTCTGCTGAGTTTTTAAAGACTCTTTTTCTCCTCCTGAATGTTTTAAGTTGGATATTGGACTTTGGGTTCAATTAAAGAAAGTGTCCAAGTTACTTGTTAATAACTTGCTTACTGAAAACTTTTGAACCTTCTATTTTTGCCTGTTTTATCAGTTATATTGCACTGCCCCACCCTATTCATCCTTGGTGACCTCTTTACAATCATCATCATTACAATATTTTCAATATTACCTACAGCAGGCAGCATTAAAAGAGATGAAATATTTTTTGTCCTGAAGTAAAAGCCAGTACCATTTCTGTTTGATGTGCTGAACAGTATGAACTGCTGTGAACTTAGGACATCTTTTACGGGCCCGTGGGCCTTGTGACCAGTATTAACTGCTGTGAAGTTAGAGCCTCCTTTAGGGGCCCCTTGTGGGCTGCTATAACTTTAGTGGGAGCTCTTGCCTGCCATTAATTGCAGGGTTGGAGATTTGATCCCTGTCCTTAAGCAAGATGCTGAACCCCAGCAGTCTTAAACAAGAAACTGAAAGTAATTCCCAAATATGTATGATCAAGTAAAATAGCTGTTGTCAGTACCCTAACTGTACTGATTAGTGCATCCTTAAAAGTTAAAGGGCAGTTTACTTGTCATGAGCAGCACTAAAGTTGTAAAAAAATATATATACATATACAATTTCTCTGGGTGGAGCTTGTAGGTGGCCTGAGAAAATAACTGATGTCATGTCATCAGGGTTATTTCTGCTTTGACTTGGAGAATTCCGATTTTTAATGAGTAGAATGTGTTTACAAACTGGGGTCATGGACTTAAAATATCTGCTGCTTCCACTTTGACAATTCCCTTTTTAATCTGTCTTGTATGAATCCTCCAACTTCATGAAAGTATAATATTAATGTGCTGGAGTACACCTTTAAAACAAAATTGAAAGCATAAAATTAAAATGTCACACCTTGCTCACAGAGACAGTTCAGTTGAAAATATGGTTTAATTTTCAGTTTTCTGTGATTCAACATTGTTGCTCACTTGACTAGACTGTTTTTTGTTAATATCTTTCCAGGCTCCAAGCTTGGGCAGACAGACCAATAACAATAAACCAATAAGAAAACTAATAATGAAACCAATAATAAACAAATTAATATAGCGATCAAAGACCCAATTTTCACCTGTTATTAATGTGATCTGTTTCTTTAACTAATGGGGATTGGTATATATACCTGCCAATTTTGTCTTTTTAATCTTGATTCTGTCCTCTATCTCCACAGCTGTTGCCATGACAACAGATGAGGCAGAGAGTCACCAGACAAAGGCAAAACAACAGGAGGAAGCTGATCCGGACGCCAGGACGCCCTCACCGGAGGAGGAGCAGCTCCAGCCTCGTAATCGAAATTCTGCTGGCCGTGGCCTCTCCCGTCTCTTCTCCTTCCTGAAGAGGCGCTCACAGTGTGAGAGTGAGGTGGGAGACAAGGAGGAAAAGGAGGAAGATGAAGCTAAAGCCCCCATCGCTGACCCTGAGCCTGAACTGAGGACAGAGGGAGAGGTCGCCCTGGATCAACACTCANTCTATATATATATATATATATATATACTGCATATTTATACTGCAGTATTCTACCACTACTACTTCAATAAAAATCAAAAAAGACATGACTCATATGTCAGCTTTAAGGAACAATAGACTGATTCTTCATCAACAGTAACACACGCACATGGGCACACACACACACACACACACACACACACACACACTCAAATCCACTGCTCAAAAAAATTAAGGGAATACTTAAATCACACATCGGATCGAGATTAACGAATTATTCAAGTTGAAAATCTTTACTGATGTACATTTTACAATTTGTTGAGAACAAAATTATGTAAAAAGGGTCAATGGAAACCAAAATCATCAACCCACCAAAATCATCCCACCGAAAATCAAAGTAAAAAATTGAGATCACAGGCTGCATGAATTTCATCAGGGCAACTCATAATCTGACTCAGTAGTGTGTATGGCCCCCGTGTGCCTGTGTGCACTCCCAACCACGTTTGAGCATGCTCTTGATGAGTCTACGGTGGTGTCTTGGGGGATCCCCTCCCAGACCTGGATCAGGGCATCAGTGAGCTACTGGACAGTCTGTGGTGGTACTTCGCGGCGTCGGATGCACTGATAACGTCCCATAGGTGCTCAACTGGATTTATGTCAGGGGACCTTGAAGGCTAGTCAATGGCATCAATGTCTTCATCATCCAAGAACTGTCTACACACTCTGGCCACATGAAGCCGGGCACTGTCCTGGACCCAGAGGAACCCAGGGCCCACTGCACCAGCATAAGGTTTGACAATCGCTCTGAGGATTTCATACCGGTATCTAACAGCAGTCAGAGTAGATTCAGGAAGAATCAGGAAGGATAAGGAGCAATTGTCTGTGGCCATCACATGCAAAACCATTCCCTTTTTGGGGGTTGTGTTACTTTTCCCTCTCCATTGCACCTGCTGTCACTTTCATTTGTACCAAAGCAGGTGTAACTGAGTCACAATCACTTGTGCTTCCTAAATGAATAGATTGATATCCCTGAAATTAAACTGACTTGGTGTTATACTGTGATAATTAAGTGTGAATGACATGCCTGTGTTGGCATAAAAAATCCAGCATTTTATTGTCTTTGGTATAACATTTAACATATTGAGTGAATGGTGGCAGAGTGAAGGACTGAGAGGCATGACTAAAGTCACCAGAAATAAGAAGGAAGGCAAACAGGTGTTGTTTCTGCAGCCTGCTTGTATCCGAGTGGATGACATCACAAGCCAAGTCACCGTTTGCATAGGGGGGAATATAACATATTTCTAACAACAAAACATAGATAACACATAAGAATTCAGTTGGTAAATAGCGAGGCCTTATGCTGACCTTACTAGAAAGCTGTTCTTTCAGTGATTTGCCCGTAGTCCCACCATCTACCATTAACAAATGTTGCCAGCCCTGCTCCTCTTCCTTCTTATTACTAGTGTTTTTTCCAGTCAACAAAGTTTGAATATATACTCAAACTGTACAAAACAAAACAAAACAGACACTCAACTGTGAAAATTAGTATTCAATCGTTAAAAAAAAAAAGTAGTACTGCTGTGGTGACTGTTAATGTGCAGGGCTATGCCACTGCACTGTGGACAAGTGTCACATTTGGGTCAAGGACGTGGCATGTCGATTCTGGTGTCCGAGGCATGTTTATAATGTTAAAAATATATAAAAAATTTAAAACACTACATTTTGTTACTCAACTCTCGCCACTTTACTTACTCATATGAGTACTTAGTATAAGGAATGAAAATTTAAGGAGCTATTTAGCTCAAAAGTACAAAACTGTCCTTCCTGGATAACGTCCAGGCTAAAAATCTAGGCACAAAAATATGCTAAAAATATCAAAAATCTTAATTAAAGCATAAATGATGCAGCTAATATTTTACACAGTAGATCCAGTTAGTGCCTGATAATAAAGGAAAAATATTTTTTTTTGTCCTTCCTGGATAACGACATGTCCTCCCTGGATAACAAAGATATTCCGTTACCCAGGACATGTCCTCTGTTATCCAGAATGGACATGTTAATCAATTCAGATTTGTATCAGTATCTGTAGCTTTTTAGGCATTGATTTCATGTTGTATTGTTATACTTTTATTATTATTAATAACAGCAATTGATTAATTAAATAAAAGAAGCAGTATTATGTATTTTTGAACTTTTGTGGTATTTTTTGTTATCTTTTTCAATGATAGCAACACAAGACAAGAAAGGCAAAGACTTTTCAGGGCCAGGAAGAATGCTGACCCACAAGCTAGGGCTGAGTATCTCGAGAGAAAGAGAGCAAGGTATTGTGATTTAGTAATAGAGTGATTATGCAGATCAGTTGAAAAGGATTAAAAAAACAGGTTTACACTTGTTTGCAAAAGGCTTAGATAATGTAAGATAAGCAATATGATAGCTTATGCCAGGATACATTTCTTCTGGAGCAATTGGCATGGAGACAATTGATCAAACCATTATGTCATTTGTTTTGTTTCTAGCTATTACAGATATAAATTCCAAGCTAAGCCCAAGACACCTATACAGCTGATGACTCCTTCTGCTGAAAATGACTTGGTCACACATAGTGACTTTAACTCTGACATTGTTGAAAAATAATTTTTGATTTTTTTTGTGTTTTGATTAAAACAAAATTAAATGCCACCAAACCTGTTTCCTTCCAATTACATTGCTGAGTTGCACAAGCTACATTGTTGCATGACAAAGATGAAAAGATCAAAGAATTTTAAAAAATAAATCAACTCCTCAAATCTTTAACAGTTGTCAGTTTCTTTGCAATATGTTTGTTAAAAATTATGTTCCTTAAACAGCCTTTCATGAAATACTTGATTACACTGAAATCTTGCAGTGGTCATTCCTGGCTAACAGCATGTCATTCTGGGTAACAATGACAAAGTCAAATAATTTAACCCTAAATTTCATATTATATTACAGTATTGTGTTTTTTGAGTTGAGGATACAATAGCAATCCTTTTAGTTATAATGTAAAAAGAATTTAAGACATTTTCTATCATTTTTCTCTTTTTGGCATTAACTATACTGAGACAAACAGGGACGAATGAAGCAATTTCACTATGAATGTCCAAATGCATTACATTAATTCTGATGAAAATGTTGTTTTCTGAGCAGTAATTATTTGTTGGGCTCTAACTGTTGTTATCTATAAACTTTTAAATGCCAACGATAATAGACATTTTAATTTATTTTCAAATCCATTTACGTTACCCAGGAAGGACATTTTTCATGGGAGAAATCACATGATTCACTGAAAAATGTTTATTGCATTCTTACAACAAATTCCTGTTGTTGAGTGGTATACAGAACACTCTAATAAAGATAGAGAGTAATTTAATGGGCATTTTTAGCCAATTTGATTTTTCTTTTCATTTTTTAAGTCCTTATTCATCTTTGAGTTTCCAGAATCCGCTAATTACTGAATTTTTATCAGGAAAATCTGTTGACTCTGTGAAGTCAATTTACTGAAATCTCTGTTATGTCCTGTGAAAAAAATTGTGAAAATAATCTAACTTTACACATTTTTGCTGCTTCTCTGATGTCCTGCCTCTCTCTCACTCCTCTTCTGATTCAGTGAATCAACTCATTTCAAGGAAACCAGACTTGGTGGTGATTGTTGAAACAGTGAAAGACAAAGCAAGAAGGTTTTGGTGAGTTTTATTTTGTTTCTGTTAAGTCTGAATGAAGTGTGTTTTACAAGTGTGTCTCGTCTGGAGGCTTTGTTGAGAGCAGTACAGCAGCTGTTTTTGGTTAAATAAAAAGGTATATCTCTGTAGGGATCATCTCCACAATGATGTCAGAGCCAATCTGAGCCTGTCAGTGGCAAAAAACAAGCACTTTTAGTGGAAGTACACTGAACATGTGCAGACACACATTGCAATTTGTTTCATGCTGGCTACATTCTCATTCAATACTGGACCAATCTCAAAAAGTGTTGTTTACATTGGACACCTACAGACAAAAACAGATAATATTTGAGTGGACTTCCTTCCTTTAGTCCATGACATTAAAATCTTCCAGGACACGTGGACCAGCACCAATTGGAAACTCTGTACACAACGTCACTTTCATTGATTAAAAAGGAAATATAGCTGATACAAATGAATAGCTCAACAACACAGTATAGGATATTTGTTTTTGTTGTATGTGTAGCTACATAGAACTTTTAAAAAACACATTTATGTTGAAAAAAGCATTTCAACCCCTTCACACACTCACACGCCACACCTTGTATTGCTCACGCAGAGAAATTACCAGGATAACGTCCACCAAGTTGTGCCGCTATTTTTTATAACAGTGGAACAGGTAGAGGACTTACTGATGTGTCAGTCGTGAACAAAACGGCTCTTAGAGGCGGCTCTTTGAAGTGAATGATTGGAGTCAGCTCCTGTCTGGGAACTGGAGTGGGAGCCGCTTATTTTTTTTGTTGTTTTTTTTCTCAAATTTTTTTCTGTTCAAGCCGCACGTGATTGGTCAACTACATGATGTGTGGTGGCTTCTGTGTGTACACACTGAGCAGGAGGGGTGGGGGTTACAGACACAGCGCACACACGCGCACACACACACACACACACACACCTGCACTATGAAATGCTGAACTAAATAAATATTTTTATTTGTACGAATTTATGTGTCGTTTATGAGATCAGACCCCCATCCCCAACCCAGCCCCCACCCCCACTGCCGCCGCCGCCAAAATCTCACTCTGAACTCAGTTCAAAACTTGAGAGCCCTGCAACATATGTTGTCTTTCTGCTATTTTCAATTAAATATGGGGTTCCAATGTGTAACAAAATGTGTAACAAATCATCCCATTCTGTTTTTATCAATGTTTCACACAGCTACCCAACTTTTTGGAAATAGGGTTGAACAGCAATGCATCATATTTATCGGTAAATAAAAGTCTCTTTTTCCCTCAATGTTGTGTCAACTTTTCCCTATGGTATCAAAAATAACATTGAAACAGAAATTCCAGTATCATAACAACACTACACAACATATAAAACAGAAATTACAAATAACCTATAAATTCCTTGTATGTGTATGTGAACAGATACTTGGGCAATAAAGTTGATTCTGATTTTGATTCAGAGACTCTGTTGTTAGTGGATACAGATCCTCATTTGTATTTCATTGCCAAGAATGGTTAGCAGCCTGCTGCTCCACTGTACAGAACAATCAAAAGGTCAAAAATATTTTCATACTGCTGCTGTCAGGTCAGAACACTTAGAGATTCTACCCATCTACCAGAGCACATGACCTTCACACACCAAAGACCATACAATGAACATACAACTAATATTCAGACAGACAATTTTCTGAAGTTCAAGTGATGGAAAATATCATTCAACACTGAGCACCAAGACATCCAAAACCTTGACTTGATTTCTGGGGTCAAAGTAAAGGAATGATGTGAGTAAATTCTTTGATGTAGGGCAACCAGTTTTAGGTTCAAATAGATTTTTAGATTTGGACACAGAATGGTATGGTTCAAAGGTTGAACTGAAAAGCATTTGTGAAAGCAACAGTAAAAACATACTTAAACATATCTGTTTTTCTGACTGCGTGGTAGTTTGTGTCACAGTGGTGAAAGTGAGCTTAAGGACTGAAAGCGGCTTTAAAATTAATCGGGTCTGTGTGGGATTAAAACCAGGGCCGGTCAGCTGGCGCAAGCTCTGGAAACAATCCAGCCTGAGCCAGTCTGCCTGGCCTAGATTAAATCAGAGGCAGGGAATATTTGTTGAAAGACGTTAGTGAAGAAACAAAAACCTTAAACACAGCTGAGCCTTAACAAAGCATCTGCGTGGGGAGCAGCCAGTAAAGGGTCACAATGCTAACTAGGCCTGACAGATACTGATGCTGGAGTCAGTGAGGCATTGGTGATAGTGATGGAGGCAATGTCAAGAAACTACACAGCAGACAGCGTGTGTTTGAGATACATCAAATTAAAGAAAAAATACAATTACAGTTTAGGCTTACATTTTGAAATGGGGGCAGAAAAAAATACTACAACAATCGCATTTGCCAGTTAACTACAAAGCACTTTTTAGAGGCTGCACTATCCTCGGAATGTGTTCTTTTCATCATGAAAAGTATTCCGATTTTTAATTTGTATCTAAATCTGCAACAAAGTATTGTAATGACAAACATCCACATTGACTGGCTGATTGCGCCCATGTCATAAAGAGAATACCACAATTCATACTTCCAAAGTCTTATTTCATAATTTCATCACATTTCCAAGGATGCTCAGAGTTGATATGTACAACTGCTGTGTGTTCTTGCTGCAAAACTACAATGTGTTGAAGAGTTATGGTACTTTACTTCATGAGCTACTCTTAAACAAGAATGATTATAGGAAAACATATGCCATATCAAACATGACTTAGCATCTACAGCCTTGTTAGCAAGTCTGTGAGTCTCTATTTAGGCATAGCTTTTTCAGTACAGCTGAGACTGAGGGGAAGGCACTAGTTTTGCAGGTACTGGTCATAATACAAAGTACTGGACAAATTGAAATGCTGAGCTAATGGTGGACCTAGATCAAAAGTCAGGGTATCACAAGGTATTTCAATTCATCCTGAGAGGAAAATGAATGTCCGTGACGATGTCCATACGAAAATTGGTTCGATCTAGGGTCATGACTCAGTTCATGCATAAAGTTTGGTAATAACAGACTAAAGTGGGTGTGGCTCTAAATTTGTAGATATTTCACATTCCAAATTTACACCCCACAGAGCTGAAACTTTTTCAGCACATCCACTGAATTTTGACACAAGTTTGCCTGACTGCAACCTATGGTCAATTCAGAAGTCTGTCACTGTATTTTTCCAACATCTATTAACATCTATATTCAACAAGTCTTCATTCATATCATCATATCATCCAGAACTGACAGACACTCTTGATCAGCAGTTCTCAAACTTCTTATTCAAAAGTCTGCCTCTGATTTTGATTCAAGATCAGAGGTCCAATACGATTGGTGATAACCAAATAATATTTAATAAATTAATTATCATCATGTCTTGCAATTGGGCCAGGACAAAACCAAGGCAGACAAGGCTTCTGCAGTTGGTCCATATTTATTTCTGACATTCTGACATTCTTACAGCTACATTAACACTAATTATTGTACACTAGGGAGCCAGAATGGGAGCCACGTGACTGATCAACTACATGATGTGTGGCGGCTTCTGTGTGTACGCACTGAGCAGGAGGGGGAGGGGCGGGGGTTACAGACACAGTGCACACATGCACACACACACACACACACACACACACAAACACCTGCACTAAGAAATGCTGAATTAAATAAATGTTTTTATTTGTACAAATTTGTGTGTCATTTAACAGATCAGACCCCCGCCCCCGTTTAAAAAATAGGAAAGAAATGTTTAAGTCAAGTCTGATGCACAAACGAATGATCCCAGTCTTTTCCACACAATAAGACATACCATTTGTTTAGGTAATTCAGCGCTGTATCGGTATCGGCCGATTACTAGACCTCACATATTGGTATCAGTATCAGAGGTGAAAAAAGCGGATCGCTGCATCCCTAGTCACCATGACAACGATGTCAACAAGTCAACAAGCAAATAATAAAACCACACTGATCAGGGGACCGGATCACTGGGAATGATCTCCAGCTACACTTTATATTTAATATCACTAACAATTTATTGATGAATTAGAAATAGAAATAGAAAATCTATTTCACACTAAATAAGATATTGTAGCCTTTTCATAACGAGAGGTATGGCAGGGGTCCTCAACTACATTTGTTGAAGGGCGAGAGTTTTTCTATGGGGGCCAGACTTAAGAAAAAAAAAAAAAAAAATTAGGGCTAATTAGCCTATTACTGTTTAATAATTCCAATTTCTTTTAAAATGAACGTTACGCCAGGGAGGCACTCATTGCTCAGTACAAAACCGACATTTCAACAACAAATTAATCCTTATCTCAACAAAAAACAATCCAATAGGGGGGGGCCTCTTGCATCTAATAGACATGCTTTGAGATTCTCGGTGAGTATCCATTTCTGTAGAACGGGAACTACTAATTGGGTACGTTTCTCAATACATAAACCCACATTTCAACTACCACTGAATGAGTCCTTATCTCAACAAAAACTCCTCTTCAGCATCCCAGGACGCAACCCAAAATACTTTGAGACTCAATACAACAGTTTACAACAGAACAACAGAAAATAAACCTAAGTAATGTCTCTTGTGTCTAATAGACAAGCTTTGTGATTCTCTGTGACTATCCCTAAAGTGGGGGAATTGTGAAATACAGACTTTTTGGCTCGTAGCTAGGGGTTGGTTTTTACATTTTTAGACATCCCTGAAAACACAGGGTTAAAGCTTAAGTTATCTCTCTAACCTCTCTGGTTAGTTTAGACCTGAGCCTATTTTGGTGGCTTGCTTGTTGGCCTGTGTCTCTTCTTTTCCTCCCAGGTCTCCACCAGCTAGATGGGTTAGGGTTTTATGTTTTGTTTGCACGCATTGCACACACAATTCAATCCACACACTACATTCATTACTGACCTAGATGACCAAACAGGGATAAGTTATACATTATTTAAAAAATATCTTTGTGTTAATATAAGTTGGGCTGTGTTTTGAGAGTTAACTGTGTGTTCTAAGTGATAATAATAATAATAATAAT